>JAOPUG010000010.1:4224840-4242712 GCA_027564375.1 Micropterix facetella | reverse complement strand
AAGTACTCTACAACCAACTGATTATGTTTTTTTGGTTGAATGTTTTAAGCCGCTGAGAATTTTAGGAATAAAACAAAAATTAAAATAAATGAGAAAACATGACGAACGGGCTACATTCCAAGGCATGACACATCTTACACATTAGTACGCATTTAATTAATAATCTGTGGAATGGCATATGGCGTTCGCACAGCGCTGAAACCTATTAAAGTACACGGTGCGGGAAGATGCATATCAGTCGAATGCGCTGCGAAGAATGCAATGCAAGAGAGGAAATATCATACTTGTTATCAAGTTGTTATGCACCACTTACTCGAAGCCGTGGCCGGAGAATGTGTCGAGTTACAAATCATACAGAGTGTAAGGACATATGTAAATACGCACAGATCCATTTGAACGCGAAAACTACACGCGATGGGTGAAGTCACGTAACGAGTTGCCAACCAAGTTATTTTCAATGATTATGGATATTAAAATAACGTCATAGACATTATCATCTACAACAGTTACCGAACGGAATATATTATACGAACAGAGTACCTAGTTACGTGAAAAAATATTCTGTAGTTCAAATAGCCTTGAGAAAAATGGCTTATCTCTTGAAAATAATAGTCCCAAACAAGTAGCTATTTTGGGGTAATTTTTAATCGATAGAGAAAATGCCGTATATAACAAGACGTTCTTCTCTATGGATTTTATTTTAGATTCGATAGTGGAATGGGTAAGTTATAGAGATAAGACGTCACCTCGTATACGGCATTTCCTCTATTGGTTCAAAACTGATGTCCCTGGTTTGCCTTGATGGTTCTTTCTACTGGATTTCATAGAATTCGTAGAATTTCAGAAAAAATAATCAAAATTTCGACATAGAGAGACAATGCCTATACGATATAAAAATAAATTGATAGATGATGATACATGCAAAAGAGATAATAAACTTACTTTTTAAATTTATTTATTTAAGAAATACTTACCATAACATGCAAAATAACAGAAAACAAGTGGCAAAACCTTAACCACATGCTTATTTGACTGTAACAAACCTTGGATCCAACTTGGATGGACCCTTTCTGGGGTTGACAGGGCGCTAACAATACAGTAAATGCTTTAAACATTGTCGTAATATGATAATAAAAAAAACCCTAAAATGCCATCCTCCATTACAATTAAATATAAAATTCCCATAAATAGAGTAAGACAAATACAATAGACTTAAAACTGAAGAAAGAGAAACAACCATAAAAGAAACGATATACATCGGCAACTTTGGGCTGTCCTGTTATTGGTAACCCCTGACTAATCCAAAATGGCTTAAAATCTTTTCCAATAAATTTCTCTCTCTCATCATCAAATACCATACACGCTATTCTTGCTCTACCTATTGGTCAGATCCTCCTCCATGTCAAGTAAACAAGGATGCACCTGCAGCAGTACGTTTGAGACTGGGATCGTATTTTCTGCCACCTGGTGGTGCTTAGCGTCACCTAGGGAGGCTGAATACCAAATTTGGTTAAGATCGGGCCACGGGTAGTCTTCGGACATACGGACAAACAAACAAACGCATATCATGCATTAGACTATATGGCCCGTCCTACGAAATACTACGTGCGGACCAAAAAACGTTGACAAAAATATCAAAAAGTTATTAACATGAATTATGTATATGGTAGGTAATATAAAATGAAATATAATAAAACTAATATATGCTATTTCTAATTGCTATTTGTGCTAATTGTTCATTTAATTTTTATGTCCAAATTGATTAAGTCGTAAAATCTCGGCCTAATGGAAGAGTAATGTCTTTGCCCAAATGATGTTTTCATCGTGGGTATTACTAAATTAATTATTAAAACTTGTCCCGTTGGCCTTCAATTCCAACGTATTCTGAAATTTGATTTATTTTCCAAATTCTGCTTTAAGAGGGAAGTTTTCAGAAAAAAAAATCCTACAATCAAAGACTTTAGCCTTTATAGGAAGCTCATTGATGGGATGGCCATATTTTCTGCGATGGATATTTTTAATATCATTATCAGTGTAACTTCTAATGACTCTTATTCTTCTAATGGTCCCATACCTTCAAAATGGTTTTAGCAAATCCACTCCATCCCAATTACACCATAAGTAATAAGCGATCCACGTAAACCATTATAATATATATTATAAATAAATAAATACGTATTTATTACATATTTATAATATGTTTAAATACAGATTTACTATCATTCGCTATTATATAAGTCTAGATGATAGATAAAAAAAAATAGTACCATAAAGAAAGGTAAAATAAGATTATATTACATAAGTAATTAGCATACTATTAACAGACATAATTTTCTAGTTTCAGCGATGTTTCTACCACAGTTGTACAGGGTAGACTGAAGTTCCGTCAATCATCATCAGATCTTTTGCCCGTAGGCGGAAAACAGTTACTGTTATTGCGCAGATTGTAACGGAGGTGCACAAAACAATCACTGTATCTTGTGTTACATTCTTGCGCTCGGCGATGGGTATTGCAATAATTGTGGTTGTCACCTGCTACGAGCGAACCCATTCACCCCAGAGAGTTTCAACGAACTCTATCGCTATATCACCCCGAAGTAAACACAGAAACTTGATGGCCTAAGACGAATCCACATATCAAGCTCTACCTCAGACCGTAAGAGATCAACTCCTACCGCGAGGCACTGGGAATTTTCAAGTACAGTGTGGCTATCCATCGCGTTCTTACTACCAGATGCGATCAAATTCCTCCGAACCCCCGTCTTGTTGCAGTTTTGAAGTCGCTTGCGTGGTCTTCTCCTCGAGCAGCGGCAATTCCTAACTGGAATTATCGCGGATCCGAGGCGTCCTTTGCTCGGCTTGCCACCCGATCTCGGGTGGCAATATAATCGTTTCTAAGGATAGATAGCTTAAGGTACTTACCTACCCCTACTTCCTTAGGTCAGATTGCGCTTCCAAACTCCTCCGGCTATTAGTTGTTGAGACAGCAGCCGGCAGACCGACCAGTGCTTAGAGCAACCAGCCATCAGAAGTATTCACCGGAAGTCACCGCTTTACAGGGATACTGGGGATCTAGCGCATGTCACCGTATTGCCGGGATACAGGGACCCTCTTAAGGAAGGTTGTCAAGCAAAGGCCTGCATACCGACCACCGGTCAGAAATCCAGGGTTCCCCGAGGGCTTCCCCCGGGTCAGCCGCCACGCACAGTGAATTCGCCGGTTTCGTCCCTCTTCGTGGAGTTGGGCCGACCATGATATACAGAGTTGGCTATTGAGACCCGAGCTGCACGACCCCGTTAGACCCCCTTTTACCGGGGTTATGTGCGGCGAGAGTGAACTGGCCAAGATTGTAACGGGACGCATTTGCTGAGACGCTTGATCGTCTGAAGTGTCTGTACCCCTTCCCCTCGGTCCCCTCCAACTTTCCTCCCTGCTTTCCAACCCTCTCCCGCTTATCCAATACGACTCGTTCAATTGGATTTTTGCTATTATTATTGATGCTTTCTAGGGGACTGTAGCAAAATTAGAGTAGATATAATCAGTACTTGTCACGCCCGATAGATGGCAGATGACAGTGCTGTTAAGAAATTTCTTCAAAATAGACACTAATTCAGTTAAGAGCTTCGCTTCTACAGGGATATCCCATGACACCTCTGTCTTTTTTTTTTATTGAAAGTAATTTGAATTGGCGCAGGCATTTCGTATGAAGAAGTGCCCCTTTAACGGACTCTTAAGGGTTAAATAAAAATTAGAAATATATAGATATATTATGATGATATTCATTCTATTCGCATACTTATCTACACGCCAGAATAAGGAAATACAAAAATATAAAAAAATAACATAGTAAATATAAGATAAAATAAAACTAAATTTAACAAAAAAGAATTATAAAAGAGAATTAAAGACATTTCAAAGAAAGCGCGAAAACTCTCGATTTTGATTTTATCTTTAGGCGGCTCGTAAAATCGACAGAAGACACATGAAACCGAGAATGACAAATATCATCGCATCGTTTGTTGTAAACCGCTGGGCCAGCCACATATGATAGTCTCTCAGTCGGGATCTTGTTGGGTCGTCGGGATCTTGTTGATTATAAGTTGATACCTATCATTAATACAACAGTTTAGTCTACATGCAAATTAGACGTTTGGATACCAACATAAAAGCGAATTGTTTGTATGAAAAATATTTCATCTCATTTTATTATTTATATTTTTATCACGTAAATAATCGATATATTATAATGAAGGATTACGAGCAAACCTTATCATTTTTTATTGTATATTGAGTTGCAAACATTGAGTGATATTTCCTATCTAAGGGCTAATAAATATTGCCCAAAAGGAACAGAAATACATAAGGAATATAAGGATAAAGTACATAAGTAACAGAAATGTCCCTAATTTGGGATGCAACATAATTGTACTATTTATTCAAAAATATTATGTTTAATTTTAAAATTAGATTAGGATTATGTACTCATTTATTGATATTAATTAATTACTTTATTTTATAATATTTTGTGATTACCTCTGGATGAGATACTCTATTTTCTCAGATTTGATGTTTTGGTATATATAAATTGCTTGTCTATTAAATTATTGTTCATTTTATTATATATTGTTTTTTTTAATTACTTCTCGCTAGACATGTTTTGAATATTTAAGAAACCTTATTACTACGCGCCGACTACTATGCTCTAGGTAACAGCACGATTGCATATGGTATTTTAGGATGGGGAGGTTCTACACCCTCGGCACTAGATCCGCTTGTCAAAGCTCAGAAAGCGCTCCTAAAGGCTATGACTAGAAAGCCATATCATCATCCATTAAAAGACCTATTAAATGATCTGAGAGTTTTGGACATTAGACAGATTTATGCAGAAGTGATCATACTTTACTATCTCAACAATTAAAACGTAGTTGACATCACTGACCATAAAATTCTAACAGGAGGTTGTGCGTTAGAAAAACATGTAATTAAAAAAATCAAAACTAGGTTTGTCCAAAGGCATTTTAATACTATAGCCCGTAGACTTTGTAATTATTTTCAGGATAAGTTAAAAACGTGCAGAAGTTTACAAATGAAAAAAGGAAAAGTTGCTTTGTCGCTGATAGAAACCGGTAGATAAAAGGTAGATACAATTATTTCATATATTCTCGTTTGACACCATAAATGAGCAATGACATTATTGCCACAGTAGATATATCTACTGTGTTATTGCTATCAATTTAAATTTATTATTATTACATATTGCAATACAAGAGTATGGTTAAAATTCAATATTTCTAATAATGAAATTATTACTATATAATCATAAGTAGGTATATGTATCAGTGGGAACCATAATTTATATGAATCTATTATCAATATTATCTTGGTTTTTAATTTGAGTTTAAAATTATATGCGCACAGGAAACTTTTAAATATAAATAAACTACCCTAGTCTAAGTATTATCCTAGATGGGTATTTTTTATATTTGTGACTTTTTTGTTACTTTCCTTGAAAATAAATAATAATAAATTATTATTATTATTCTGAATATTATTTATCTTCTACGTGAAATTTAATTTTCTTTCATGTAATTATATTACTTAACCTCCTTTTCGTTTATCCCATTTCCTCCCTCTCTCTAATAAATATGCCTGTTTCCCGTATTCACAACAGGTTCATACATCGTAGACATGTTAAGATTAATGCCCCCCGACTTCGATTGCCAAACCATATATTAGAGCAGACGCCCTCGGTTGTTGCTAAAGAAAACAATTTGGGAGAACCTAGCGATAAACGACATATTCCGTATTATTTTGTATGAAAGCCGAACGAGTGGCGCGGCGCCCCTATAGCCGCCATTATGTATTTGGAGCGCTCTGCACTCCACAGTATCCAAGAGCGCTTCAAAAAATTGTTCGCCTCCAATCTGTTCGGTTATTGCAGCCTTCGCGAAATATCTCGACGAAATGAATTTCGCCAGGCGAAGAGAATATGTATAGTTAGCTTAGTCGCAGGTATTCAGGTATACACCTATTCTACGTATTCTTGCAACATTAAGTCGTATATTACCCTATAAGCCGAGCAGAATCGTATCAGCAGTCAAAATTGTATCGTTGGCAAAATTCGTGTCGTCAGGATAAACTAATATTAAGCTGATGGGGTATTTTCAAGCACACTCACATATTATTTCCACAAATACACCCTTAGCTATCAGCCAGTTAACGTCGTGCAGGAGTCTGCGCTCGGTGTAAATCGCCGGTGAAAGAGTCAGGAAAGAAAGCGGAGGACGAAAAAACCAACTAAAAGGAAATACCAAAAAGGATAACTTTAGTTACTCAAATTAACAACAGATAAAACCCGCCAATTAAGAATGAAATCATTCCGGATGCATTGGGAAGAACAGCGCAGTCAAGCTGATTATGAAACCGCGAGCAAATCAGTTCACTTTGAAAACCGAATCCTTCTGGCTCCTGGTGACATGAAGTCACTGAAACGTATGGCTTCACAAAATATATGGCACATAAAACGCAAGCAAGCGAAACTGCGCAGACGACAACATGCGAAGTTACCTGAGCGAGATAAAGAAAATGCGCCAATTCAAGGCGAGCAGCAGCTATCGGTGGTCCACCCGCGGAGAGCAATGGCGTGCTAAGGCTAGAGCTAGAGAGCACAACATTTATAGTAATTACAAAGTAAGTTTAAATGGGGCAGAGAGATCCATCCTGGAAGCAACAGTGATAATTGTAAATAATAATAATATTAATAATACATAGGTATATAATATGTGTCTATCTTGTTAATATATATGCATATATCCATTTAATAAAATACGTAAATCTGTGTCTATTTGTTTATTTATTCAAATATAAGCAACCTAATATTGCAGAGTGTGTGCAATGACAATGCGTTACATACATAAACTAACACTATATTGAAGTAGATATTTACAAAAAAATCTATAAAAATACATTTTACACTGTTTTAAAACCTAGCATGCGTTGTCACATCACACCATGTTTTAGTAGAGAGGCAATTTCTTCCTTAATTTCATGTCAAAAATGTTAAACATGTCAATTTCGGAAGGTAGACTTTTCAATATTTTGATCATCCTACCAATCGGTCTGCGGCGGACCATAATATACTAGCTCAACAAAACCAAATAATAAAATACGCTAAAAAGTCAGTGCTCCAACTAACTTTTTAGCGTATTTTATTTACTTTCGCAACACAATCAAAAACATCACAGATTCAGCGCTTTAGTAGTAGTAGTAGTAGTAAAATGAGTGGGGGGCTTGACTCCAGCCCTTGTTGTCACCTGGATTTATAAGATCTGATCCAACTACCCACTGGGTGGTTGGATCAGTGGTCTGCTAGAAGCCCGGTGCTACTTACCAATCCATACAGGTTACTGACCTTCAAGTTGTGCAGATCGCTGGGTTCGAGAAAATCTCGTCCCAGTAAACTGTGCCTTTTCGCGGCAAGGCCCGGACAACGGCCCACGATGTGTATACTGTCCTATGGTTATTCACCACATATCCGGCAGTCTTTGCTCTCAGTCAATTCAAGGTTAAAGATATGCGCTCTAAGGGTCGTGTGTCCAGTGAGGAGACCGATAGTTATTCTAAGGCTCTTCTTGCTCATCTCAAGAAGGGCCCTGGTTCTTTTAGGAAGTGGTTGCTCCATCATGGTTTTTGCTTGGCGACAACCTTGGCTCTGTTTCCAGGGTGCCAGGTGTTCCTGCTCCAAGCAGTCCCTGATGATTTTCTTGCCCATAGCGAAGGGGACCCGAACAACTGGCAACGCCGGGCATCCAGTGTACCCAGTTTTGCTAGTCTGTCGGCCTCTTCGTTGTCGGGTACGCCATGGTGGGCAGGTGACTACATCAGTGTGATCTTGTTGTTTTTTTTCAATTTATAGAGCTCTTGCATACAGTCCCAAAACACACAGAAGCTTCTGTGGTGGTTTTGGCAAGAGCATCCAAGGCTGATCTGCTGCCAGAGCAGATGAGGATTCTTCTATTCTTTACGTCCAGTTGATTTTGGAGTTTTATGCATTCCAATATGGCAATCACCGGCTTGAAAAACCGTGGCCTGTTGTCCAAGAGGGATCCTGATTCTGTGGTTGGTTTTGAGGCCGTACACGCCAGCCCCAAAACATCCATTCGCTCCTGATCCGTCGGTGAATCAGGCGTCCGCATTTCAGCGCTTTAAATAAAACATTTATTTCATGGTACACACAGTAACTTAGAATTAAATATGACATCAAACACGGCACAGAAAAAAAAACAATCGTCAGACAAAAGAACTAAACGGCGCATATTTTACTCTCGAGTAATGGACCGTTTCAGCACCAACCGGCGACGAGTGAATAGCCAGCATCGGTTATCCTGTGACGTAAAGAGAAGAAATCGCGGATCTACACCTTTTGTACGATAAAAATCTAACGAAATTCATCGGGTGGTCGCCATCAAGCGGCGACGCTACTCTCCATACGGGCGACTGAAAGCGAATTGAAGTAGGGCCCAGATGTCACCCGTGACGCGCACGATCCGTGCGGGCCCGGTGGCGTACCCAATGCGCACTCACTTGGCGCTTATGTTGCATGGTTACTGTTGGACTCACTCCAAGTCGGTTTCCCTTGTAGTGTTGGGGGCTGATGACGGCGGCGGGGACTACCTTACGTAGCCATTCAAGGTCGCTACCTTCCTAGCCATTCGCATTTGGCGTTGGCGCGCACTCCTCCACAAGTACGCGTAGACATCGCTGAGCCGGCGCGCGCGATGCCATATGCGCGCGTAGACTGATAGAGGGAAGGGACTCCGAGGTGAAGACCGTCCTTCGACCGCCGCGTGTGATGCCTCGCGGAGCGGGAGGTTTCCGAACGGCGCGCCGTTCACCGAGACGCGGCGCTCCGGGACAAGACCTCTCCGTGCACTTGCAGCCTGAAGAAAGAGACTGAACAAGACCGCAAGCGAAACGACACGAGACAACGTAATCGGGAAGCGGCCACGATCAATATACAAACGACCAATTAATTGTTAAGGCCATTCAATATCATTATTGAAACAACACATATCATATTCAAAATTTTGATCGCGTCTTTCAATTTTGGAACCGGAAATCTTCGTACGCGACGGTATCAATTATAAGTATAATATCAATATCAATTATAATAATTATACATTGTGCTGGCTCTATGTACAGCAGGTGATATCGCAGGGTTTTATAGTTAACCGGCGCATGCAATTGCAAATTTCAATTATTTGTGGTAAGTATACATTCCCTTTGATGATGGTATAAGCATAGATAATGGTTGCAATACACCTACGAAATTCAAGTATATTTTAGCCTATCATGCCTAAAATGTAGTTAGATGGATAGAGCGTAGGATAGAAACCAAATCGTCGAAAGTAAATATATCTCAAAAATTTCCTCACTGTTCATTTTTGTATACATTTCTAATTATTCTTCGTTTATGTCACTGTTATTACAACATTACCTTTAATACATGTCGCGAAACCCCTATACATTAGGCGGAATCCAGTTTGTGAACTGCTGCACTAAGCTATTCTCAATGGAGCTGCCACCTTTAGACAACTCTAATGAACGAAATAAACGTAATCTTATAATAAATTATATTTTATTAAAATAATGAGAAGGTAGATAGTCTAGCATGTCGGGGATCAGCTAACCTTCAATTCGAACGGAGCCGATGCTATCATTGACAGAGGGATACACGAGGACCACACTGCGAGACAGAACCAGAGATTGGTTTAAAGAAGAGTGGGCAGGAACAAATATATGTCAAGCACGCGTGCCATTAGGGAACTTATTTTCAGACTAACTATATACTGCTAGAGACTTTCTTGGAACAACTTACGGAGACGTTGACTTTTGTCGTAATCTTTCAATGAAAATTGATCGCTCCTTAATTGAGAAATATACGGAAAGCTGTTCCTCATGAAGGAGCAAGATATTCAAATGCTGATATCAGAAGATTTCGACAGTAATTTCACTTAGGCCGAATTTTATTATCTTTAGATAATCAGGTTAGTGTTTTCCCCATAATTAGTGAATTACCGGGAAGTTTGTAAACGTACGTTTCCTAAGAAACAGGGGTAAATTGTAAACTGGTGACCTACTTTCACCTATCATTAGAAATGTCCAGTTGTCTACCGGATCCTGAGCGCCATGCATGGCAAATTACGCTAATGGCCGCGTAAGTGACGAATCTGGCACAAGACTAGCAGGTGGAGAAATATGTCCAAATCTAGCAGACAGGGGACAAGGGACCTCATTAGCATGCGAGGGTTAGTGCCCTCGTCGCTTCAGGAAGTCTTCTGCCGAGCTGTGGCGGAACTGGACGATAGATTGTATTCGTCCATTGAAGTCTTTGTGATACATTCCAGAGTAACAACTTGGCAACAGCCCTTATGATATAAGATGGCGGGAACACTCGCAGCAAATCACAATATCCAGAATGTTAAAACGACTGTTACAGTTCTGTCACCCTGAGATGAACGAAAGACTTGAGAGAGTCCACAATCCAACCTCGCCATCAGCCCGTAAGAGTCCAATACCTTACATTGAGACACTGGGAAATGCCCTCCAGTAGGCGGTCCTCACTCCCTTACTATCAGATTTGGACGGATGTTTTGAACCTCTATTATAGGTCGCTTAATTTAGGCAGTAACTCATATCTACAATCCAGCTACGCCACTGTCCATGAGAGTCCAACTCCTCATCGCAAGGCACTGGAAATTGTCGAACCCAGTGGGGCAACCTAGCGCCCGCACTCCTAGATGTGGTCAGATTACTCCGACCTTTCGCTTGGTAGCAGGTTCGAAATCGCTTGCGCGTTCTTTTACCTTTGCAATTCCTTACTGGTGTATGTCGCGGATACGAGGCGTCCTTTACTCGGTTTGCCACTTGACACCGGGTAGCCAACGCATTGTTTCTAAGGATATATAGTATAAAGTATCTAAGTAACCCCGCTGTCTTAGGTCACATTGCGATTCCAACTTCCCCGACTTTCGTTGTTGAGCAAGGGCCGGCAAACCAGCCATTGCATCAGACATCCATCCATCCAAAGCTTTGACACCGGGTAGCCAACGCATTGTTTCTAAGGATATATAGTATAAAGTATCTAAGTAACTCCGCTGTCTTAGGTCACATTGCGATTCCAACTTCCCCGACTTTCGTTGTTGAGCAAGGGCCGGCAAACCAGCCAGTGCATCAGACATCCATCCATCCAAAGCTTTCACTCAGTATTTTTACCACATTACCCGGATACAATGAGATCTGGCGCGTCTCATCGCGTATATCCGAGATAAATTGGGCCCCTCTTCAGGAGGGTGTTAAGCAAAGGCCGGCAAGCCGACCAGCGCTCAGGCATTCAGGGCCGCTGAGGTGTTTCTACAGATCATCAGCTCAGCACGCTCAGCGGGTTCATCGGGCCAGTCCCTCTTTGAGAAGGTTGCCGGATGGGAGCTGAACCGTGAACCGGGCTGACCATAATTCAGTAGGGCATTATGATCCGTTCTGCACGACTCCATTAGGCCCCGTTTCACTAGCACAGCAGGGCATATGATGACCTGTTATCTCGTACATTTAAAATGGCCTGTTGGAAACTATATTCTGGTTAGAACCGCGGAAAAAGGCACCACGAGTTGTAATTACTTACTTAATGTAGTGTAGAGCTTCGCGCAAGTGACTTCGAGTGGCGACCATGTCTAGTGGAATGAGCGTCCTTACCTAAACTGGTAAGCAGGGAGCGAAGATGTCCCACTGGTTGCCAGCGCCTTCATTGTTTGAGGTTAGCGTCGGCTGAGCAGTGGCATAATTGTACACGTAGATTGTTTTCGTATCAATGTTGTTGCAACTCATCTTAGGATAACAAGATGTTTTAAATGTTATAACATTATTAGTTGGCCGATTTCCCCTTTAAATGGGGCACTTAATTACTTTTTTTCTCAGATATTTGCCTCTACTGAGAGAACACTGATCTGATTAAAGGTAATATCACCTTAGGGAGACGGGCGAGGTCACGCACTTAATTTAGAGGTGTCAATACTAACATCCCGGATGGCGGGATGTTACAACGAAATTTATCATCTTGTCATCCCGAGATGAACGCAAGAACTTGTGGATAATAACAATTCACGTACCAACCCCCCCCCCCCTATAGCCCGTAAGAATCCAACTCTCTGCAGGGAGGCACTAGGAATTTCCATCCAGCTGGCTATCTTCGTGACCTTACTACCGATTTGAACGGATTTATCCATCCTCACACCTGGTCATGTGATCGAAATCGCTTACGCGGCTTCTACCTGATGATGGCGGTAATTCGTAATGAATTTATGGCGGATCCGAGGCACCTTTTGCTGTCAATCTCATACAGGATCCAGTAGCCAACAACATTAGGTTAATATCTATCCCCGACGTCATAGGAAGCTACATGTCTATACTCGTCTGGGTATTCGCCGATTGAACTACATGGCTGTTGAACCCAGCAGTGTATTAACCGCCCGGTACCGCCCGAGGTTTTCCTCTAGATCCGCACTTTGACTTCTCCATGTTAAGTCCCACTTCGGGGAGGCTCCCGGATGGGAGTTGAATAGTGAGTTGGGCTGACTAACGGTTACATGTATGGAGCCATCTTGCCCAAGCCGCTCGGAAACGTTAGGTCCCAAGTACTCCCCATAATTATAATAGTAGGCATTATACAAGAAACCTTAATAATGAGTACGCCTAAACATAATAGCCTTAGGTTGTCTTATTGGCCTTTATAATTTTATTAATTCTCTATCCCTTTGAGAATTTTCTCAAACGCTTTTAATAACGTCGTTTCATTTTCCGTGACAAACAATGAATAAAAGGCTTGCTTAGATAATAAAACAGACACGAACCCATTTTAATAAAAGCATGATTGAAATCCAGTTGAAATTATATGAAGTAATCGACTTACGAGAGAACTTGTTACTATATTGGGGTGATTAAAATACGACTCACTCTTTTATTTCTAATTTAAAAAGTTACGAAAAGTGCTTTGAATATATTTGAAAATTGACTGATATAGAAGTAAAGATGATGATTAAAAATGTGGAATAAATGAGAAAAGCCAATGTTGAAATTGAAATCCGTTTTCTTTAGTTGTGAAATGTTAAAGACAACGCAATATATCACGGTATGCTGAATAACAGGAAAAGTAGCCATATACATCGAAAACTTTGACCCTTTCCGTGATTGGTAATCGTCAACCTATACAAAATGGCTTAAAATCTAATTCAAAAAGTTCTCTCATAAACACGATTCCAAAAATAGGCATATACGCTATGCTTGCTTCCGCCTATTGATTAGACCCTCCTCCAGGCCAAGTAAGCCAGGATACACCTGCAGCAACACCCAAATGGCTAAAAACTATTCCAGCAAGTTTATCTCGTCCCCATTGTTTCCAAAATAGACATATACGCTATGCTTGCTCTACCTATTGGTTATATCATCCCCAATGTCAAGTAAACCAGGATGCACCTGTAGCGGTACATGCGGGACTTCGATTGAATTTACTGGTGGTCACCAAGAGGGGCTGCATACCAAATTTGGTGAAGATCGGTCCACGGTAAGTCTTGGGATATACGGAAATTCAAACAAAAGCACAGCATGCTTCAGATTATATTGCCCGTCCAACGTAATACTACGGACGAGCCAAAAACTAGCAAGTCGAATTAACAACAACTTAATATAATTGCAGGTAAAATTAATTTTGCCTGAAAAATCAGTTGAGGTTTCCAGCTTTTTATATTTTCCCTTAAAATGTATTAAAACCTTTACCATTATATTGTTGAGTACCATAAAATAAAAACTTTAACTATACAACAAGTAGAAACTAAGTACAAATCATTACCTTCAAAAACAGCATAAATTTACAAAGTAAATAGCCAAAAACAAAACCACAATATTTTTCGTATTAAAAATTAAATTTACAATTTCTCAAAATTTTCTTGCATTCCTCTTTAGAGACTTATTTCTCTTCTATATCCAATTTCTGAACGCAACATCAACGACATAATTAAATATTTTTGAAGGAAAACTATCCAAGCTCAGGTAAATATGACATCACAATTTGTACAAATGTGATCAAGTCCGCAATTTATCATAGAAGCATTCATAAGTGGACATTTCAAAAATATTAAAAGAGTAGATTTTAAGATAATTTTATCTAGAATCAGAACATCTAACCGGCTGAGTTCATTTCTGTTAAATAGAAAACCAAATGTAGAGATAAAAAAATATTATGAAAAAAACAATAATGCAAAAATTAAAGTTATGCGCTACTCGTATATTAATATACTACACAGGGAAATGTGATTATATACCTTTTATTTTTGTTGCGCATCAACCAACTACCTACGGCCAGGCTAAAGAAAAACTCCTTTTTCCAGATTATACATTGGTTATTTTTCCAAAAAAGCTTTGATATTTTTTAATAGCTCAATGTCATAATACATAAATGTAACGATAACGATGTTACAACCTCTAACGAGTTACGGCTAGACTTTTATAAATTAGAAACCCCTTAAGGATTGTCTTTGAAGCACCTTTGCGAATCTTTAATAAGCGAGGGAAACATTTCTAAGATGAATTCCCCGACGGCCGAAGAATAAGATGTCTAATAGCTTAAACAAACTTAAAGCAACTAAGTTGCTGGAATGAACTAAATAAAATTAATTTAAAATTATTTAAAACGATAACTTTTTAAGCTAAAATTGTACTCTAGGAATGTTTTTAAACGAAAATTTATTTCAGAGAATTTTGTAATCAATTTTGCAAACGTAGGTGTAGCGGAGGTGAAACTCAGAATGTATGCACGCATATATCAAGCTGTCAGAAGCATCACCAGATACATATCACAGGAATGTATTGACGAAGGAGTCGGTCAGTGCAAAACTTGAAAGCAACGGAGTCAAGAAGGAAGCGGGTGACAAAACCATTACTAAATGAAATATCAATATATACATCTTTAATACACATGTAAACGAGCTTACAAAGAGGCCGTAGCAAAAGTGAAACTGACAAATTGCAAACTTATTTACTCCAAAGAAACCGCGAAGAATATCACACTTAGAGTCGCGGCGACCAGGGCGATTCTGGAAGCATGGCAGTGACTCCAGGTAGCGTGCGAACTAGGAGATTGACGACCTCATATAAACATACAAACCTGCTACAGTCTCTGTGGAATTCATTGCGCACGAAACAAATCTCGCAATTATTACATTAGGCGAGCAAGATTAGAGTACAGGCCCGCTTATGGTCGATGACGGCAGGCGGCGCCTGCGTTTCGCGGGACGTTTGACCGCAGCGATATGACCTTGTCTAGTAAGAGCGAGTTCGCCGCGAATCATCTCGCGCGTATACGCGCGTATTTGCGTCCAGAAGGAGTATTTAACGCGCGAGCTATTAAGGAAAGATTCAGACAGTATACTGTATATAATGCTGTCATTTAACATGGACTTGACGAAGCGGTCGAGCTGTGGTGAGCTTACCGTCTTTGGAAGAGACGAAAATGAAGGGAAAGTAGGAAGTAGGTACTTAGTACATCCAATTCTTTACGATAGAATGACATATAGTATGTATGTTAAATTATATAAGGTATAAAGTATGTTTGTTAAAAATATTAAAATTATATTGTCGAAATCAGAAGATTCCATATCCCATATTGCTAGTCTTTTTCTACTTCATCTATAAACATTTCCGTTTCAAAATTTTGCTGCTCCATTTCTCTAGCTACATACACTTGCTCTGAAGTTGGCGCGTAAACTGGACGTAAACAATCATTTTCTGGCATCTCGGCTTGCGCGGAATACGCGCGTTATGCGCGCGAGTCTTGAGTCTGGCGTAGTGTACGCGATTTACGCGCGAATTTTCAACTCGTGCGATACTTGTAGACGCGATGTATAACGCCCAAGTACCTGCCGACGCGCGCATGATTTCGCGCGAGACAATTCGCGGCGAATTCGCTCATTCTGGACAAGGTCATAGACCTTGTATGCGCATGAGAGAACAGACCAATCAAAAGACGAAAAAGGGATGGATGTCTGTGCAAGGGTAATACGCGAAATGGCCCCTCAAAAACGCATTCGCCAGTTTTATTGACTGCGGCCACGCTGCTCGACATAAATCAATAGTAACCTACGGTGAACGCCTTCAGCTGCAAAGTACATCATTGGTCGAAAAACCATTAAACAATTATACAATGCAGCTGTAGAGTGCAACTGTATTGTTTCTGATAAGTAACAGTTTTTTGCTACTATTTAGAGCTTTATCTCAAAATGTTTGTATGGGAAACGAAATAAATTACCCTCAGCTTTAGGGCTACCGTCATCATCATCATCATTATTATCGTGCAAAAGATTCTGCTCCGGAAAAAGTGTTTTTAATTACTCCAGATTTGAGGCTTCTCCAATCCACCGGCGATTGGCCTCCATAAATTGCCAGCCTTTATTTATGTGAGGGTCGGATTGAGTTTGCAAGATAAATGGAGTCGAGAGGGCGGTATTAGTTCAAATTAGCTACACTAATAAAACATTAATTGGATGTATAAACCTTTATGATACGGGAATTTATTTACGGAATACGGGGGATTTATTATACCTGCCAAATGTTCCATTGCGAAGATTAAGTAATATACTAAGGTATATAACAAACCTCAAATTTGTAATTCGACAAAATCTGCAATCGCTAGATCAATAACATACAAAAAAAAAACAAATGAATACACTTGTTAAAGCTTTTTACCACAAAGTGCCCGCATGTCATCGTATGTTATCGTTATCGTATGTTATCGTTATCGATGTTATCGATGTCGTCTCTATTGAAGTTCGGTTCTTCTTATTTCAATGGCTTGGATCATACGGGGAAAGTAAAATTGTTCTTTGGATAGCATAATGGAATTTTGAAACTACACCCAATAGCATAGTTCCGCTATCCAATATATGGTCACATATCGCCGATTTTTCTTTATATTTGTGATGTATGTAAAATGGGTTAAAATTGGATTATTATTGTTAGATTGTTAGACACCACCGGTTACTGTACATAACGCTGAAATTTACTGTAACTACGTGGTAACTAAACATTTCGCCAAGTTTGTCATAGAAGTGGTTACACAACGCAGGACATATTGTAGTTACGATTTATTTATTACTTTGGCCCACCCAAAGGTGGGACGAATTCTTGAAATCATACGAAAAATGTAATGAAATTAAATCGAGTCCAAGGAGAATGTTCTTGACGTTTCACATGGCCTAGAATCAATCTAAAGAAAAAAAAGTTGCGACTGTCTGTCTGTATGTGTGGGTGTGTGAATATGCACGATAACTCGAATAAATTACGTCCGTTTTATAAATATTCTTACGGCAATCGATATTTATGGCTAATGCTAAGAGCCCAGTTAATTTTGGAGTCTGTACGACCTACGGTTAATGTACCTGACATTATCCCCATAATGCCAGTGTTTTGCATTTTTAGATCTTAAAACAGAATAAACAGTGGAACTAGCAAAAAGAAAAGTTCTTGGCCATAATGAGACGCGTAAAATGAGGTACATGTCGGCTGCGGTCAATCCATCATATCGAATGGATTTCTATCAACCACACAAAGTTTTTGGAATGCTTGTTCTCTTAGAGCAATTCAAGCGGAAGAATATTCGGGACGTCATGGGATTCATCTCTGATTTAACATTTGAACCTCTTCCAGACAGTAACTCCTCTTCATTGAAGGGGTCATTACAGGAGTGGCACAATAGGTCCCTTATAGTTTATGTGCTCAGTTCAGGTAGTAGTTTTAGACTACCCTGAACATCCTAATATTACATTAT
>JAOPUG010000010.1:3925411-3935851 GCA_027564375.1 Micropterix facetella | reverse complement strand
AGAAAAGAGCTTTTATAATGTATTTGTTTGTATTTCAATACGTTCATTACATCATATTGATATTCGATTACTTTGACCCGGTTGGCAAAATCAATATTAACACCCCAATGAGGACCATTTTTAACATAAACGCATCCAGAAATAGGGTACTTCCGCGCTCCTATGACCTTTATAATACCTATTTAAATGAGAGTGAAATTTCTAATAATTCTATAAGCAATTAGACCTGATAGCATAGTGGTCAGGTCGTCTGATTGTCGCCTTACATTGTAAGTTTGCAAGTTTGATACCCTGCTGGGTCACTATTTCTCGTTAGGATAAAATAGACGAAATTGCATATGAATTATTTCGATCGATTGCGCGCGATTAACGCAAGCTCGAAAACAATAGACTTTGTATGGGTCAATCATATCAGCATGCGATATCATAGAGTTGACGCTCGATCACCCATACATAGTCACACTGTTTTGAATTATCGAATGAGCATGCATCAAATCGCGCTCGCTCCCTTCCAACACGGCTTTACACACATATTACACGCATACATACTCATAAATATTTCATATTTTGGTTGATTGTTAGAGATTGCCAAAATTATAATAAAACCACCCATTGTGAAATTTCAAATAAAAAGTATAAACTTATTTACTTCAATAATTTAGTAACTATTGCTAAGATATATAATCTTAGGAAATCAAAGGATTTTGACAAATCCCAGAAGAATTACTACAGGATTCAGTAAGCCTTCAAGAATTTCGAGGGTTTCCTTAATTAATTCAATGATTGCCATCGCTGTAGAATTGTTTTTTCATAACAATGAATTGGTTATTTGCTATTAAATATATTGAATAAATACACAAGCGCCATTAGCCACAAATGTAATTATTAGTAGTAGCGATATTAGCTGACAAACATTGATCTTAGTGTTGTCCCATTTTTAAATACAGATTTTTTTCGGATTTTATAAAACGAACCTAATAATTTGTTTCTCTAATTGAAATTTGGATTTTTATGGTTGCCTATCATGTTGAACATGCCATTTTCGCCAGCTGTCAGACATTTTCGACCATAGACGTGGCGAGGGAGTTGCTGTACGTCTGGCGTGGCCGACAATGATATTTTTAGAGGACAGAGGTCCCGCAAATCAACTTCGTTCTTTTCATATTATGTAAAAGTGGAGCCTTTTGTAGACGGTCTTCTGTAGAGCATATTCTTGAGAGCACCCCCCCCCCCCCTACCAGAAGTACGCGAATTTGTCGCATGTTTTATGTGCCAAGATATAACATAGGCTACTTGATATTTTTTCTACAACGATCTTGATATTTTTTCGCTAGACAAGAAGCCTTTTATTCAAAAATAATAATAAAATATCAAAGAATCCACTTATTTTGTTTAAGTGCAAAATGTCGTCTCAGTGGAAGTAAGGTTCGCTTTTGTTCTCTAAATGAGCTTATTTTTCCAATGAAAAAAAATACTTCATGTTGATATCAGTAATTATATCTTTATCGATCGAAATCACACAATTTTACAATAATATTGTTTTTACCTCGTTGATTTCATAGCCGATCCACTTTAATCAGAACATTGTTTTTCTAAAATCTTTTTCAGTTGCAATAGCCTGCGAATTATATAATTATACAATTGAAACAACGATTTGCCCAGTTTCGAAGAAAGATGTCCATATAAGTCTACTCTAAGTTTATAAAATAGCTCGAAGATTAGCCATGATGGAAATAATAGAGTGTACTTCATGCAAAATTTGACTTTCAAATTATTCGGGATGCGAAAGCTCTCCAAGCGGCTGACTAGGTTCATTCTACGTAATTTACCCCGCGCTCTCGGGCTGCGGGTCAGGAACAGGGAACGTACCTACATACCTAAAAATCTTTGAGTCATTTTCAGCTATTGGGTAATAACTTAATGGTCTATTTTAAAGGGGTTTTCTGCGATTTTCTTCTTCGTTACTTATTGTTTATTTGCGGATACTGACGCAATCGCTAGAAAATTCAAGCAATATCATCATAATCGAGACGAGATATATAGTGACGGTTTCTAAGTAACACATTTTATAAGAATTTAAGTAATACTTACGCCATTTTAGGGGAATAAATAAGCTAAATTCTCAGGTAAAAGAGAACCATAATAACATAAAAAGTAGCGATATACATAGACAACTTTTGGCCCGTCTCATGATTGGTAACCTCTGACTTTTTCAAAGTGGCTTAAAACCTATTCCAACAAGTTTCCTTTGCCACCACGATTCCAAATATAAGTACATACGCTATACTTGCTTTAACCATTTGTTAGATTCTCCTCGAGGCCAAGTAAACCAGGATGCACCTGCGAGATTGTGGTCGAATTTGCTGATGCTTAGGGTCACCAACGGAGGCTGCATACCAAATTTGGTTAAGGTCGGACCACGAGAAGTCTTCGTATATAGGGACAAACAAACAAATGCATAAACGCAAAACGCACAATCGCACAACATGCATCAGACTAATTGACCCGCCCTACGTAATAATACGGCGGGTCAAAAAGCGAAAAATATGCCAGACAGTTCAATTTCTATATATTGTTCAAATCGGTTACATTAAATAAAAATGTCTTAAAATAGTTACACTAGTTAAAAAGATTTAATGGGGGCATCATTTTATAAATACCTCTTTTTTTCCACCATTTTAGCCTACAGTTCTTCTAATCTTCAGTCACATCACGATATAATGAAAATTATTGATTGGATTTTATTTTATGCCATGTCATTTATAGCAATAGGTACTAGAGGAAATTACCAGGTTCTACCCGAGTGTAGTTTTGTTAAACCGGTAGTTCGCTTTTCACCCCCCAAGGGTTGATTATAAAAAAATCCTTGAATGTCATAATGTAATGTGTAGCTTTAATATAAATGTTGATATCTATAGCTTTAGTGGTTTTGACTTTCCACACAACAGAATTTCACCCTTTTCTTTCATTTCTTGGGGGTTGAATTTTGGAAAAACCCTGAGTGCTTCCTTCCACTATCAATTAAAGTTCTGTGCGAAATTTCGAGCTTTAAGATCCAACGGTTTGGGCATCTCGACTTAAACAAGCTTTTCCCCGTGTCTCCATCCGCGTTTTTCTGGTTGTAAGGAAATATTTTCCGAAGGAATGAGATATTTTCCAGGGATAAAATGGCGTAGCCCATGGTTGGTATTTTCCGGACCTCCAACTATCTCTGCAAAAAATCACTTCGATCTATTGCTCTCTTTATGGATGGATTTAATCACTTTATGGATGGATTTAATGGCATGTATAAATGCAATTTAATGTTTCACACGCCGCACTGAAGAGGGAGAATTTATTTATTGCAATTTAGATCTGTAGACAACATTGAATGATTTATTATTTTCCGCCAGCATATGCAAGTTTTAAATTCTCGAAACTCTCGAACAGCCAACATATAGCTGAAAATGCGAGAAGCACGGAGTGCCCAAATGAATTCCCGCCACTTTTAGTGTTTGGCTCTGGGACTTAGGTGATGGTAACCTCAGCGGAAATTGTAGCTGCTTAAATGGAAATGGCAAATTATTAGGAATTATTGGGATTCGAGGAATCACAGCGCTCTCTACTTTAGCTACTCCAGCAAGAATAGTGGCCTTTATAATATTTCCCCCCAGCTCTGTGATGCGAAGCCTAGTGCCGTAGCACAATCTCGATGCATCAAGGTTATGCATCAGCAGAACTGGAAGGTCAACCTTACATAAGCTCCAGTTTGTTGGAAGGCACGCCCGATAACTTCAACTAGTTTAGAAACTACGGTAGAGACAGCACTGTCGTCACTGGTCATCACGGTATTTATAGCTGTGTATACCTTTAAGTTGCCGATTACCACGCCTAATATTATTAACGAACTCGTTCTTTAGCGACAGCATTGCCCACTCTTCGTTGCTTAAATTATTATCCAAATTGGGAAAAACATGTGAAATAAGTTCATCCTCGTCGCCACTAGATGGCAACATTTATTCGTAAATTGATATTTGCTGTCTGCGTCTATTTTAAGTTGACTCTCTCCGATTTGCAGCAGTTTATTCGCATAATATGCACTAATTTTACTATCTGAGTTTAAATTTAGTACAAAAATGTAAATTCGTCTTTTATTTGAAATCTTGTTTATTTCCATAAATCGAAGGAGTTTATATTATGTGACTAATGCGTCGCGCATTTTTAAATAAAAATTAATTGTAACATTTATTTATGATAACATCTATACTGTAAGTCAAAACATATTATATCTGTATACCAAATTTCATCCAAATCCATTCAGCCGTTTATGCGTGATTGAATCACAAACATCCAAACTTCACATTTATAATATTAGTAGGATTCATTGGTAGATTCTGAAAAGCTAACAATCTTTTTCAATATAAATAATTACATTTATTTTCAAAGAATATCCCGTTTTCCGGGTTAAAAAGGCGTGAAGGCGCCCCCCTTGATGGGTCGGAATAAATTAAAATGCGAACCGAGATCCCTTCAACGAACACAAAAGATAATAAAAAATGTACGCTAAAAGCTTTGAATGTCCCTTCAGACAAATTGCTTCGAAAGTCCCGCCACTCGGCTGAAGCGGTTTCGTTCCTTGAAAACGGTGAATCCGGTCAAAATTTAAACATAATACGTTCCGAGGCAGATCGCCGCAGCTTAAAGGGGTTATACGGTAGTCGCCGCCACGGGTGATATTATAACCGCCGATGTCCGTGGTAACCTGGGTAGTCTAGCCTGTCATATTTGATTTCTAACGGTTCCCTTGGGATATAATGGCCGTTATGTCAACTTGGTCGGCTCAACTCGCGGGGCAGCCCCTATCCGGGAACCTCCTCGAATGAGGGACCAACCTGGTGAATCCGCTGTGCGGTGGATCTGGGGACGAAAACTCGGGCGGAATTGAACAGCTGACGTACGGGACGGGCATACCGGCCATGTTGTCACTGACTGAGACCCGGAGGGGTCGACATAGAAACGACCCGATGGCAACCCGATCTCGGGTGAGTATTGTCGAGTAAGGGACGCCACGGGCCGCGTTATCACGATAGGTAGAGGTTGCTCAAGCGACTTCGAGCCTGGAACCCAACTGGTGGATAGAGAATTCCGTCTAAATTTTAGAGCGAGGGCACGAGGGCCTCCACTGGGTTTGAAAATTCACACTGCCTCGTTGTAAGGAGTTGGCCTCCCGCGGGCTTAGGTGGAGCTTGGTACGCAGATTTGTCTTCGTCCTAAGTCTATGTGTTTCACTCCGGGGTGATATAGCGAAAAGATCGTTGAAATGCTCCGGGGTGGCCGGGTTCGCCCGTAGCAGTTGACAACCTCAATTGTCACATTGGGGGAATCCTAACGGTTCAGTGCAGCTTGAATTGTTGATGGCCAGCTTTTATATGGACTTTGGTCGGCCCAACTCACGGTTCAACACGCATCCGGGAGCCTCCTCGAAGCAGAACATAACCCACCATGGCCGTCGTTACCACTGCCTTCGGATGTATCCTGCAGTCGCTGACAGATAGGAGCGGAAGTGCGTATCGTTTTCAGGATGATTGGCAGAGCACTTGCACGTAGCACCAGACCCAAAACTCTGGCGAATACCGGGGTGAATCTGGGAATATATGTTTCCTAAGACGCGAGGGTAGATGTTGACCTGGTGCCGCTTATCCTTAAACGATCCGTAAGCCACCTGATCTCGGATGACTTACGCCGAGTAAAGAAACCCTCGGAGGCCGCGAAGAGACTTAGAAATCGTGACCAGATGGGAGGTTGGAGAAATCCGTCAAAATCTGGCAGTCAGATAAAACTGCCCGCTGGGTGACTCTCCCAGTGCCCCGCCGTAATGCATTGAATGACAGGTTGTCAGTGTAGGTTGTCTGTGAATTATGTTGTCCTAAAATCTCTGCCTTCATCTCAGGGTGATATAATGATAAAATTCATTGAAACATCCTGGGATGGCGGGTTTACCCGTAGCTTTGGCAGTTACCAAACTATCACAGCGAAGAACTCAACGCAGCAGGAATGCACCAGCACTTGTTAGCGGCATCCGGAGCACAGGAGAACCGGCTGCTATAAGAGGGAACGCAGGGATACTACTTTAGAATCGCACCAAGGACACGACACATCTGCGGCTAGTTATAGATTTCCGAGAGGATTTTTCAAATAATGTTTATTTTAAAATCAAAAGGTTAAATATATCATTTGTTTCATTCACATAAAAGATATGTAGTAAAGATAAGTTACAGAAAAATCGGTCAATACGCAAAACGTGTCAGCCGTCATCGTAAGGACTACCTGACTAAAATCTGTCGTTACAATTGAAGGTTAAAGTTTCAAATATCCAGTGGGACATACTCCATTTAAATTACCAGCACGACCTGCCATTGGCCATGCCATCGTTACCAACATGTTCCATCTCTATAGAAAAAGCAAAAAAAAAAATTCATTATCGATTTACACAAGCTGTGTAAACCCCTTTAAAATAATAGGATCCGGACCAGACTAAACCGCATCTTGGCCGCGGGGGGTGCTTTAGCGGCGAGAGCTGAATTTCAAGCGGCTAAGATTTCATTCATTCCATTAACGTATTGCCAGATTCCGGTGCAATCTCTACAATAACTGAATACTAAACAGTGGATAAATGTGTTATTATTCGAACTTCTAAGAAAAGTCTAAGTGTTAAGAAAGACGTTTTACCTATGGCTTCGGGCACTTAGCAATATTTGCCAATGATGCCTTATATACCGATTACTGGTGTCTTCGAGAAATATTTAAATATCTTCCAAAAGACAAAAACATGTCTAATGACAAAATTTGGGCATTTTTTTCCAAAAAATGCCCAAATTGTATCTTATATGTTGTCAATTCCTGTAAGCAATGCTTACTGTGAACGGTTGTTTAGCCTGCTTCATAATTTATATAAGTACTAAAGAGAGAATCATATGGCTTTTAATATAATAAAAACTGAGTTAATAATTAGAGTGACTTTGATGTAAATTATTTTAGTTTTAAATCTTTCCTTAACACTACTAAGAGATCCAAATTTGTGGACTCAATAAAATTCAATGCGAAATACATGTGGCAATGTAAAAATTAAGTGTCAATTAATTAATGTTAAGTCTTTTTATAAGATATTGATATAGATATTTATTTCTCCCGACAACAACCCCAAAATCCTGACAAATTTGAACAGGCCACTGCGCCCAAAGAGGGAAGATATTGAAGAGGATGCCCTAGACACTGAATATTAGAAATAATTTCAATTTAAAAAGGTTTAATTATCAAAAAACGACTTCGGCCCAGAATGAAAGCAATTGCCATCTTCTCTACAAACACATCCACAATATTCACCAGCCCAGTAGCATATATGTTAGGTCGCCTGATCTTTCATTATAAGATTCCGTATTCCATTCCCGGCTGGGTCACCATTTTCCGTTGGAATAAAATTAACGGAATTGCATTTCTATTCAGTCGAACGAATGCAATAACACGACACACACTAATACTTACGTGTTACACGCACACATACATATAAATTATTCATAGTAGAGTTGCTTGGAAAAGATTGTCATATGATAATAAACCCACCCATTGTGAAATTTCATAATTAAGAGTAGAAACAAACAAACAGACAGACTTGACTAGACTGCCGCTACTATCGAAACAGTCCCAAACTAAGATTTTCGAAGATGGAAGGACAGAAACACAATATCGAAATGCTAAATTGAATAATAAAGTACGCGTAATCTCAGAAAAATCTGGGAGGGAAGACTGATGGCTCTAATCGTTTCTCTTTCTCCAAAATCCCCTAGGATATTCCGCTCCTCTCCCATTCTCTACCAAGCCTAAATAATATCTAATAGCCCAGAGAAACTCCAACTCTTAAACAGTTTTGAAGCACGGTTATTGTTATATTTGGTTACTGACAATCTCTGAACACTGGCTATGTTTGAAAAATTACTTGTAATAGTATTGATTTTATTATTGTAATAGTATTGAAAAATTAACTGGCCTTGTGTTTGTGCCTCATAGTATAAGCCCTGAATTACATATTCAGGGCTCATTCAATAAAATATAATAATTGGTTTTTAAATCTGTTTTCTAGTCTATATAGTCATAATGTGCCTCCTGGTTACCTATTGAATGGTTCATGGGAATAAGTTATCATCATATTTAGCTATAAGAAAAAAAACAAAACGATGCCAACTCTATATAATAATAAATAATACAATTTCATATTGTATCTCACAGCTGAGAGGTATATCAAGCAGCAAAGGATCTCAAAGCGGAGATGGAGTTATTACATTGCACTCGGGTCGGTAGCGATGCGGTTGAGCTGAGTTCCTCTCCCTGGAAAGAAAGGCGAGATATTTTAATGAGTTGTTTGGCTGCCGCAAGGAACTGCGCCTGCCGCTGATCCGCCAAATTACAGGGCACCGTGCCTTACCTGGAATGCGGCGGCTTTATAAAGTACCAGTGAACAGGTTTGATGATCACTATAAAATGAATTTTGTTGTTAATTTAGCAGCAAGAGCTTCTTTGTATGAAAACTGGAAATGAGTGAAGAATAACACGTTAACGTTAAGTCCTTACTTATGAAGATGCCGGTCTATAAAGGAAATTTAAGACGAAACATATATAATGTCATTAATTGAATTATTGGCCCGATTATTTAGATCTATAGTTTTGTCATTTTATTGGGAGTGGGTTTAATAATGCCTCTGCTGTAAAATTCTCATTGACGAGAATCAATGAATAGATTTGAATGAGCTTTTTACTGCCTCTTGAGAGTTAATCTGTTTGCCCGTGTAAACGTTTGTTAGAGAGAGGTTTAGTGATTATAGTTGGTGACGAAAAGGCTCCAGTCGCAATTTTGCGACTTTTGACTGTGAGTGTGTGTTGTGAGTTATTTTGCAGAAGCATGGCGAAGAGCGATTAACCAGGTTCAGTTTTTTTATCACAATCTTCGCCATAATTGTTTGCAATTCTTAACCATACACATTCACGTTAAACTATTGTGGCAGGCCGTAAGAAGCTCCGGCACAGGACCTGATATCCTAAAATAATGCAAATTTTCAACTTTTCCATGACTGTACACACGAAAATATCCGCGAAATAACAAACACAAATAAAACCAAGCATTATTGGGAATACAAATAGGATAATAATTGAATAACTTGTGAACAGAAGAATAAAATACGTATAGATGAACACAATATGTAGGAATGTTATAATATTACTTAAGAAACCTATTGTCAAAGATTGTAATAAATTTGCATAGGATTTTGTAAATATTAGGCTGTTTTCAGAAATAATAAATAATCTAACTAAGACAGAGTTTAATTTCGAAGCCTAAGACGAGATGAAGTTAGAGCATTATTAACAATGGGACAGTTAAAGAAAAGATGGTCCAGAGTGCAAACCGCATGACCACAGTCGCACTGTGGAAACGGGAGGCCACGTATGCGGCTGAGGTATGCATGAGTACAGCAACGTCCGATAGCTTATTTCAGATGCTGGAAACTTCCTTGTGAGGAAAGGGCAGGTGGTGCAATAATAGCTGGATGTTTATTTCTAGTTGAATTAAAGAATATTTCTAACATTAAATCAATTTAGAGTTTCCTCGATACTAGAACCAGCGTAGAGTTAACTTGTTACGGGCCGGCGAAGTCATGCCATTGGCAAATGATATGGCGTCGCCAGCCCATCCCATCCCAATCAATACAGGTCGATTATTATACGAGTAACTTAAGCCAGTAAAACGTATTAGCACGCACAAATAGAACACATGTGAGATTATAAAATATGCAAATATATGATAAATTGCGTATTTTGAACGAGAAATTGTGCCAACAGTAAAAAAAAATATGACGCTGTCTCGTTTTATCGATATATCCGTGGCCGCTTGGGATTTGCAAGAAAAAGAGATAATATCCCCTGGTCTAACAAAGCTCTGTCTCATATAGGCACGTTACACGTTAGGGCTACCAGGAATAAAAACTCATAATCTGTCCCTCAGTGAGGACAGAACTGTGTAAAAAGGGACCACAGTTCTGTTGTATTAAGTATTTTGCCACTATTCCGCCCAATATTAAATCCATGCAATAACCAGGATTCATGCATGCATTAAAGCATTGGCTCAAAAATAAATGCTACTACAATATAAATAACTTTATAACAGATAATGAAAAATAAATATTTTAACATATTTTTATTTACTTCCCAGATACTATAAAGAAATCACTATTAAATTCTAGCTTTATTTTCTGACAAACCGTAGATACTTTAAAAATTGCACGATGACAATCTAATTCAAATTCAAATTGACATTTTTAATATATATTTTCATTTTGTTTTTTATTATTGATATTTATTTTTTCTAACCTACATATCTACAATATAACTTATAATTCATATCGATGTAGTTAA
>JAOPUG010000010.1:3817700-3830368 GCA_027564375.1 Micropterix facetella | reverse complement strand
GGGGTAGTGTTTGCCCTTATCGATATAAGAAGGAAGCCAGTATTTATTCCACTTGTCTTTCGTCTTTTGTTTTACGACTGCCAGGATTTTAATTTTGAGGAGAACTACCCCTGGCCTTGCCTCATTAACGAAGTTATTGCCTGAGTGTCCCGAGTATCCAGGAATCCACATCAGGATCACCTCACTCACCCCCTGCTTCACTGATGGGGCGACATTGTATTCTGGTAAGGTTCTCTATGTGAGTCGGACGGTACGATATATTGGGATTATTGAGCGCACCTGAATAGGTATCTGTCGAGCGTACCTTAATGGATATCTGTTACAGAGAAAATGACTCCTTGAGGGGTTCACTTAAGGGTTCGGATATATTCCAAGGCCTTGAGAACTGCTACTTATACTTTATAATTGTTGCTAATGCAGTAATACTGTTATTAATATTAAAATACTTTTGTTTTCAGGCGGCGCTGGCGATAGTATGGGAAATCCATCGCAATAATACTGGCGTTGGTAAGTTTATTTTTAATATAAAAATATGTACATAAAAACATTTTAAAAATATATAAACATAAAAACAAACACTCTGAACCAAGAAGCCAGCAAAACGTAGCACAAGAAATGCAGAAAATCTAAATTACTTCATTCCAACTGTAAAAACGACGTTTTCACAATAAAAAAAATATGTTACAACTCTATTGATGAAAATTTTAAAAACATATAAATAGTAAATACGTTTAAAATCAACATCAATTCCCACGAGAATTTTCTACGGGAATTATGTTTGTCTCTTATGCGTTCCTAAACTATCAGTCTAATTTGAAAAATTCTTTTTGCATTAGATAGCCCGTTTATTGAGGAATGTTTCTCGTGGAAATTTAGGTTTCCCACAGGAATTTTCACGGGAATTAGATTTATCTCTTATGCGTTACTAAACTGTCAGTCCAAATTGAAAAACTCTTTTTGCAATATATAGCCCGTATATTGAGGAACGCTTCTCATGGAAATTATGTTTGCCACGGGAATTATGTTTGTCTCTTATGCGTTCCTAAACTATCAGTCCAATTTGAAGAAAAAAAATTGCATTAGATAGCCCATTTATTAAGGAATATTTTCCATGGGAATTTAGGTTTTTCCATAAAAAATATCCACGGCAATGTTTCACTACAAATCAGGGAGGATATTTCGGTTTCGATGCGATTTTCGTCACGAATGAGGCTGCTAAGATAGTGAAAAAATGTTACTTCCTCGAGTACCTACTTTAACACCCAAACTCATCGGCGTCGGGCCTGGTGTGGTACGGCGTACAGTTTGTTTTAGCACATGAGTTTTTGAGACACTTATCATCAAACCAAACCTTGGATATGACTCATTAAGGCAGTTTAGGAACAGTTGCAAGCAGTTGACGTCACTGGTAATCAGACAAACGTCGTCAGCGACGCGTCTACGATGGAGAGCTCTTGTACCGATCTATTAGCTCTCAATCGACTAAAGTCGAATACGCTCTTATCTGTCCTGACGCCAAGGCAGATCAGTCCAGTGCCATCACCATTACAGTATATCAGAGTCTCTCCGTACGGAGGTGAAGTAAACGGCAATGAGAGTCAAGGCCATTACAAAACCCTGTTTGACGCCACTGGTTACCAAGAATTGGTCTGTGTAGTCGGTTTCGTGCTGCACTCTGGCTATCAGACCATCATGAAATTGGCGCATTAGATTAACGAACTTCTCAGGATATCCGGCTTTCGTGAGAGCAACCCATAGAGCAGATCTCGGCACGCGGTCGAAGGCTTTCTCCAAGTCAACAAAACGAATGTTCAGTGGTGTAATTCGAGCGACTTTTTCTGTAACTCTTTGACGATAAAGATAGCATCGACCGTAGCTCTGCTCGGAAGGTACTCAAATTGGCTGCCGGGCAAGGTACTATCAGCGTAGTCTCCAAGACGACGATTTATAATATGGGCTAATATCTTTCCAGCTGGACTGAGTAGGGCAATTCCTCTATATGACGCACAGTCAGAGGTATCGCCCTTTCCTTTATAAAGTCTGCAGATATTGGCGTCATTCCAGGTCTGAGAAACGTAACCACTAACCATGGCTCGCGACACGAAAGTTGAGCTGAAGTTTTGTAAATTAGTTGATTTATTTAGGAATCGCCTGTGGAGTTTTTCATGACTCTCGAGTTCACTCTCAGCATCGGAGTCGCCATTATCTCAGCATCAGAGTCGTCATAGCAGTCCTGGTTTTTCTTCTCGGGTTTACCGACTACTTATTGGGCTACTTCGTGAACTGATTGCGCTATAGAATGTTCTTCTATTGTGCCCATGTATTCAGAGATGTTATGCTGAACTCAGCGTTGAGGCCTTCCTGACGTATTGGCGAGTTTGTTAATTTTGCAAAAGCCTGACGTGTTGGGATTTTATGTTTCGCACAATGAGGGAGTTTATAGCTGAGGCGAACTCTCGTCCTTATCAGGAGGTGATCAATCCAGCCCTCAGAGCCCCGCATAGCTCTGCAATATAAATAATATGACTGAGCGGCTCGTGAAGACGTACATGGAAGCGCATTATAATAAGTTTTAGGTAATTGGATAATATAATTTATTGTACTTAAACCGAGATCTGCAAAAACGCCACTGTGCGGTGCGTCTCCTAGAGAGGCAGATTATGGCATCATAGATGTACCCCGTGGCTGTCACTTGGTAGACTAGTATGAAACTACCATTATTTTAATGATCCAAATTCATATTATATAAACACAAACTTTTATGGGAATAAACGTTCTCTTGCAGTCATATATTTAGAGTAAAAAATACATTGAGTTGACCTTGACTTATTGTAGTATGCAGAACTGTTTGATTAATGCAAAGTCGTGAACCGAGCTCCTATAAAGGTTATCGCTTTTCACATAGAACAGACTAAAACCATCGATCGAGGGTCGTATGGGCTATCTGAAAATCTTCCATGTTTATTTATTTACTAGTTAATAATTTTAATTACATTTTTAGTATTTTAAAACTTACTTTAATCTTAGACAAATATTTTAAATTTAGACAAATATTTTTTTGACTCGACACAGTATACAGAGAGTAGTTCTCTTAGAACAAAATTGAAACTGAATCGAGCGACGTCACGAGTCGTAAGGGCTACCATAAATCGCAATATTATTACGAGACAATTGTATCACAGGAGTCATTCGTGCCTTCGAACTAAATAAGCAGAATGAGAAGTCTCAAGTGTTCGTCATATGATCGCCACGCCCTAAAAAAAAGTAGAAACTACAGCGCAAGCACGTTCACTTTTCACAATTCCGAGCCTCGTAACGGCAAACGTAGGTCGATACGTACCCCTCTGCTCACTTCCCTCACACCCTATCTCCGCCGCAACTTATTACCCGAGAGTGCGCTTACTGTTCTCTAGGTATACTGTACGATAGATGAGATTATTCTTAATTTTGACTACAATGTAAATATTTTTACTAACACTTTCTTAACGTAATTTTGGAAATATAATTCAAATGATAATTTAATATTTTGAACTACTTTTGACTACTTTAAACTAATTCTCGAATTTTAATTCCATCTTAAATCTATTTACTGAAGGATAGTTCATGATTTATTAAAATCGTTAAAGTACCTAATTTAATTTCTTTTGTTTTTACTTTATATTATAACCAAACGTGTGCACAGGTAAAATAATTTTCTGGTACGCCAGCCTAATTAGGCGGCGTTGACGTATTGATCATGATACTGCAGTGTGCTTCCTTTTTTACTATTGATCAAAATATGAAATTTTGTATTGGTGCAGGAATGTGCTCATGCCTTACTTTATTTTTTTTAAATAACTTGTAAAATATATAATAAATAATAATATAAATAATAGTATATTAAATAATAAATTATGAATAAATAATAACTTGAAAAATATATTTCGCGAAACTTACTAGTTTTCGAGAAAATCTCACTTCATCTCTGGTGATTCAGGTCTATAAAACTATAAGTACGTCAACAGTATGCGAACGAGAAAGTAGCAGGGGGAAGTATAAAATAAAGAAACCTTTGACTGAAGCTTCAACGAACAAAGGACACGACTGGAATCACCACGTGGAAATGAGGCAGTAACATCAGTACAACTAATTGCGAGCGAGACTTCAATGTACAACTATCTTGAGTTTAACTGCTTCTACTAACTGGCTCATATAAAATGAATATCCGAAACAACATGTTAACACCATTGGCGTTAATTTCTGGAAAAAGTAAATGGGTATTAAAATTAGGTACCCCTTTTAACTTGACGAAGATGGGTCTCATGAGAGTAACTACTCTTTTAGAGAAATATCCTCATAAAGTTGTAAATAAAATATTTTACAGGCAGAAAAAAACCCAGAAAGTATTACTTCAAATTCCAAGCTGATATTTTATTCAGAAAGGCATTTCAGCTGTTCGTGTAAATAAGAAGTCATGACTAGTTTTAATAGTTTCGGTATATTGCAGCCCAATATAGAAACCTAAATTAGGGATTACAAAACAACAAACCATAACTCAGACAGGGTCAAATGCGAGCAAGCAAGAAATGGACATGAAATGTAGCAACAGGAGAATGAATAATGGATGTCATACCAGCCAAACATATAAGGCAGAGAACATCGCTCGACAGCATGCTCACTCCCAATCAGTCGACCAGAAAACGGTCGCGCTAGAACGATCTCCTCGTGATCAAGTTATAATACTGTAACCCTCCGATTCAAGTACAATAAAGTTTATTTCGTCACTACGAAGGATCTTCAAATTATCAATTAACCACCGGTACGGTTCCATAAGACAGACACATGTACGGTAAAGGCACAAACAATGTGTTCATTATAAAAACGCATGAAAATGCGATTTTCTCAAAGATTATTCATTTTCGTGAAATATGATTGGGGGTCTTTCGGATATCCTATGAGACTTTCCATCGATAGTTTCCATGTTTACCACATGAAAAGCTACTATATCTATATGTACCTATATGGACATCTTAAGTGTGAGCGGTAACTCGTGAAAATGCATGTCGAGACGTAGGCCGACAATATCTAGAAATTTGAAGCGTTTTGTTACTATGGGAGTCGCCACAGTATAATCACAATGTGCATAAAACTACTAGTGCGCCAAAACGTCCCCTCTGAGGGGGTTGGGGGCCACGAGCGGGAGGAGAAATGGCATTGCATTGCATTTATTTGCATAGTAGGTAGTGAAATCCGCTCCCAGAAATCTCTCATTGTTTATGTGTACTTATGTGTTTTATTTTTCGTGTGTATGACAAATCAGATGAATTGTTTACGCCATCGAACCTGTTTACAATTGCTAAGTAAACACATCGGCTGCAGGAACGGACATAATCTGTTGAGTGATTGTATGTGATTCAAAAACATAATATTTGGTAATTCAAATTCAAATAAGTTCAATTTCAAATTTACAATAGTCAAAACCTAACTAGGATTCCGACTGTTCTGAGATAGACAATTTATTTTGAATATTATCATCATCAGAATTTGTGGTCATGTTTATTTGAATTTCAAAAAACGATTTCATTCCTTTTCTTCTTCTGTGTAAGTCAAGCTAGAAAATAACGGAATTGAAACAGTCGGAAGAATATTGACGATTATTCTGAAAGCAGATAAAGATCGCTGATTGGTAAATGTCTACCCTGACTCGTCAACTGGCAGCGGTGCTATTTTTAATATATCAAAAGTGTAGTCTCCGAAATGCTCTTCGCGTTAAATTACAACAAATAAACAAACTTGTCCTTTTTTTTTAAACAAGAAAATCTTGTGCAAGCCATAAAAAAGCGGTTTTAGATGTAAGAATCGCTACGTGGAAAACGAACAAGTATGCTGCTTAAAAATATATATAAGCAGTAACCCGTAAGCGTTACTGCTTATATTTAAAATCTAAATCAGAGATTATTTCGAAGCAGTAATTTATTTAATTGGCTACTTTGACAATATTCCGCAGATCATGTATTTTCGGTCGTATGCAAACCGAGTAGTGGCGTCTGTCTGACGGTCTGGACAACCTTTTTAACAATCTTTTATATTAGCTTCACCTGTACCAATGTAATGAAAACTTACACCTCTCTTTTAACCTACTTCTAATCGTCGCATTGATTTGAAACTTAGCGCACCTGCAACTCTGGTGCCAAAATAATAATATGGTCATCAGTTGACATGCCTCGATAAGTCCTTTGGTTACAACTTACATATTGTGATTAGGAGGTAAAAACGTGTTTTTGTTATTTTTTAGGTATTTAATCATATATGTATTAAGGATTAGCTCAATGTTGAGCTATTCCTCTACTTGAATAAGAACACTCATTTTAATTTTAACGAGTGTTATAGCCGGGAGGTAGTGTCACTTTTCATCAAGTCATTTTATGCACGATGAATTGTAGTAGTTATGGTAGTTTTCGCACCACTGAGTACTAAACGTGGTGGGTGGGTTCGTAGAAGGCTGCGGAACTTGTCAAGAAAAAAATCCGATGTTATTTTAAGCACGCTGAAAATTGTTCAGGTCAACATTTACTAACTATATTTCATAAAAAAAATCCGTCAGACGCTTGTCTGCGGGTGGAACGTGCATCAGTTACGCTTATGAACGTGTTGGAAAACTGGGAAAATTGAGTCATAGTATACAGGTTGGCATTCATTTAGGTGATTATTAGTGGTTCACATAACATGAAAATAATCATCAGTTGCCACGAAATTAGTGGAAAGACCATCAGTTCGGCCTCCAAAGTGTAGCGCAGCGTTCGGTTGCATTGAGCGCGGCACCTTTTGCAGTCCAGCTGACGGACTTTCCACCATTCTGATGCCGATTGACGATTATATTCGTTTTATGTAATCTATAGAATCCATGAGTGCATAATTTCGCATTTATGGACCTGTGAACTGGCGTCCACAATCGTGTGATCTCATACCTATGGATTACTTTCTTTGGGGATATGTGAAGTTACTAGTCTAAGCTGGTAAACCACTGACGTTAGATCACTTGGAAGTCAACATACGCTGCGTTATTGCCGATATACAGCACCAGTTGCTTGATAAAGTATTCGAAAATTGGACTTCCCGATTGCGCTACATTCGAGCCAGCCATGGTGCCTATTAGCATTATTAGCATAAAATTCTCTTTTAAATAAAGCCAACCCCGTAGCTATTTACATTATTTTTATGTGTTTCATTTCAATTTATAGTTGTAAGAGTCTAAATTGTACACATCTAAAAAAAACATCCCTTTATATTCTGCCAGTTGGTGAGTTTGTTTTCTCCTGTATTTTCAACCTATGAGTGCTGTGATACGATGCAGAATGATTCTGGACATATAATTGGTCGTAGAATTTCTTTTTTATCCAATAGTCGACTTTAATTTTCCAATCAATTCATGTATAGCCCGGCGCACCCTGATAAAGTTACTCTGCTTTAAGGACAGAGGTCTTTTAGCACTTGGGTATATTTCCAGTTAATTTTTTACTTGTTTTAATCGGTAGACTCCCATATTATCCACTAAGATAGGTAATGAATAAAGCTTAAGTGGAAGAAGGCTGGCCTTGTAGCATTCAGACTTCTAAAGCTATACCTTTTTTATGCTTTGCCACACTGATTTCAGCTTAGCCTTGTATGCAGAGTCCTACCTAAATATTCCCCTAATATTAATAGTCTTGCCAATATGGTACATACAAATCCAAATCCACTTTTCTAATACAGTATACCAGGTCGATAAAATGGGCCGATTTGCGATCCAAAATAACGATAGGCCGCTGCTCTGAGTCTAATCACGTCGCCTGCAATGCTGGTCGAGTGTGACCAAATCCCTTAATGGCCCATAAAAGTCTCGCTGTAAGTGATATTTCGGTAAAATAAAATAGATTAATTGCCGCTCGGCGATAAAGCTGCAGCCGCCATAACTCACAACCGGTAGATGTAGCCTTGCCTACAATTACACGCTCGACATGATGTACAGTTGCGATTCGAGCGCTCTGATTGGCAAGCCGTTTTTATCGCATCCGTAGCGTTTTATACCTGCTTCATGTTTTATGTCCAAGTAGGTAATAGATATAACCTATTTTAGCAATTTATAATTTGTAAAGAATGTTAGGTTAAAATAAATGAATCAAATATTTACTCCTTATCATAAAAATAACAAATCCAGAACAGATTGCAACCCTGCCACTTAAGAGCGACAATCGAGATTGTGACGATCGTAATGATTCCGCTTCAATTGCTCGCACCGCGGCCGATGTACTGAAGATACAGCCTACGCATCCTATCAGACAGCATCGCCAAACACGATGTTACCTAAGTTTCTAACTGGATAAAGTCATTGCAGGTCTCACCGCATGTAAAACACTAGGAATCCTGCCATATTCGTGCCAGTGAAATTAATTCGGATCATGAGCATCTCACGAACATCCCGAGCTGAAGTTTTTTTGGGCACGGTGGCTGAAGCATTCGTTGTTCTAATTTTTGGAGTGAGGCAGATGTCTCTTCGCGCATGCTACAATAATCGCGTGTGGACATAGACGCTCTTTTCTTGTCCGACAACTCAGGTGTCTTGTAATATTGTATCACTTTATCACTTCCTTTGCATGTAGGCACAGGACCTGCTGTATTCGCCGATAAACTGCTTACGGTCCCCTTTCTCCTACTTCTCTAAATACCGCCTCTTATGAAGATCGATACTGAGTTCACCGGTAAGATGAAGCCTATTCTATCCTGCTTCTCTGACCATTATATCTGACAGAGTCAATAACGAGTTCGCCAGTTAAATCAAACTGATTTGTATCTACCTCTTATACAGAGTGGGACTTAATAGAGTCCCACATTTCTAAGAATTACTGTAGTGACACATGACCAGGTAGAGCGGCAATGTCAGTCCCATAAGGTAAATTGTACGATAAGGTTTCAGTAGTAAATATGCCGGGGTTGGGCCAGCAACGGGGCTGAATCGGTAACTGCGACGCAGAGGACATTTCGCATTCGCTTTTATGATCCTCCGTTCCTCTAATGTTAGCCCCGCGACTTTTTCTTATGGGGGTACCTCAAGGCATCAGTTTTTAAACATTGTCCTCGAACCTACCATAATTCAATGAGATCAGTCATGAATAAATCGTAGGGGTTCCTCTAGATATAACTTCAAGACATATACAGAAAATTTCTAAGAACGTCTCCATATACGATAACATTTTGAAGAAGATGAAGACTGTTACATGTATTTTGAATAAATAAAAATCATTTTTCCATGATTTCTTAGTTTTTTTTATTCACTTAAAAATGAGGGACTCTTATGCCATTTTACGGACTCTTACGGACATTATGCCCCAGTCTATATATATACAGACAAAATTCATACTCGCGCTCGTGTGATGTCAAAATCATTTAGAGCCAATGTATGTATTCGTTAATACGCCTTATTGTATTAAAACATGTAATAAATATTATTAAAATATAAAACAACTACTGAAAAACTTTAAATTAATTAATTACAGACAATTCAAAAACAAAAAAAAATACAGCATTCTTCTATCGAAAATAATATCACTTTCTTATTTATTAAGTCTCACCCTAACTTAATTTTTATATTGTTATAGGTCAACTAGTTGATTGTAGCGTAACGTTATAGGGGCCTCCCCTCCCCCGCGCCCTCTCGGCTGCCCTCTTCCTCTCCCCGCTTCTCTCTCCTCCGTCCTATCACCCCGTCGTCTCACCCGCCCTCTCACAATTACCCCCTCCCCCTTTCCCTCTACCCGTCGCCCAACCTTATACAGCATCCACAGCATTACGCCACAGCGTTACAGATTCAGGCAGTGCGTCAGATTTATTGTATGTCACCTGCTACGGGCGAATCCATCCACCCCGCAGCGTTTCAGCGAACTTTATCGCTATTTAACCCTGAGACGAAACACAGGGACTTGGGGACGTAGACAATCTACTTACCAAGGTCCATCTCAGCCCGTAAGAGTCCAACTCTTACCCTGAGGCACTGGGAATTTTCAAGCCGAACTTGGCTTTCAACTCACGCCCTTACTTCCAGATGCGATCAGATTTCTCCGATCCCCCGTCTGGTTGCAGGTTCGAAGACGCTTGCATAATCCTCTACCTCAGGCAGCGGCATTTCCCACCTGGAATTATCGCGGATCCATGGCGTCCTTTTCTCGGCTTTCCACCCTAAATCGGGTAGCCATCGAATTGTTTCTAAGGATAGATAGCCTGAGGTACCTACCTACCCCCGCTTCCTTAGGTCACATTGCGCTTCCAAACTCCTCCGGGTATTAGTCAGTGACAGCACGGCCGGTTTACCTGTCCCGTGCGTCAGCTGTCCAGATCAGCCCGAGTTTCCGTCCCCGGATCCATCGCACAGCTGGTTCACCAGGTTGGTCCCTCTTCGAGGAGGCTCCCGGATAGGAGCTGCTCCGCGATCTGGGCCAACCAGGCTAACATATAACGGCCATCATAGCCCAGACTACACGGAACCAGTATGATCCACGGAATTATTATTGACAGAAAAAAGAAACTTTATTTTACAGCCAAAGAGTTGCCTTTCTTAAATGTTGTAATAATTTTTTTTAATTGTTTCTGTGACCAGTTTCGAAAGCTTTTATTGTGACCTATGTATAACTATAAAATAAAACACTCTAAACAAAGGCACATATTTTTGTAATGCTAGGTAGGAAGCCAATTTACTGCGAATGGACAAGTTAATACTAACTTCTGAACATGTTGATATTACGTTTTCCCAAGTTCGGATCTTGATTATCGCCATTATCGTGAGCGGTCAGCTGTGCAGGGGTCCGATAGAAATCTAGAAATTAAACAATGATATATCAAAATAGAAAATAGGCTAGAGTTTCGCCTGCGAAGAAAGGAGGAGGGGGGAGTATTTTCCTCTAACTTTTCAAGGGAAATACAATACAATACAATAAACTACTCCAGTAGATTGCGACGAAATTGGACTCGCTTAAAAGTGCACATTAATTTTATTACATTGTTACATCCGTTTACTTAATATTAATGACGATAAACATATCAAGAAGAAGAAAAAACAGTATGTGTGCCACGCTTTATAATAATAATTTCTCCACTCTCCGGTCAATGTAATGACCCCACCTTTTCATCCGGACTGTTCGAAGGAGAAAGAACTCGCTGGCATATGACGAACCCGCTGTATACAGTATATAACCTAGTCATTTTTGTCAGACTTTGATAAAATATTGTTCGTACTACAAATAATTGTGCATCGATATTAATAATAAGTTTTAGACAATATGCCATTCAGCAGCCTTGTACTTTCCGTTTTCATCCGCTAGGAACAAAGCTTTCCTATGTTTGGCTAGGTTTCTTGATTTTGATATGGGGCCTTTGCTGACTCTTTAATTCATAGTTTCATTTTTATGAACTACTAGACAGTACCAGGCATGCGTTGCAATGCCACTGCTAGGTATCGAATATTTGTTTATGACTGCTTCCCGAAAGGCGTTCGTTTGTGGTGCGTTAGGTATTTAATACTTGTTTATGACCGCTTCCGTACGGCGTTCCATTGTGGCGCGTTAGGTATTGAGTTGAGCGGATGTCTTTTGTGGTACGTTAGGTATTGAGTAACCTGCTAGGCCATATCACCCCCCATTTTTGAGATGAAAAGTCGCTCTGGCCAGGTACTGGAATTGTGCGACGACGCAACTGAAGCAGTCAAGGTCACTGCATTTCTGTTGTATCAGCAACACCCAGCGGTTTCACTTGCACCAATTGCACTCCCGTGAACATTTTCCGTGGGCAAACCTAATTTCCTATGGGAAACATTTCTCAATAAACGTGCTATGTACCTAATGCAAAAAGAATTGTTCAAATCGGACTGGTAGTTTAGCAAAGCATATTGGGCAAACAAACTGCCCGTGGAAAATTCCCGTTGGAAACATAAGTTCCCGTGGGAAACCTTCCTAAATAAACAGGCTATCGAATTCAAAAATATTTTTTCAAATCAGACTGGTAGTTTAGGAACACATAAGGGATAAACAAACTTTCCGTGGAAAATTCCCATGGAAAACCTAACTTCCCGTGGGAAACCTTCCTTTATAAACGGGCTATCTAATGCAAAAAGAATGTTACAAATCAGACTGGTAGTTTAGGACCGCAAAAGGTACAAACAAACTTCCCGTGAAAAAATCCCGTGGGAAATCTAAGTTCTCGTTGTAAATTTTCTTTAATAAAAGGGCTATCTAATGCAAAAAGAATTTTTCAAATCGGACTGCCAGGTTAATTGTGTATATGATAAAATCTATATTTTGTGGGCATATTCTTTACCATTCCATAAAGTCATCGTCTCTAGTTCTACGCTATTTGAATGCTCAAGTTGCCATCCAAGGATCTTCATTAATTGAGTCATATTCCTCGCCTAAACACTCATATTTTAGTAGTAGTAGTAGCAGAGACGTAAGCAAGTATTAATATGACACAAATTTATTATTCACCCCACCCCGTTTATAGTTCCGACACACCTCGGCGTTTTCGAGGATACTTTATCATATCGATAGGTGACATCTAGTGGGCTGTACGAACGATTCAAGCCAGAAAATGTATCAAAGTATCGTTTATCATAACCCTTCGCTAAGCCTTTTCAGCTATAATAGAAATATGCCCTAAACGCATCA
>JAOPUG010000010.1:3521516-3536147 GCA_027564375.1 Micropterix facetella | reverse complement strand
CTTTGGGGATATGTGAAGTCACAAGTCTAAGCCGGTAAACCACTGACGTTGGATCACTTGGAAGTCAATATTCGCCGTGTAATTGCCGATATATAGCCTAAATTGCTCGATCGAGTGGTCGAAAATTGGACTTCCCCATTGCGCTACATTCAAACCAGCCATGGTGTCTATATACCCGAAATCATGTTTAAACACTATTAGCATAAAATTATCTTTTAAATAAAGCCAAAACCATAGCAATTAACATTATTTTTATGTGTTTTATTTCATTTTATAGTTGTAAAGGTCTAAATTGTACACCTCTAAAAAAAACATCCTATAGTTCCATGGAAATGTCCCCAAAGAACACAAGTATAAACTAAATAAATACCACGATCTTGCAAATGGCATCACTGGAATGGCTTCACAGTGGAAGTTGGCGATTGTGGGCAAGCGCAAGCAAGGCGGACAGATCCTGCTATACAATAATATTGATAAAAGTAAATTAGAGAAGTAAATTAAGTAAATTAAAAGTAAATTAGAGAAGTAAATTAAGCCCTCTTAATGGGAGGCTCTGACTGGGAATTGTCATGTGTTGAGAGAGCTCGTAAGGCAGAGTATGGATGCTTTCGATGACAGAAGTAAAGTGGAGCTGGACCTTAAAAGAGACGAGCTGAAAGCCAGATCAACCGTGGCCATAAAGCATATAGCGGCTATACTGCGGTGGTGTCCCCTGATGTACCATGTGTACTTGAATTCTTCACACCAACATTGGTTACATCAGTTACTTGCAGGACAGGGCGGAGCAACGAGACATCCCTAACTGAAACTTACAACGCCGTGGACACTGTAGCCAAAACAAAAACGAAAAGTATGAACTTTTCAATTTAAATATTTTAATGTAATGTACACTATACGCACGTATTGGTGATCCTAAGGAATGTGCAATGAAATGGTGTGCCACCAAATTAAAGTGTCCCTTTAGGTGCCGTTTAACAGTCTAAAGTCAAAGGGCAGTGGACAGGTATCTGCACCTCAAGTAAGCGGGGTTGCAGGTATCGCATGTCTGATGTCCCTGCACCTCATAATCCGATCCCCAATAACTCCTGTGTGTACCATAGAAACACCAAAAGGACTAAAACCATTTGAAGGATGCCAGCCACGCAAGACTATAACCCCCTCTCATTCCGTAGAATGTATTTGTCCCACTTTAGCACATTTCTGTTACGGATGACAGGTGACAGCTCTGCCACATAGGAACACGTTTATTCTCAGTGGCATTATTTTATTATTAAAAGGTGAATTCGACCAAGACCGAACATGAGGCAAGACCGTCTCGGTCATGTTAAGCCTGCAAAAATTGTGATACTAGGGTCGCCACTACGTCGAATAATAGAGAACGACCTGACACGCGCAGTTTCACCTCGTATTATTTCTAAATAAGTACAGTATTTATACTTAATATCTTGTTACAAGTTTTCAAAAGCGTAGGTTTTACTGTAGTTTTCCATTTGTATCTTTATATAAATTGAGTATTTGGCATACACCTTCAACCCGTGGGTGTCATTTTATAGAAAAACGATCATACTTCTGTGGTGTAAGTTTGGAACAAACACTCTGAAAAAGTATATAAAATATAATATTTTTTGAAGTGTGGTATTTTTTCTACCAATGAGGAAAAACCAGAATTCGGTTTCAGACATAACTTTTAAAATTGCAGCGTTATGGGAAATTTAATGTTATTCGGTCACCAGACCATTCTTCAATCCACTTTTTATCATAACAGATTGTATGAATTATATAAACAATGACTGTGAAATTGCCATACATATACAAATATATTAATTTAAATTGAAGATCAATCAATAACAACCAGTATAATTAATGAAATGAATTTATTCCAAAATGCGTGCGATCTTACCCGAGTTCACCTTAAATAAGCGGATTAGCAGGGTATTTTCTGGTTCGGATTGAGGATGGAGGACACGGAAGAGCCTAAATGTTCTCAAAATACAAACCTTTATAATGAACGCCTCCTTCAACAACTCCTTGGATTTATTCGAGAATTTTAAAACGCCTTTCTCGTCGCATTTTTCTAATTTTGCTTTGAACAACTTTGATTTCTTGTTCAGCTTATTAAACGTTTGGACCTTCGCGCGACGAAACAGCGGCTTCATTCTGATAATCTAGAAATTAATAAAGATAACCTAAAAAATCGGAACAAGCATGTACTTGATTAAAATGGGTTGTTTTGACACACACACACACCTCATTATTGAGTGCCTGTTTCACAAAACCGATCTCCATTGCAGTTAATCACCAAAAGAAAATATAATGAACATTAAGACAAGCGAGAGCTCAAACAACCAACACAAACGTCAACAAATAGTGACAGCTCACGGGCAGCCATGCTCTCCCAAAGCTCCCATGTTTTTTAAAAAATCAGATAAAGCCATCTAGCGGTTTTTCTTCTAACTTCTTTACTAGTGATGTTTCTTATCGTACTATTCTACGTCGTTGCACACATGATCAGTGGTTGTACAAGGAAAAGTAAGACGCATATGCATTGAGATACGTAAGTTTTAAAAATTCTGTTTTTCATTAAGTGCACCGTGCGAGCGTTGCCAAGCGTGGCACGTCACTCACTTCTCACCTTGGGTCGCTACGCCCTGTTCCCTCTAGTGGGAAGCAAAATGTCAATAAAAATCCTCATTGTAAAACAACTACATCCATCTGTTTTTAAGGGGATTGTGTGGGCCAGGAGGAGGTCGAAGTCACTTAAAAAAATATATTTCAGATACCACCGAACTTCAAAGTCTGATTGAAAATAAGGGTAGTTTTTTTCTTTCTACATTGTTTAGGAGCAATAAATGGGAAGCACGTTATATTGCAAGCAAGAGTGGAACTAAGTTTTACAACTACAAAAAATATTTCAGCATTGTCTTGTTTGCTTTAGTTGACGCAGGATACATTTTTAAATCGCAGATGGAATGCCAAGGAGGAATTTTCGACAGGAGAGTTTACAGGGATACAGAATTAAAACCCACGATCGAAAATGGTTTGCTAAATCTACCATTGGCATTACGAGATCGACATATTTCAATAACTTATTTTTTGGCGCTGGCAGTGCCCTTTAAGCGAAAGTTTTATGAAATCATATTCCGGCACTTATCCAAAACGTTCACAAAAAAAATAATTAATTATAGATTGACAGAGCTAGAAGGATAGTAGAGAACGCTTTTAGTATTATACCATCAGTTCTTAGAGTATTAAGTACGCCATATACATCAGACTTCGTCTCGTGTAACAGGCTTCGCAATAGATCAATCAATGGCAATATTTTACGAGTAAGGGCAGCGCGTCCCTGCCTGTTTGCTGCCTGTCTTTTTGTCCCAAAAGCCGGTAGAAATAAGTTTTCTCGGCCGACATTTCTTAAAATAACGTTTTTTTTTTTAATTTTTAGGTATACCTCATACATAATATTACCTAATACATTAAAAAGTACGACATTTTTATGATAATACGATATTACCGATATACGGAACCCTAAATCTAATCAGTTCTTCCCATTCACGAAAAAAACTTTTGGCGATTTGTTTTTTAATTAGACAACGCGTTCACCGGTTACCGTGCGCACAAATATTTCAAAGAGGTCCGGCTGTATTGCAACTCCTATTATATCGTATGTACAGAGAATCATTTCCTTCAATAGATGAATAAAGCCTCTTATCAAGATTGTTTGAAATCGGCCAAGGAGCAACTAAAATTATGATTTTAAAGTGATCTGTTTGTATGGCGCACCCATTTCTATCGTAGATACGGAACTCTAAATCTAATCAGATCTTTTCATTGAAGATAAAAACCTAATGGCGAATGAATTTTTGAACCTGAAAACGGTTCGTTTATATGGTATTACCCATTTCTATCATAGGTACACGGAACTCTAAATCTAACTATTTTTGCCATTGACGGAAAACACATATTGGGGGAAAAAATATTTGGACAAACGAGTTATTGAGTTAAAGTGCGCACAAAAATTTCAAAAGGTCCGTTTGTATGGCAGGCCCCAATTTAGGGTAGGTACGGAACCCTAAATTTAACATTTATTCCCATCGAAGAATAATAAAACCTATTTGTAATTTTCACACGCACAACGAAATTTTGCTCCCCATTTCGGGATATGGGCATGGCAATTTTGTTCGGTCTACTAGTTCGGACTCCATGTTCGCGCTCGTTTTAGTTTTTCTGCACAACCGTCTAGCGAGACAACGTTCGGTTCATAATGCAAAAGCCCTTTGTGTTCATCCCAAAGACCGAGAGTCCACGATCGCTGCAAGCGAGCAGCATATGTTCGTAGTGAGTTCGCAGTGCGCGCAGAACGTCCAAACTGGATGGTATTATAATTTAAAAATGCTGGACTATTAAAAATGATAAATGAAAACCAAACATTAGTCGAACAGTTTCCTCCAATGTCCACTTTTCCTCTCTCTGTGACAAAATTGAATAGAAATAAATAAAATTACGATATAACAATATTTCAATCGGCTTTTCTACCTCTTACGAAGTACAAACCAGTAATCACCATAATACAAGCATCACTACACCATGATACTTACATCAAATTTTATTTGTCCTCATCTGTCGAAGAAGATTTTTAGTTTTCTTATTGCTCGTTTTCTGCATAAACTGTTCCATAGCCGATATAAAACAGTAGTTTTCGACTATCTATGTATAAAAATGTTATTTGGCCGACTGCTGATAATCGTACTATTGGTTTATCGTATAATATCATTGCTTAGGAGCGACAGTGCCATCTATTGATTGAAAAGTATACTTTAAAAGCGAAAAGCTTACCAAATCTACCAACAGAGGACAATATCTCGAAAATATAAGAATTTTTACATACAAAAATGCGTTTATTTTAAAAAATGCATTCCAAAAATAATGAATCGAAGTATGTAATTATTACAACAAACAGGCAAGCTTTCATTTATTTTTTGACAGCGTTCTCTGTTTTTCTGCAAACTCGACAATTTTCTCATCGACGTGAAGGCCCTTGCGCCTCCTCACCGAGTCCATGTATCTTTTGGCCAGGTTTGCCGAGTCAGCCTTCTCGCCAAAGTGGAGATACTCTTCCTCCGTGGATGGAGTCCAGAATGGGTCGATGTCGACTATCTGAAAACGGAAGATAATATTTTATAAACGATTGGTCTCAAGGAAATCAAAACTTCAAAATGGAAAATCTATTTCCGTTAGTTGTAAATTATATCAATTTAAAACTATAATACCTCCAACTATGGTAGTTAAATATATCGCATATATTATACGAGAGCATCTACATCTGCGCACAGTGGAATGCGAATTATTGCATTTTATAACTAAAGTAATTTTGCAAAGGTTTCAGGAAATGCTAAAATACTTAAAAATTACTAATCTAGTTGGATTTTTTCTGTATTATAATTATGCCGTAATGGAAGTTTCTGGATTCTGATAAAGTAAAACATTTATAAATTATAATATTTATTATATTTACTGTTTTTAAAGTAATCTCCCTGACAATTTATAGACTTTTTCATTATTTGAAACCATTGGGGAAAATGCAGTTGGACAAGTCTTCTTTAGACGTTTCCTCAGTGGCTTCTCCGGAACGCTATCACGGGGTCGTGAACCGTATACCTCGAAAAATATCCTTAATTTTGGACACAAGAAATTGTAGTGTGCAAGGTCCGGACTGTGTGGAGTCTAATGGGGTCGTGCAGCTCGGTTCCTAATGGCCAACACTATCTATCATGGTCGGCCTGACTCACGGCTCAGCTCCCATCCGGCAGGCTCCCAGAAGAAGGACGGAACCGATGAACCCGCTGTGCATGGCGGCTAATCTGGGGGAACACCTCGGGCGACCCTGGATGTATGAGAGCTGGTCGGCTCGCCGGCCTTTGCCCTGCGATTTTCCTGAAGAGAGGCCCTTGGATGGATATATGCGACAACGACGCGCCTGATCCCAGTGTATACAACTGCACTGGTGCACTGGGTGACAATTCGGATGGATGGTTGGCCGGCCCTTGCTCAACAACGAATAGTCGGGGGAGTTTGGAAGTGTAATTCGACCTAAGAAAGTGGGGGTAGTTAGATACCTTAAGCTATCTATCCTAAGAAACGATACGTTGGCCACCTGATCTCGGGTGGCAAGCCGAGTAAAGGGCGCCTCGTATCTGCGACATATTCTAGTAAGGAATTGGCGCTTACTTGAGGTAGAATACCGTGCAAGCGACTTCGAACCTGTTACCAGACGGGAGGTCGGAGAAATCTGACCACATCTTGGAGTAAGGGCCATGATGGGTTTGAAAATTCTCAGTGCTTCGCGGTAAGGAGTAGGTCTCTTATGGGCTGAGGCGGAGCTTGGTACGTATATTGTTTTCGTCCTTAAGTATCTGTGTTTCATCTCAGGGTGATATAAGACAAGATCGTTGAAACGCTCCGGGATGGCCGGGTTCGTCCGTAGCAGTTGACAATCACAACTCTATAGGAGATGCGTCATCAGTTCCACGTTTGAAGTATTCAAATACACCGTTGTCATTTTAGCGGAATGGGCGGATGCATTGTCGCGATGGAGGACTACTCTGCTGCGAGGACGCTTTTCACCAACTTTTTCTAAAACACTGGGCAAGCAAATTTTAGCGTACTAATCTGCAGCGACTGTGTGCAATTGTCGTGTAATGTCCCGTCTTGCTAATAAAAGAAGCAACCATCATTTTAACAGTGCTTCGACCTTTTTTGACTATCGTCGGTGAATCCTCCAAAGGAAAGACCCACTCCGCTGATTGCCTCATTCTTTTAGGTTCGTAACAGTACACTCCTGTTTCGTCTCCTGTTACGATATCATATAGGTAGGTACCTACTGCTAATTATTGGCCTCAGTCGTCCCCACTCATTTTATCACACACCACTCCACACGCTGTCGTTTTTGGCCCGTCCGTAGTATTACGTAGGACGGGCAATACAGTCTGATCACTGATGCATGATACAGTCTGATCACTGATACTGATGCGTGCGTTTATTTGTTTGTTTGTATGTCCGTATCTCTGAAAACTTTTCGTGATCCGTTCTTAACCAAATTTGGTATGCAGCCTCCCTGAGTGATTCGATCAAATTCGATCAGAGTGCCACAGGTGCTGCTGCATGCGCATCCTGGTTTACTTGGCCTGGAGGAGTATTTGACCAATAGGTAGAGCAAGCATATCGTATATGTATATTTTTGGAATAGTGGGGACGAGATAAACTTGTTGGAATAGGTTTTAATCCATTTCAGATAAATCAGGGGTTACCAATTACGGGACAGGCCAAAGTTGCCGATGTACCTATATCGCTACTTTTCCTGTTATTCAACTTCATGCGGTATCCATCTCGAACAAAGCTTCCGAACTTTCAGGTGTACGTGCAAAATATTTTGCATTTGTCTCATGCCAAGAGACATAGAAAAAAAAACAAATAACAGACGTACAAAATAAAATACAGCCTAAGAGGTCCGTTTTAAAAAATAGGAATTACTTTTTCAATAGTTCCAGTTCCAGAAACTTTTAGTAGGTATGATGGCCCACGTATACATTGAGAGTTTTCCGAGGAATACTATGATCCCCACAAGTTCACAATAAGGCTAGAAATGAACATTTTAATAGAAATATACATATTAATTACTTCCAAATTGAATATGGTTTCAAAGCATTCATCCATTGGCTCTTATGCTTCAATTATGAAAAATAAAATACTCAAAACCATAATATGGACCAATGGTGGTTGTAGCAGATGTGCTGTTTCTGAAGTGGCTTAAAAGTCCGGGTCCGGACTAAAAAGCGGACTTGAAAGTCCGCGGACTTAAAAGGACATATATTAAATAAAGGCATATAGGTTAATTGATTGTATATACCTCCCAATGGCTGAATATGAGTTGAGGACTTGCGAGTCCCGAGGTCTGCGTGCGTAGTTCTTCAGCGAAGCGGAAGCTTTCGGCGACCGGAAGGGTTGCGGTCACGTGGAAGCTAGCAGACCCGGAAGCCAGGTCTCCAGAGAGGACCCTACCGTGACGCCTGCCCAGTACTGCATAGAGACGACCTGAAAAAATGTAAATATCGTTTTAAATGAGATTAAAATCGTCCGATCATACAGTTTCTGCTTCTTTTTTTTTAATACGTAATACTTTCATCAGTTTTATGTCTACCTACATAAGTATAAAGACCAATTTAAATGTTGAGGAAGACATACAATTCTTTTGTAGGGGAGTAGGTAGGTACTCTCTTACGTAATTATGTGCATAAATATGGTGTTTTCTAATGGAAATGCCAAACTGAATTATTTTCGGCCCACCCTGCGAGGGGCCGAATTCTTACAATCACGAAAGAAATATTACTATGCATGATAAATCACGTAAAATACCTCAGTTTTAAACAAATCTCTCGCCAATCGACATTTAAGGCCAATGTACAGAATCCAGTTGATTTTCGTGTCTACGATCTACGGTTGGGGTACCTGCTATACAAATTGTCGCCATAAAATCAGTTTTTTGCATTGTTAAAGTTTAAAACGAAATAAACGGTGGAAATAACAAAAGGAAAAGTGTTGGTCATGATGAGACGCGTAAAATAATGTAGGTACATGTCGCCTGGGGTCATTGATCTTGTTTAATTAATATTATTTATTTCATTTAATGATAGGTTCGATAATGGTCGATGACCGTTAGTACCCTTTATCGGCCGATGCAGGAACCACCTGGCCTCGGCGCGTTGGTACGGCCGCGGTCCCGAATTAATTTCGAGTAGGCCGCTAGATGGCGTCCAAAAGTCAGAATTTTACAGGTGTTTATACGTTGACTGCTTAAAACGAAATTACGGTGGAAATAGCAAAAAGAAAAGTTGCTGGCCATGAAAAGACGCGTAAAATGAGGTGCATGTTGTCTAAGGTCAATCCATCTGTTTAAACAAAAAATTATGAGGTCAGAAAGTACCTACTCATATAGGCCGAAGTTTGACAGACCCTAGTGTTTCCCCCCTGCCAATTTTTATCTTGTAGTCGTGTTCGTTAGCTAAAATATGTATTCTAAGTATATTTATTGCACTCTTACAGCCAACCTCAATATTTGGTGTGGGTATTTGATACTGACGTAAAGACTGATCTACGACGCGACGTAGCTTTCTCTAAATTCGTCCATACCAAAAGGCAATGCTTTAAAATATAAAATTTTCAATAAATAACAAAATAACATGTAGGTGGTGTTATTGTAGACCGAACACACTCCAGATAAGTTGAGCATAGCTGCAATAAAATAGTGTCACAGAATATCACCATATTAGAAGACGAATGGGATGAAAGTGGACCGCAGAAATATGCAATTGATTCTATTACATGCTGTGATATGGATTCTTTCTAAATATAAGAGTTCAGATCTTAATTTCGGCTACCATTCCAGTGACAACAGCATCAGCCGAGAGACGATTTTCAACAATGAAATAATAAAATAGTTTCTAATAACCAGCCATCAATTGGAACGGTTTACTGGATTAGCCCTAAAGTCTATTCATAGAAATATTCCTTCCAATGGAGAATCTATTATAGCCTATTTTTCAAGAAACATATCTCGGAGAATTATTAAAAAATATTTTAAAGAAATCAATAATCTATTTATTTATTATCTATTTCAGTATTACATCTAGGGAACAATTAATGTCATATTTGTAATGAGATATTAGCGAAACGTTGATGCAATACATATTATTATCAATGTTTGACAGCTTTGCCTAACTAGACCTGAGCCTGTTATAAGGCAGACGTTTAAATGTCTAGATGTCTACAAATAAATGTCTACAAATGCAGTTTAATGTTTATTTTATCAAATACTTTAAATCGAAATTTTAAAATACAAACTTTAACATCAAAAAACTTGATATAAATAGAAAGAAAAGAAAAAGAAAAATAAATAAAAACCAAAAACAATATGTAAAAATCATTTACACGTATTATCATAAAAATTATCATAAAAATTACCTTTTTAAAATTATCAATTATCAGAATTTTCTTAGATTGTGCCTTCCTACTTCCACCAACCAAGCTGTTATGGATTTCATCAAGATTAATCACGACGATCGATTTAATCGATTTAATCATGACGTATTTTGATTTTATGTATTTTTAAATATATAGTTTAATTTAATTACATATATTTGTAATGTTGCACGACGATATAAAGTAGATATAACACCGCATTTACCTAACAAATTTAAGTAATGACTCATGTCTGAATTACAATTTGCTCAATTATAATTTTGTATTATGTCTGATGCCAATCCCTTTGCTCCAAACTCTAACAATAGATTTCACCCCTCCCCCCTACCATCCCCTCCCGAAGTTAGATTCTGGCTAATTTATTGCTATAATAATAACATAGCTACTAGGTACAGTAATTTATTTGAGTTCACCGGAATCAAAACTCGCTCCGTCCAGTTTTCAATGAAAATAGCAACATATTCAGAGGTTGTTTATAAATTAGCAGTTAAAATTTCCTGCTTTCGGTAAGGAAAATAGTGTTGTGTTTTATACTTAAATTAGAAGGTAAATAAAACATATTGCTCATTTACCTACATTTTTAAAATTTAGCCGTAACTAAACTTATTGGTTTTTGTAATGGCGAGGCTTTTGTAATGGATTTGTAATGGGCGAGAAATGGATTCAAATGATTTTTTTTTCATTTATTTATTCCAAGACTTGATTATACCCACATGTTTTCTTAACCTATTTACATTATTAAATAAAATAAAAAAGTTATCGCTAAATTAGAAGTTAGGTCTTGGAAGTTAGGTCATACAGCCTGTGCCGAGGGGGTACCGGCCACCGTTTAACTAATGATGAAGAACAAGAGAGCATACATCGCTAAAATCCTTACCTAATTAAACATAAAATTATCTTCAGCTAGTAAATTTCATATAATAATATCTTATGTAATACCGTAATATCTTACCATAGACTAAGAACGTACACTAAAACCAAAACCGTTCTACTCTTAACCTAGAACCTATTATCTTAACCTAATAAATTTTTGAAATATTTTCTAGATTATTCTACTATATTTTCTTAGTCTAATTACACACATCAAACTGGCTGTTGAACCTCTAGATTACGTCCCGGATTAATCCCCTTACTACGCTTAATTCTGTGTCGACGGGGTACTACTCGCAGTATTACATTGCGATAACAGGGAGACAACTTCTTATTCCTTTTAGCACTAAAAATAAGCATTAAATTAAAATGTAACTACTAGACACAGCTCACGTAGCAATAACTCATATTCAGACTTATACACCCACAATTACACACTCCATACAAAATCTCACTTGATGTCATTCCTTAAATCCCCTTTTCCTTTCAAGTACCTACAGAGTAATAACAATAAAATATATTTTGTAGATATAACATACTTTAACTAGCGTTGGGCCGAATGATCGACAACTATTCCGTATTCGGTCAATATGGTTTTAGGACGAACGATGCCTTTTTTATGAAAATAAACATTCCAAATCCAATATTTTAAGAAGAAATATTTTTACTACATTGTACCTTAATCAATAATAGCAAACGAGAGATTTTCCGTGAGCTATGGACACGTCGCGCGTCGGTTTGAGCTTAGACTAATATTATTATAGGTATATATTACCGCCAGTCACATCGGATATGATCAAAAATACCATATTTTTTGTACTTAATTATATAAATTAAGCACTTGAAGCGCAGACAAGTTAGCTGATTGTTTTTTTAAGTATAAAAAAAGGCTGAATATGTAGTTTAGCCGTATATTCGGCCAGAATTTTGGCAGACTATCGTATTAAAAACGTATTTTATGGACAGCCCCTGAGAAATGGTCGAGTGGTTGCGGCTCGCGTCGGCGCGGTTTCCTGCGCGTGCAGTGCGGTTTATCGGTTGATCGTCTCCTCAAGCGAAAGATGCTATTTCGCCCCAGCCCGCGGCTCGAGCTCATCCGCTTGCCTTTCCGGGAAGGTGAACCGGGAAACTGATCGACGCAGCGGAGACTCAAGGAGCGATGTTTACCCCAGGCCGATTACGCCGTTATTCTTCTTGATGCTGTAGTTCCTCTCCTACTGGAAGCTGGTCATCATCAGCGCAAATTTAACCTAGTATACGGCAGATCGGATGCTATGAGCACGGTACCAATAGAGGCTATTGAGATTCTCGTAAGCCGACCCCCACTAGACCTTTCTATACAAATTAAACAGGATGCTTCCAGATCGGATATAAGATTGCAGCATCTAGGCGTATGGAATAACTACGGCCAAATAACTGGACACAGAAAAATTCCTAGGTCACGCTAGGAGTGACAAATTGCTACTGCAGATGACCTCAGACAAGATGGTACCAGAGTATATATTCAGGAAAACGTACAGAATATATCCGGTGAGTAAAGAAGACTTGCAAGTGCGAGGACGTGAAGTCTGCCCAGGGCCTCCTGAGATGCTCCCTTGGTGCACAACAGATCTCAACTGTTTACGATTGTAAGATACAGCCGCGGGCAGAGTTGATTGTGGCCCTTCTAGGATAGTGCCTGCCGGATGGGTGTAGAGACAGAGTTGGACAGAGCATCCCAACGAAATAGACTCCCCCGACTATTCGTCAGTTGAGAATTCTGGTGTGAGCTATGTAGCTGCTGGAACTGTATGCATGTAGTATACACGGGGTCACGTGCAAAGGCTCCAAATGGAGAGGCAAGTGCAGGTGTCTGATCAATGACAACATCTCCAAACTCAATCATCAACATCATTCATCATGGCAGCTCGGAATAGTAAAGTTGTACTGCGGCTAGATCGCCTTCGTCCGGCATCAAGTCTTCCATTGAATTTCCTAGAATAATTAGTTGTAGATGCGAGACTTTCAGATGCCAGCGATTGCTCGTGGCCCTGTTTACTGTTGGACTCAGGATCAAGATGAGGGTAGGCGTAATAATGTATCTGCCAAATTTTCCAATCCATTAAACATGAGCATGTTATTTGAATTTTGGTTTTGTTTCATCACCATTTGTATTTACAAGTTCCATATGCATTTCTGATTACGCTACTCGCGTATTTTGATTACATATTACATTTATATTAGGCATTGTGTATAATAATGAATCGCGTCTTATTTTTGAAACTAGTTAATACTGAGATTTTTTTGATTTGTTGTTACATTGCCATATTGTAATTATTGTTTTATACATAATAATGATGTTCCAATCGTAATTTTATTGAATTACAAGTAATTTTGATGAAAATCCACTACTCGATTATATGTATCAAGATGTTATTTACGAGAAATACGAAAATAACTGTAAATTGTAGCTTCAACACGATTCATGTGCCCGCCTATAACCGTACGTATAATACTACATGCCGTCATGATAAAACAAGATCCTGAGGTCGTGACGTAATGAAGTAACATTACGTTTTGTTGAGTCATTATTTCGGAATTAAACCGCACGTATATTACATGCCGTCATGATAAAACAAGATCCTGAGGTCTTGACGTAATGAAGTAACATTACGTTTTGTTGGGTCATTATTTCGGAATTAAACTGCAACAAGAGAATGTTGCTACATATTTACAGTGGCATTGTAACTACACCATTACGCCTCATATAAATTGTATGTACCATCCATAGTCCGAGATCCATACGTAATTTCCCTTGAAAAATTCGTATTTCCGCGTATTGTAACATTATATTTTCTCACCGCACCCGGCTATAAAAGGCTCATGATTTAAAATGGCTTTTTAATGAAAAATATTAAACCGTTTTAGAAACAGAAAAAAGGTTATTTCATCAGATATTCAAAATAACAACTTTAATTAAAATTAATTCTATTTATTATTAAATTATTACCAAATAACATCTAACAGCGATGTTTCTTTTCTAAAAATTAATTTTGGCATGGTCTTAGAATAATGTGTGTTATACCTATGGAATTTCCTTAAATAATTATATCGAAACTATAGTAATTCTTAATTTAGGATAATAAAGTAGGATAATAACAAAAAACAATAACTTGAAGATATGACATAAGAACATAATTTTAATGAGATGGCTAAGGAAAAATATATTACATATATACTCGTTAACGGGCAAAAAAGACCCATAACATTACTATCGATTACTGGTGCCTTTGAATTGCTGTTATCAGCGTGTGGTTTATACAGCCATTTCAACGTAATGTAAATAGAAGATAATCATCAAAATAACCTACCACTGAGTAATTTTTACCTGCGAGTCCTAGAATGTTAATAAAGAATTTCGAATCTGCAACTATAATTGTGATTCAATGATCAAACCCCATTCTTTTCTGGAGGAATGAGGCATAAGACCAAGAACTGCTCTATCCTCCGAGCTTAAAACTTTAGAATGAGTAGTCTTAAGGGTGCGCTAAATCTAAAATGTAAATTGTGATCTACTTAATAATCTATTTTGCAGATGACATCATAAACAATATAGACGTTGATTAAATATGAATTCTAGTTTCTTTATTCATAAATATTTATTTAATTATTTCATTAATTAAAATATAATTTACCAAATTTCTAATTCCTAAGTCTACCTAATAAGGCCATTCCGGTACCAAGATAGGC
>JAOPUG010000010.1:3255813-3269615 GCA_027564375.1 Micropterix facetella | reverse complement strand
TTGTTAAAATGTCTTACTTTTTATTGAGCTTCTTGGTCCGGATGTTTAGTGTGAGCAATGGTTCCAAAATACTCAAAAATTAAAATTTCCTGTATATCTTTCAGGTTTATTTTTTTTTCTCGATTTTCCATTTCGTTTTGAAAAATCTAAAATAGCTATTTTCTTAAGAAAGGTACCGTGATTTATGATACTTTTTTTTAGTTGGGTACCATCATCAGTTAATTCACTACAACGGTTACAAAATTGCCAAAAAATGAAATCATCGACATTACATACATCGTCGCCTGAACGATTGTTTTACATCAGAAATGCTCGTACGATGTGTAATTATACTTATAAGGATGGCCCTTGCGAAGCGAAGCGGGGTATAAATTCAGCGAGGTTGTCGTAAAATAAAATACCGGTAAGCCGTATCGGGCAGTGGGCAAATGGTCCGTTCCGCGAAGCCGAATATAGGCCAAGTTCGCCGCTTGCCCCGGTTCTTACCCAAATGCTATGCTTGTAGCGTGGTAGATTGCAGGCGCAGTCATGCGCGTTACCGCTAGCCGCAGCCTCTGTCGTCGCCGCGCCCGTCGCTCGCTCATGGATGATCATATTGATAATTCTATTCTACTGTGTTGGTATAGATTAATCAGAGAGCTGTGTGTATTCATTGCAGTCGCGACATGCCCGGTCGAGACGCTCCTCAGATCTATGAGTCCGCTTCCCGGAGTCCGAGCGAGTGTCATTGCTAATATACGCGGTATTGTCATTGTGGCGCCACGATCGATAACTGTCACACGGCTAAGCAGCAAGCAGTTACGCGCTCATTATTTGTAGTATACAAATTTGGTTAGCGACCGATATGACAGAACACGACTAAATATTATCAAATTATCATACCCGACTGGAGAAAATTTGATAACAATATTTGCCTGGGCTACTATTTAAACCACAAGCGGCTCTGAAATCCGGTAAAAAGGTATTTTGTGGGAGAAATATCAACCTACGCCTGAAGGTCAGAGTTCTAAGATGCTACTATTATCAATATTATTATATGTGACGGAAAGCTGGACACTTACAGACAAACTGTTAAGAATTGAAGCCTTCGAAATTTGGGTATATCGCTAAATACTACGTATTAGCTGGGTTGACAAGAATCAGGAATGAAAATATCTTTAGGCGTTTGAGCAAGAGCATGGAAATATCGTGGACAATAAAGACCAGCAAACTCGAATAATACGCTTATGTGATGCGTCAATCCGAAAGATATAACATTATGTGTCTAAAAATTCAAGGCAAAATAGCCGGAAGAAGAGGTCCAGGACGAAGAAGATCTTGACTTAATAATCTACGGTACTTATTTCGGAAATCTACTACATCCTCGTTTCGAGCAGCGCGGCGGCCAATAAAGTTGTTATATCCAGTATGATAGCCAACGTTCCGTAGCGGACTCGGCGCCAGAAGAAGAAAAATTAACTCAATTTTATAGGAGAGGCAAAACGCTAAATTTTTTTCGTGAAAATTTTATTAAATGGTACGTAATGGATCCGAAACTATACACGCATATAACCACGTCTCTGACTACATTGCGGTAATGAAATCATTAGCTGCCCTGTAAGATATCGTCATTTAATGATAATCCCGTCAATTGTGTTATACCTATACCTCTGTCCATTCATTCATTCATTCCAGTAATAAATAGTAAGCCTCTAAAAACCATCAATCACATCAAAGGATCAAATGCATCTTTTAGATTTCACATCCCAAGAAATTTGAGGATTTCGAAATGCTACTTTCAAACGCGTGGTGCATCTGCTATACATACGTTAGTTCTGACACCAATCTGTGATGGGGATTCCCGTTGCAGATAATCGGCGCTTTTCTGATCTATATTCGAGGTCGTAACTGGATCCGCCATTCGGTAAGTTTCCCGTCTCCGCTCATCTCATTTCATCTCGGATCACGCAAACCAGCTTCCGTAAGCATTGTCGTATGATATTATCACTAATCACCTCTCGTGGTGTAGCCAGAGTGAGCATATGCACCAGGATCGCTTCTTAGCCAGTATTGATGCCACAATAAATATCTTGTTCTAACGGGATAAATGGAGACAGAGACCAATCCATCCACCACGCGGGCAGACATCTGATATATATTAAAGACACATTAGTGGTTTCTATCCTCGTGTCCTTTCCCCTCAAGAACCATTTATTCACAAGTCCTTTCCCCTCAAGAACCATTTATTCACAAGCTCCCAACAAGTGTTATAATTACTAGTTAGTTGTTGCGCGCCTGAGGCGCCAAGCAAATATATCGAATTTCGAACGTTACAGGGGCCGCCCTCCGCCACAGCGAGGCCCCTCCCCCTTCCTCCTCTCCCTTCCTCCTCCCCCTACCCTTCCTCCCTCACCTCTTCCCTCACCCCACCCCACCCCATACGCCTCCACTTCTCCCCCGCCACTGTCACTCCCGCCACTACAGAGCTTCTACAGCGTTACGCGTTATGGTATCAGTCAGTGTCAGTGATGAGCGTAACTATATAGTACATATAGTAACTATATAATACAATTAGATCAGGTGAAGCGGGTGGCAGGTGGTGGCACAATGCGTTAATGAGAGCAGGCTATTAGGCAACAAGAGATGGAAATACTAGCGAGATGGAGAGGACGGAAAATTTTAGAAATATGAAAGCCCACATCAGAGTCCCGGCGGGCACCAAGTACTTCACGGGGACGGGAAGACTCTCAAGCTGAAGAGGGAGCACTTCAAAGCATCAATTCGTGTAGGTGAAACACTCAGTGTGCCACGAAGACCCAAAATATCGCATACTACTAACCAGGTCGAGATACTGGGGGGTGGGGGTATCAAATTACGTGGCCATTGACCGCATCAAGTAGACCTCCCTGGAGTACGACGTCAAGATACACGACGAAAGTATATAGTCCACCGTCTGCGACCACACATTGCTATCCTCGACGAGCCATAGAGTAAAAAGTAATCGTGAGATCCATATTTTTTTTGTTATTTTCATCAGTAGTCTCTACTGATGAAAATAACACTATTTAAAGTACCCCCATGGATCCACGCTACGCTTTAGGCCACGTCCAAGTATAAAAGTAAAGTGCAAACGATTTAACGCTGACTTTATAGGCCGTCAACAGAATGGCATTATCGCAAACCGTTATGCATTTACAGAATTGAACGTCAACAGCCGTAAAAGACAGATTTATGGTGATGTAATCGTTTGTGACGTTGTTGTTTTGGTCGTAAAATAACATATTGTCGACATAAAATATTCCTTTTTGGGGCTGTCTACTATTATAAATATCTGTTAACGGATTAGAACCCATTTAAAAACTAAAATTAGCTTCGATTTCGTATTTTTCACTTTCGATACCTTAATTTGATTATTTTAAGAGATTGTTATCCTTTAACTTAAGTTTCGTTTCATCTCATATATATCATAAATTTCTCAACCAGTAGGGTTTTAATCTTGTATTATATCGACGGGTATAACACTACAGAACTACCCATGTGTTTATTATCATTTTAAACATTATTTACTGTTCAAGCTACTCTCCTCAATATCATTAAATGACTTCTAATTTAACACTTATTCCATATCTGTATGACATGAGAGTTCACAATGATTATCTTTTCTTCGTCTCTTTTCTTTCCTGTAATTTATACAAATTTCGTTTTTCAATAATGTGACGGAGGATAGTACAATGCTAGGATCAAAGGTGTTTTAGATTCGATTGTGCTAATGACGCTATCAAGAAATGCGAAAATGCGAAGAATTCGATAACACCACTAGAAAACTTCTTAATGTACCCCAATTTAAAAATAGGTACGCCCCGCTTCGACTTCTTAGTACCAAAACTTGTTAGTACAATCTGTTGAACCATTTCAGGAACTCAACTACTTTATTCGTTTTGACAGGTCTTGTTTTCCTATCCCAATATTACATATTTTAAATCAAGCTGAGTTGGTTGTTTTTCCTTTTCTTTTTTGAAACTGATTTGAAAAGTGGTGCGTCTTTGAATTTCTTGATAGTGTCAATCTAACACCTTTGACCCTAAGACTGATTATGGCCGTCTAAGTAATGCTCAGTCTCTCTTATTCCGACTGTGCCTTTTCCTTCGCTTACCGTTTATTTATAAACTTCTCCATTTGTCATTTTTATGGATGCCTTTTTCTCTTATTGAAATTTCAATTTATATCATCATTTTCTGACAAGTTCTTCCCTATTTTTTCGAGACGACTACTATCTTTTTTCATTTATTCAAACCTACAACTACTACAAGATTATGATGTTTATTCGGATTTTACCACCTCACTAACTTAGATTACAATTAGAAGAAAATAAAATAATAGTAATTAAACATTAAATATCAAAATATTAAATGAAAAAAGGTAAAACATTATACTCGTATAGGCCTATTAATCTTTTTAGTCTCGAAGTTTTGTGATTTTCGTCAACTCGTCAGATTACTCTCTCGCTTTTTTAAGAAGCCAGTCTCACCAATCCCCTAAATCAATGATAAATTGGGTCTATGTCCATTACAGTATATAGTATTTTTTTTAAACTATAAATATATAATAGTTGGTTACCCTGTGTTGTGTCCTGTTTACTTTTCATCTTATTTTTCATTTATTTATTTATTTATTTATTTAATTAACGATTTACAAAAAGTCTTATACTAATATTTAATTCAATTCGTATTTATTCACATTAGAAGAAAAATTGAACACGGCCGATAGAAATATTAGCATATGTGTGCTTCTGCCGCCCAACTAAGTGCCAGGACTTGTTCCAGGGCAGCGAGCTCTCTGGATTTTTTTTTAGTGCGTAAATTCGGCAAACTAAATAAGTAAAAATATGAAAAAAAGGAATAATAATACCATAACCAATACAAATAAATGATGTTATAACAAATATTTTTAACAGGTAGTAGTCAAAACTAGAATGAAGAAAAGGAAGAAAGATAGTCGTTTTGCATTAAATAAATAAAATGTTGGATAATATTTAGTAAATGTATTAAAATTAAATAAGATAAAGGAAATAATAAGGAAAGGATAATATTTGAGATCATAAATAGTTAGGATATACCAAACTGTGAATATTTTGACGGGTGTCATGTTTTAACCAGGCATCAATTTTGGTTTTAAAAAAAGACTTAGGCAGCTGCAGTTTAAGTACTTCGTCAAGCATGTTAAAAATTCTAGGGGCTATGTATACAAAATTCCTCTGCCCAAAAGTGGTCTGCATTCGGGGGACGTCAAAATGAGTAGTTTGAGATTTCCGTGTGCAGATTCTTTGCTGGCTTCTAGTTGCGTTTACTAAATTCGCTTGATAATGGCAGAGTGCCGCTTTCGATTACAGTTGAGGAACGTCCAGCACATTATACTTTTCGTAGAGGTCATTTGAAAAGTATCTCCAAGGCTTTCTCGTAATAATTTTTATTATAAGTTTCTGGGCTCTGATTAAGTGCTCTATGAAAGCACATTAATGAGTGGGTTATTATTTTTTATAATATGCCAGCGCATATAATTTTTATAGATGCTTTTATTGGTAAACTTTTCATTTATTGTATATGTGCTCTTGGTTGCGGACTTGTTTATGCGTAAATAGAAGTAAAAATATCTCAAAATCTTGCCTTACGCACATTTACCCCCTTTTTGGGTGTCTAGTTGCTATTGCTCTCTGCGTGGCATCATCTAGAGTGCTATTTTTACATGCAATTTACTAGTATGAAGAACTTATAATACGGTTTGTGGGTATCAATATTTACTATACTTTTTGAGGCGAGAGAATGGTTGCTGATCTATTATCCAGCATATAGGTCAAAAGACTATCACACAACCAATGATAGACGTTTTTCTACTTTCTCGTTATGAAAATTTTCCCCACTTCATGATGGCAAATGCTAGTTTTGTATATTTTCTGCTATGTGTCTCAATGTGTTTTTTCGTGCTATCTCAGGCGGTCATCTATTCGTATACCTAAATATTATATCGATTTTACCCACTCAGGCTCTAGGCAATAATAAAACGATATGACACGTGTGTATTATAATTTTTGTGTTTCGTCTTAGGCTGAGCAGTTTCAATTGCGTCAAGTGCCCTTCCCGTTGAAAATTTCCTTGTACAAAACTAAATTCCTTTATAAACAGGCTATATCTAATGCAAAAAGAATTTTTCAAATCGGACTGATAGTTTAGGAATGCATAAGAGATAAACATATTTTCCGTGGAAAATTCCCGTGAGAAACTTAAATTTCCGTGAGAAACCTTTCTCAATAAACGGGCTATCAAATACAATGAGATTTTTTTCAAATAGGACTAATAGTTTAGGAACGTATAATAATCAATAAACTTCCTGTGAAAAAATCCCATGGGAAACATTCATCAATAAGCGGGCTATGTAATGCATAAACATATTTTTCAAATCGGACTGGTAGTTAAGGAACGCATTACGGACAAACAAACTTCCCGTAGGAAATATATACTGCAATGGTAAATTTTCCACAATAAAACGGCTATCTAATGCAAAAATAATTTTTCAAATCCGACTTTTAGTTTCGGAATGCATAAGGGACAAACAAACAAAGGAACATGCATTTATATATATAGATACAACGTTATTATTGTATTCGATGTTTTCACCCATCACCATCTGAGACAGTAGTAATTATGACTCGGATTTTTTCAGTATTTCAGGACTTAACTTACGCTTGAAACTTACGTAGCATTTTGTAACGCCACCATGTCGACAGTGAAAGGACTCATATCCTTTCAAAAGTTCTGTGCATGTAAGCACAGAACTTTTGAACATGTAAGTACCTGGTGGCTACCTCAAGATGTATTTGTTCTTCTCTAGCAATAATGTATATAACAAAAGCATATAAAAATGGGACGGACTCAGTTGTGTCCTAGCAGTAGTATATTGGGTTAAAATGTCACGATTACTTTGGGTGATTTTATTCGAAGAAATACAAGTCTTTTGTTCCGCTTTGTTAATCCCTTGCACAGATAGAAATTGCCCCGCTGGTAGAGGGTATGGTCTAGATGTGAGCGCCGGCAGTTGAATTTGCCTCTGCTTTGAACAGCCGCTAAACTTCTTTAAAGGGTTCCTGTCACTTTCTAGATCGCTCGGTGCTGGAGCATTGGGAGCTTTTTGGGTTCCTCTTGAGCCACCCTTTGATGTGATTGTCGTTACATGTCGTCACCATTTATTAAATTTCGATTGTTGTTGTTCGGTTATTGTGGTTGAAGCCAATATCGCTTCAGGTTCAGTTAGAACCTATCACTTTTTACAAGATTTTAATGGTGACCTATTCTAACTGCGATAGTGAGCTTACGATGAATTCGTTGCCTCTGCCGCTAATATTCTTCTGCGCTTCCGTAACTCTCTCTGCCGCTCGGTGCTGGTCTTAAAGAGATTTTTGGATTTCCCTCAAGTCGATCTTTCTTCTGATTATTGTTTGCTTGTATCCTGTTCATATTGTAGTTTCATTTATTCTAAATTATTTAAAAAAATAGATTTTTCAAATTTTTAAATTTGTAAAACTTTGGTTATTGTTGTTGAAGTCAATCTCCTCATGGTTAAAAAGAGACTATTCCAACTGCATCTGGATTGTCATCCTAGCTTAGCGCATTCGTGAGACTGACTGCCTGAAAGTTACACGTACCCCTATAATATTTCCGTCTCCTTCTTTTTTACACATTGTGCCCAGAGATTGCGTCGCCACTACAAAAACTTAAATAAAAATCATTTAAGGTTTTGTAGACAAAATGGGCCACTTCCATTACAAACATACAAGGAAGTGGCAGAATTGACAATGCACGGGAAAAGTCTCTCACAGCCTTTTTAGGATGAACACTACCTACACATCGAATAGCCCGCTTTTGTAAAACAAAGGCACGTTGGCTCTCCGCGGCACCGGCCCACATTTCTATCCCATATATAACCACGAATACACATATGCATAGTAACACAATGTAGGTGTATTATTAGTGAGCATAGGTGCGAGTCGCCACAATGCAAAACTAGCACGACCAAATTTGTCATATAGCTTGTTGCTGTGGAAATCCCAGCGCAATCCGCAATAAATTATGAACCTGAGAAAGTTAATATTGGTCACTGAATAGGTTAGTTGACTGACGCGCATTTATTCATATCGGAGTGCGACATTTTGGAGATGAAATTGCACATTATGCATCTTGTTGTATTGATAAGTAGTCTGTTGGATGCGAACGATAAAGAAAGATTGTCGGCAGCACTAGAAAAATATATTTCCAGAATCGATTGGTCTAACGCATCGTCAATGACACAAATATCATCGGCATACATGAATAGATGAAACACCCGAGTATCAATGGGCAGGCCCAGGAGACAAAGACAAGGAATAAAAAGTACCTGAAGACATATTCCTGAGGAACGCCAACCGACGAAAACCGGGGATCTAATCGATAGCCGCCGACAAAAAAGTCCTGCGAGTTTTGTTCAACAAAATGCTGCGTATCAAACTGAGAGCATAACCTCGTATGCCCTAATGTTCGAACTGAACTCCATGAACTACCATGAACTCAATCATAATTTAGTTGCATCGTAAATATTGACTTGGCTAGCAAACCGAATTGACAGACGTTTTCCTGTCAAAACAGCTTCACGATGTAGGCGTCCATTAGCTTACAGTAGTTTTTTAAACTAATTAATTTAGTAACTGCTCTTCCTGCATATGAACTCGTACCTATGTCAGTCTGACTATCACTATGAACCGTGTTCTCATCGATGGTATGAGACGTCATATCGACCATTTTGCAAGTATGTACCGCCTGGAACAGTCGTTGCATTTTGATGTATAGGAAATTCGCACGATACAAGGGTATATTCTGGACTACCGATTTTATGTTATTTAGACAAATTAAATATAATCCATAAGAAATAAAATGGACATATGGACTGCTCATAAATCCTTCAATAGGTAGCAGTTATTCACCTAGAGGATCAATACAAATGCAATCCCAAATATCTGTATCGGTGCAAATGAGGTTCATTTCAGTTCCGAGGCTAAAACCTCGGTGTCTATAAGGACTAGAACCTCTCATAGCGGCGGAGTTCCGAGAGAAACTCTACTGGCTGTTGACCCAGGGGAAAAGACACATGAGATTATGTATCTGCTTTTCATGATATTGTAGGACGTCGCTCCCGATTATTCCACCGGTAAATTTACTTCATGACTATCGGCTCATGGACACCCTCTGCGATCTGAAGATAGTTTCCTGTTCTATATCCTTGGTCACAGCAGTAAATTTTCTCATTCTCTTTCATCGAGCATGGACCTCGTCTCTGAAATGCTTTGACTTAAAATGTGAGAACCGCGACGAGTGCAACAAGTGCAACATTAAAAAAAAAAATTCAAATTTTCCACATAAATTCCACTTCCCTGCCATTCCTTGCATTTTTAAACTTTTGCGTTTTTATAGGATGTAGTTTATTATGGTGTGGCACATTGTGCGCACACAAAAATATAATATATTTTATAAAATGTATGTTTCTTATTATTTTTGCAATTTCCAAACTCATTATAAAGGAAAAAAATAAATCTGGTAATTTATTTTTTTTTTCAAATTTCCAATCCTGTTTGAAAAATCTTAAATAGCTATTACTTAATCTATTTACCTACTCAAGAAAGCTACCATAAGTTACGTTTTTTTTAGTTAGATAACAGTTAATTCACTCCAACGATTCAAAAATTGCCTTAATATGTAATCGTCGAAATGTAAACGACGTCTTCGTTAGCTAAGCCATATTAAAAAAAAATGTTCTTCTTTTACTATGATAAGCCGTGTGATTACGAAATGTCAAACCCGAATCAAAAATCCCTAACAGGTCTTTCATTTCCATCACATACTGCAACGCCACCTCATTAATATGTTACTGGTGTTGGGGGGGCTGCGAGACCTCGAGCCCCTTTCAGAATCTATGCTGCTATTGTCTATGTCGCTGGTTTTCATGAATAACTTCAGAACATCGGCGAACAGGAGACAAGAGACAAGGCGTTGTCTCCGATACCTGGCAGGTCGTTCACAAAAATATTAAATGGAGCGGACCCAGGTTTAATCCCGGAAGGGTTAGATGACAAATCATAAATTTCGGTCTGCAATGGCATCATTCGTACGAAGCTGCCCCTAGACTGTCAATATTGCGCAATATCTTATATTGCATAATATTTTTGCTAATATGTGGTTGATATCCTGCCTTATGAAGTGTCTGCACCGTGCCATAGCATATGTCGCTATCGCTATATCCGAAACCGTATGAAATAACTCAAATTCGTTATAATGCCGCCAGGAATTTAGACAAAGCTGGTTGCTGCACTATGCGCACGGCTTAGGAATGAAAGAGATAGACGTCTGTTTCAAGCTGTCAAACTGATACGAAAAATCATCAAAATAATTGGATTCGACCTATACTTTTTTGATTAAATCACCAAAATGATTACCAGCTACAAATATTTCGATGAGAACACCGATTTTTATCGAATGACAGCGATGCGGTGTTCATGCTATGCGTTCAGTACAATATGCTTCCAAAGATAGATGATTTCCATTATGGCAAGCGACCGCCTCGACCAATCAGGTAATTTCATTAAGTAGCGATCCATCGACTGAACGCAGACTCCTTTCAACAGGGCCGATTTTGTGCTTACTATATTTTGAGAGTTGTTACCGCTAAATTGTCCTTATATCATACTGATTTCGGAACAGAGACGATATATCATAGAGCTGATTAAAATATTGTACAATATATTGAGTAAATTAAAAAGGGTTTTGATTTTATTGCACAATCTATAAAAAAGGATGCTATCTTTAGCCCCGCATTGATTTGCGAGCGGGGCGCGCTGTGAGCGCTTAGCTCACATGTCGAGACCGGTTTCCCTTGAGTTGAGCGACTTGTTCCGCGCAGCACAATCCGAGCCGCACGCTGTCGGTTTTCTGGCGGTGTTCAAAGAGCGCTCAGTCTGAGTCCCGCCGTGTCGGACGACAGTTATTTTCTACATGCTTGAACGTTATTTTATACCTGGTTGCCGTCTACGGCCGACTTTCCTACCATAGTCGATTATACTATGTTCCTATGTTCAATGACTTTATAAATAAAAAGGACGCTTAGTATGAAATTGCCTTAAATCTTCCATTCAAATAGAATAGCCGGCTCGCATGCTCACTATGAGCCGCTCACTGTTGCACTCGGAGAATACTCACATCGAGCGGCTCACTGCGCGCCGCTCCAGTTCACTGCATGTGCAGTTCGAGACGGGGCTTTTGGTTTATATTGTGCCATATTTATTCAGTTTTTGTCTTCTCGGTCGGTGTAAAGTGGAAGACTGTATATTACATTCAATATGAACAGAATGCTTATTTTGGAGTGTATAACAATGTGCCAGCCTTGTAGAATGTAAAATCAAAGGACTGTAGTAACCGAGCAAAAAAAATAAAAAAATATGAACAGTTACTTCATAAATACAGAGAAAATTCACTGAAGTCGATAGTAGCCAATTAGTCAAGAAGCCAATAAAAAAAATATAAATAGCCGGGTCAAAAAGCTCTTTGCATATAGCTGTCAGTTAGTACGTTTGCTGATAAAAAGTACAGAGAAATAATGATTGCACAAATGAATTCTGCTGTCTAGGGCAGGGGTCGACAAATTGCGCCTCGCGAGCCGCATGCAGCTCTGGCCTGAATATCGTAACTCCTCTTGCTCAAGGTTCCGCCAAGTCAAGGAGACATGTCTCTGATTATTGACTGAGAGTGCAAAATATTGGCGATTTGTAGTTGGTCATGAATCAATCGCAACTGACGCAGTTCTATATATCCTGTATTTTATGATGATGACCGTTGTTTACACCCCACTCCTAACAACAGTCCCTCACAACGTCTTTGGGAAATATACTTGGACCCCGCCCATATATATGTTATGCTTCTTTTTTTACCAAGAATAGGTAATATTACATCTTGTACTTATATCCGTTGTGATTTACTGTTGAATAGCGATTTTTCACTAATAACTATGGCACTGTCAGCAAGGACGGGTCCAGTTCTTTCATTCATATTGTTGTTGCAATAAAGTCTTTCAAGTTCCTAGAAAATCGAAAAAAAACGATAACGAGCAACAAAATTTTCGCGCGGCGAAAGAGGCCTCTCACCGCACCCCAAGAAAATTCTGGATACACGCTTCTATACCAGATCGCCCACAGAGTAAACAGCTACTAAACATCAATACTGCCTGCTTAACGACAAAACTTCGACTGTCCGCCTCGACTCTGCTTCCCATATCTGCTCATCGACCGACCTCAGATCCACAACACTTCTTAACGACTGCCCGCCGATACCAGACATTACCCACTCACGCCGCTGCACCATTGTAACGGCGGCTCTGCACGCCTAGTCTAACACAGTATACGAAACAATTCAATAAAGACAATCATAAATAGCGTATAAATCCATCTATTATTACTGCTTTATTGATCGCCTCGGCGTAATTTGAACACGCAGCCTTCGAAATTACCATTGTTTTATAATTTTTTTTCTCTTTCACTAAAATTTAATGTAGAGGTATGTGCCGGCTCGAACTACATAACTAATACTCATCGCACAGCTCTACTACCTGCGTTTGTCTCGACTTCCAATGCCCCCTCGCAACTGCGCCTTCTGCCACGGCTCAGCGATAGCCTTCGAACTACATAGCTTCGTAACGACTGCGTGCCGGCATTGGACATCTCCCAAGCGCGACGCTGCATAGTCGAAGCAGCGCCCCCGGACGCTTATTCTAATATATTAAATGTTACTAGTCAATAAAGACAATCTTAACTATCGTACCAACACACTATTCTACTATTAATACCGCTATACTACCATTCTAAATCTTCAATACTAACAATACCATTACCCATATAAATGCTTGCAGCTCTTTGAAATGCAAAAAAAATCAAAAATGATGATTTGGCTCTTTTGTCCTAAAAGTTTGCCGATCCCTGGTTTAAAGTAAGTCCCCGTTTTATTGTACAATTTTGTAGCCAATATTATTGATAGTCTAGGGGCCGCTTTAAATGCTTTTCAATATTACAAGCTACCCTATGATGTATTGGCACCGTGTTATTCGCTAAACGTTAAACATAGCCTACGTTGCTATTAGCTATGACCAAAATGGTATGATGTACATAAGTCAAAAGCGTTATAAATCCGCCGGAATTTTAGGAAAGGCGAGAATGAGACTTACCGTATTTAGATATGTAATAATAATTTGACGTCATACTATTCAGGATAACGGAACGTTATAATACTGATTTCTACTCCTACTATTTCTGTGTCCACGGTTCTCTTAAGACTCTGGAACTATCTTCCAGCAAATATAAGAAACTAGCCTTCTTTAGAATAATTCAAGACTTACCTCAAAATGTAGTACTTTTATAAGAAGTAACCAGTTCTTCCCTTTCTCTCCCCTTCCTCTCCCTATTTCCATTCCTCGAGCATTCTTAGTTTTATATATATTTAGTAGTTTGTATTCTACACAATGATTTATTTAGAACTTTTTATTTCTACAACGCACGCATGTACCTACCACTGCACTGTATGCATGATTAGGTTAGTTGTAAGATAAATAGCATGTGGCAATAAGCTGGCCATTATTTATTTTATTTTTTTTATTGCAAATAAAGAGCTTACTATTAATATTATTATTACAAAGGTGGAAATCATAAATGTTAAAGTTTCTGAAGGGTGAGATTCTGTACCTCATAGTAATTATATGTATAT
>JAOPUG010000010.1:2863239-2873694 GCA_027564375.1 Micropterix facetella | reverse complement strand
CCCCCCCCCCCCCCCCCCCCCCCCCCCCCCCCCCCCCCCCCCCCCCCCCCCCCCGGCAAAATCTCACGAAATCTCATTTAAACGGAGGAGGCTGGGGGATCAAAGAAAATCTAACGTCAACGTTTTAATTCAGCTAATACATATATTACTATAACGGATTAAACATTTTGTATAATTTTATCAACAAAACTAATTCGACTAGATTGAAACGGACCCGCTTTGCTTTTATACTTAAATATGCAAGTGAGAAATTTTACTTTTAGCTATTTTTTAAATTTTTTAAAAACGAGATATAAATAGTATGAAAAACAAAAAAAAATCGTTTAATATATGCACACAAATATATTTTACTACAATTATTAGATATCTAGTGGTTTACGAGTTTAATAATTAAAATTCAAAATGGGTATAAAATAAAGAGCTTGAATCCAAAAATCGCTATTATTATATGTGATAAAATATTAATTAAATTGAAGAGAAGAAAACACAAGAGTTTAAAAAACATATGCAAAAAATTATCGCGCTAATTACAGTCAATACATAGAACAGCGACGCAGTGTATATACATATATAGGTCGTTTCAAAAAGACGAAATTTGAGAAAGTATATTATTGAGATATCATGTATCAACCACATTTTTTAATTCGTCTGATTTTTTAAATGTATATTTTAGCAGTGTCATTTGCTATGTATTTGACGTAATTTTCCTAAAGTGCTAAAGTAAACACCTAGTTAAGCATAGGCAGCCCCGGTGAGCCGAATAAAAACGAATAATGTAGGGTTAATACAAAATTTAAAAAAAAATGTTTTAGAGATAATACATTTTTAAATATATACCTATGCCAAATTTCAGCAAAGTCGGACCGATAGTTTAGGCTCCAGATCCGGGTTCAGCCAGACAGATATATTTTTTAAAAGCCATACAAATTTTACATAAGTCTACATTTTTAAAAATTAAAACTTAACAGGAGTTTTCGCCTCTCGTTGAAATGATATTTTTTGGAAACCACATAATAATTGCATATGAGTTAATACACTCTTCTATAAGTTTGAATTCTAATAAACGGTTCTACACAACTCGCATTAAATTCTCCGTATTGTAGATACATTACTGGTGAAAATTTAAATCCTCATCAAAGAGACTATCATTACATTAATAAAGCAATATCTGTTTGAAACAAGTCTGCAATAATACCACAACGTTTGAAAGTAGTAGTACGGGATAAGGACATTGTGAAAAATTATACAATACTTTTTTCTTATTATTATATCTGACATAGCTGTCTAATTGACAGTTCCGAGACAGCATCGACATAACATTATGCGAAATTAAAAATAGTCAATAATTTTCATAAAATTGTTTTATGTATGTAATAAAAAACAACATTTTTAGTAAAGTTTCAAACTAAATAACATTATATACATTATTGTTGCCCTCAATAAATAAAAGCAAAAATATTGATTTGAGCAACACAAAGGAAAATCCTCACAGAATTAATTAGTCGGAAAAGCGAAGAAAATAATGCGTTTTGGAGAAAAGAAAATTTGGAGAAAAACTCGGAGAAGAGAAAGCGGCAAAAAGTAAAGTGCCATAGGTAAGTCCAAATTTTGGGTGTAGAAGTCCTTTTCTTTTTTTTCTGATATTGCTTTTGTTGCTTCAACAATTTTCTATGGAGTATCTATCTATTATACCTTGGAGCCTAATGGGGTCATGCAGAAGTACCATTCAGGTGTGTCGTCTGCTACGGGCGAATCCGTCCACCCCGGAGAGTTTTAACGATATTGATAGTTCTATCACCCCGAGGCGAAACGCAGAGACTTTGTACATAGGACAAATCTACATACCAAGCTCCACCTAGGCCCGTAAGAGTCCAACACCTTAGCGCGAGGCACTGGGAATTTTCAACCCAGTGGGGACCCTCGCGCCCTTACTCGCAGATGCTGATCAGATTACTTCGATCCCCCGTCTGGTCACAGGTTCGCGATTCCTTAATGGAATTTGGCGGATACGGGGCGGCCTTTGCTCGGCAACTCTCACCCGAGATCGGGTGGCCTACACTATTATATCTATGAATACGCATTAGAGGTACCTGCTTACCCCCGCTGTCTTAAGGAGCATACACTTCTAAACGCCTTCAGAATCAGTCAGTGACAACTCGGCCGGTTTGTCCGCCCCGTGTGCCAGCTGTCCAGGTCATGCCCGAGTTCCCGTCCTCAGGTCCGCCGTACAGCGGGTTCACGGGGGTGGCTCTTCGTGGAGGCTTCTGAATAGGAGTTGCTCCGCGAGCTGGGCCGACCAAGAACACAACGGCCATCATAGCCCAGGCTACACGAAGCCATTATGACAATAGAGTTAACAGTAGTAGTTTATGAAAACAATAAAAAGATTACCAACATGTACTGGAAAAACTAACATGTGGAATATTTAATGAACAGATGCCGTCTCTCGTACTCGCACATAATGTCCAATTGGATAGTTTAGTATTCTGCCTTTTGAGGGGACAGTACACATCCATTAATTTGGAAGATTTTTAGGCGCAAGTACGATTTTTTTTCATTTTGACTTTTTATTCTGAAACATTTTTTAGAAACTACAAGATTCTTTAATATAGCATATTATTATACATGAAAAACGGAGTTGAAAGTCATCTACAACTTTTTTGATTAAAACCTTTGTTACTTAGAAAAAAAACGAATATCTGAAAGTTGAACATATAAAACTATTTTCCAGGGTAAGCAAGGCCTAATTAAATCAAGAAATGTTTTTGATGAATCTTAACTCAGTTTATTATTAACCATCCAAACATATCCACCTCACTATGCATTTAACAGCTGCACTGCCCTCCCAATCGGACCGTACTTACCGCATCAGTGTGGTAGTTCACAGGTTGCAGCAACAGAGTATGTTACGGGTCCTAAAGTATTGGCTGGATGCATATAGCTCCTCAGATTATCCACTTTCCCACTGAGCAGTCCATGTTCATGGATAATCATATAATGTCTTCAGGAACTATTGCCTTTTATTAAAATTTGACACAAAAAATCTACTGTAAAATATTCTTTGTAACCCTATTAGAAAAATAATCTTACTATTAGATATAAGTACCTATTACATTGTTTTATATTTACCTCAGCTCAAATATATAATCATTTGGATATTTAACAAATAGCAACCAATCGCAGGCTGAGTGAAGAAATTATTAAGTCCATATTTTGATCAAAATTAATTGTTGATACTAAACGATGAAGAAATAAGCATTGATATTAAAAAAAAACCCCGAGGTCGTCAACCAATTATTGAGCCCCATTTTTTGCTAGTCATAAGCGCCTGCAAAATCTCGCCTACAAAATTCCTTAAGTGACATTTTGCTATTGGCAATTTTATAAAAATGTCCCTTAAGTCCCCCTTAAGACCCCATCAAAAATTCCCTTAAGACCCCTTAATGAGTTTTGCAATATTTATCTTGTAGTAGCTTTTTTACTTACGGAGTTTAGTCCGCTGGCAACGCAAACTTCTGCTCAGCTAACGCCATTTCAAGTGTCGCTTGAAATGTCTGTGATTCTATTTACTTTTCGTTAGATAATGTTTAAGTGCATTTTTCAGTATTTGTTTTATTCGTTGGCATACTTAATTTTGCATTAAATCTCACACTTCAGAAAAAACTGGATTTTTATTATATAACAAATTCATTAAAATTAACTTTTGTAACTTTTATTACAAAATTTTGCTATTATTTAAATATATTTTTAATGACAATACTTATTAAGTGGAGTAAAAAAATACTTTTGGACTTTATGGCGACAAAGATAAAACGCAAACACTCCCCTAGTAATTCGTTTATCCCATTTAATACATAATTTTTAATTACACTCAATTAGAGGTCGATTATATTTTTTTTTAAGTTGACTCTAAAGCTAGAGAAATGTCCTAATAACTAACTTATTATTTATTTAACATACACCTACTTTCCCTATGTTTTTGTCGAAAGTGAAAAAACCTTTAACACGCTCTAACTCAAAACAACGATTTCGGACTTAACGAGTTTTGCAGTCAGCCCGCGCAATTTATAATTTTGAAAATGACACATTTTTACAGTAAACTCTTAAGTGTTACCTTTTACCGTAAAAGTGAATTGAATTGGGCCCTTTTTGCAATACGTCTTGCATTTCAAGTTCAATGGTAGATAAAAGAATTGTTATTTTACTTATTATCCGTCAATTTGTATTTTAATGCTTTTTGATACTGCCGCCACGCCGTTTGAAATGGTAAGAGGTACTTTTATGATTGCTGCAAAAAAGTGACAGTTTTATGAAATCGTTACATTTCTGCGAAAAGTGTTCAAGCTGCGATTGAAAAAGTCTGGGATACTTAAGAAAATGATATCGTTTTACAGCAATCTTTGGGAATATGGAAAGAAGAGTAACTTAAAAAGATTAACACATTTACACAGCAATGACTACCGTTCCCTTTCTACAGTTAGCGATTCGTATATATATCACTACTTTGATCTCTTTCTTCGTATTTTCAGGCATTTTCACTGTTTATCAACCAAATATCTCTGTGCGGGAGTACCGGCGGTTATGTCAACTCTACTTGCGAACATCAACGCTTACTATGCCCATACAACGGCTTCATCTGCCGTGTCGGCTAGTGACCGTTTCGCAGCCTCAAATTTTGGAGTAAGATAATTTTTATAAATTTATTAGGATGGCTGTGATGACGAGTAGTGAATGGACCACCGTTAGTCCGTTAATCCTCCGCTTAGAATCATTAAAATTATTCTTCGTCTTCTTAAGTGCCATGCTCATTAATAACTGTTGGTGATCATAAAAGCAATCCTTATATTGAAAACTGTAGCAATTAATAAGTCTTCTGATATTATTCCGTACTGCTGTCACAGGTTATTACAATGTAGGTCGTATCTTGTTTTTTTTTATCCATGAAATCAATTAGTAGTGGTTCCTACACTTAGTCCAGTCATTCAGTTCTTTAAATTCTTTTACATGTTACAATAATAGAAATATGTACAGTTAATACCTAATAACAATTTACATAATTTAATAAACGAGCCGATTTATCTACCATTAAATGTTTACAATAATTACAATAAAAATTCTTAATCAAGTATTTATAGAAATACAATGAGTGTATCATTTAAAATTATGTTATAATAAAATTATGTGTTCATAATCAAACATACTGTCATCGTCAAAGTAAAATTGTTATCGTCAAAGTGCCTTTTGCTTATCATTAGGCCTTAATGTATAAAAGAAGGTATTTATCGACATTATTATTTGGTCTTGCTTACATTAAGTCGCAGGCCGTACTCATCACACGCTTGTGTCACCTTGCCTAATAAGTTCTGCAACCTATCTAGGCCTTCAGCAGTTGATGACTGTCAAAGCTACGGACGAACCCGCCATCTCAGGATGTTTCAACGAACATTATCGCTATATCATCATAAGGTGAACGCAGAGACTTGTAGACGAATACGATATACGTACCCAACGTCACCAACAGCCCATGAGAGACCGACTCCTTACCACAACGCACTGGGAATTGTCAAACCCAGTGGGGCTCTTCATGCCCCCACTTCCAGATTTGGTCAGATCTAGGCTTTCAGCAATGAGAACTGTATCGTCGGCATACACGTTTTTTGTCAATTGCTGCAAGAATCTCTGGATGTTATAACGACTACTTCCGCCTTGTCACCCTGATATGAGTACCGATAGCTTGAGGGGAGGAAATATATCTACTGATCCAGTTCCGCCAAAGAGATACAGAAGCCCTCCTCAAATAGCGAGGTCACCAGCTATCGAATGGGCTCCGTGGTTTCCTGTTAACCATTTCCGGGTGGATTACTCCTTCCACTACAATAATCACAGTCCGAAATCACTTTCGTAAGCCTCTACCTTTTGTGAGCCTGTTTCGTCGTGTGCCCGTGGCGCCCGTTCCCTACATTAATCGCCAGGATAAGGTAGACAACGGGTCATTTCTAAGGATAGGTGACAACAGGTAAACATCTGCTCCGCTTTCTTAAGAAAAATACTTTTCCAGACTCCACCGATCATTCGCCGGATTCAACGATCCTTACAAGTCCGGAAATTGATGTCCGCCCAGGGCCCGCCCGAGGGAATTCCCCTAGCGCACTTGCTGGATACAAACGCAAGCAGAGTTCACTGAGGTCTTCCAGGGTTATTCGTCTCTTCGAGGAGGCTACCAAATGGGAGCTGATCCACGAGTTGGGCCTACCATCAAAAAACTGGCAATCGTGACCCAAGCTGCGTGAAACCGTTCGAGCCCCAAATAATTTAAATGTACATAATGATGATGGTGGTATGTGATGGGGGGGGGGGTAACTGATCACAAGGCTACCCGCACTTAGCCCTTTAGGGTTATCACTGCTTAATAATAATAAAATAAATAAACCTGTGAGATCAGTCACACAATCCACGACGGACGGAAGTCGCACTCATCAGCCATAGCAGCCTCTTATATGCCCATTGGCATATACATGCGACATACAGCCAACTCATCATCTATTCTACAACCCCTGCTTAAGCGATCGTCGACTATCCTCAGTGTGCGTATATGCTTGTTAAACCGGCAGTATCCACTAAGCAGGCCCACTGTCTTCCTCAAGCTGTCCCTGAAAGTCTCAGGCAATAACTGCTCAAACTTAGTATGGATTCCTTAATGACCCTGTTTACTTGCTTCATATTAAACCCTCTCTTCCTGTGCTTTACCGACTTCTTGGTTCTGTCACGCAAGGTGGTCTTTGTGTACCTAGAATGAGTGCCAGTGGCAATAACTCTGGTACTTTCGGTGGACTTGACGATCCCTGCCTTGCAAGTCTGTCTGCTTCTTAATTACCTCTCACTCCATTATATTCCGTGACCAATATGTGATATATTCTGTTTTTATTTGATATGTATCATTGATTAATTTGGATATCTGCTGCAGCTCTTGAGTGCTAGAATTCTTGATCTGTCTTTGCTATTTCTCCTGCGCCATGATTATACTTAGACGCGGCGTCCGCTTAAATATACTTTAAAATACATAACTTATCTTGCAGAAGGAGAAATTCGTGAAGTTACTCGACCAGCTGCACAACTCCCTTCGGATCGACCTCTCCATGTACAGGAACAACTTTCCCGCGTCGACTTCCGAGAAGCTCATGGACCTCAAGTCCACGGTGGACCTCCTAACCAGCATCACTTTCTTCCGGATGAAAGTCCAAGAGTTAAGCAGTCCGCCGCGGGCAAGCACCGTCGTCAAGGACTGCGTGAAAGCCTGCCTTCGTTCTACATATCAGTTTCTATTCGAAAATTGTTACGAGCTATTCAGTAGAGAATTTCAGGTAAGCCGGTTGTGACTTCTAACATCACTTTAGAATCACCTATATCTACCTATCCTAATAGGATCATATTATTTTTATTATTACTATTATTATTATTAATTTAATGGACCAGCAGCTTAAGCTGATGATACCATGTAGAATTTATACATACGAATAATGACAATCAATAGATTCAAGAAACTTTTCCAGTCAATTTTTGAACTGGTTTACATTTCAAACAATTGCAATAGGCGATTCTAAATGTCCACAACTGTATTTGAGATAAAATGCTTCCGGGATCCATTCTTAGCCAGTTTCAAAGAGTGTCCACGAAGATTGGTATTGGCATTGACATGGACTATATTTGGGAGGTCACTACAGCAATAAAGTCCTTATAGCACCTTTTACGTCTCGATCGTTTTCACCTGCCCTATAGTATGGGCATTTTCAACATTGAGAGTCTCTCCTTGTATTCCATCTGCTTCAATTCCTTTGAGATTTTGGTGAAATGTATCAGCGCTCGTTCCAGCAACTGAATAACTCTGAGAAAATATGGATTCCTAATTTGGAAACTATATTACAACAACGGCGTGTTGTATGTCTTTTAGACCTTTATCATTAACGCAGGCATTAAATTTCTAAAATCATTTTTGACTAAATATATTTAGGTGTCTATTTTTACAGTTCCCAGTGCAGGGTACACCAAGGTCCTTTTGCGTTTCCAGTGCGCTTATTCTCGGTGTGTACCTATGTATTTTTAATAATGCGTTTTCTAATACGAAATAATCAATAATTGCTGACATTCCAATTTAGTAGCCAATCATATGTCCAACTCGAAGTAATCCTGAATTTGTCAAGATTGTGATGTCGGATCTCAGGAGAATTTAATATCGTCCACAAATACGCTAGTGACGATGACATACAGTCGTGAAGGTCTGTAATTTAAAAAAATAACAAGAACGACCCAGAACGAAGCCCTAGGGTATGCCACAGAGGAATCTTCGCCCAGTTGATAAGTCAGCATCGCCGATTCGAACTCTTTTATATTTCCGAAATATAGATTGCTATATTTTGGGAAAACTATTTAATGATACTCTAAATATACACAAAAGAGTAACTAAAACAATTCGAATACAGACAATAAAAATGTGATATCATACGATAATAAAATGAGATAAACCCCTCCACGATTCACGGTTCGTATCATTCTCCTCGTGGAATCATTCTAACAACTACATCATGTGATGTGGCTTATCTCAATTTATCAGAGGAACTGCTCAACAAACTTGAACATTTGCAAAATGTATGCATACGATTCATCCGGTCTATGTAAGTATGATCAGGTGTCCGGATATAGGGCACAATTAAAGCGGTGGCCAATACACCAAAAGAGAAATGTTCATATACTTGATCTCTTCTATCATGTAATCTCCCAATCAACACTAACTCCACGAGCTTTTCGAACCATTAAGTTCCCACGCTCTCGTACTTCGGTCAGCCTTTGATAATTTACACAAAAATCCTCTTCATAATACGGATTTCTACTCTTACTCTTTCTTTGTCCACGGTGCAATACTCTGGAACGATCTCTCGGCAAATATAAGTAACCGTCCTTCTTTAACATCATTCAAGACTCACCTCAAAATGTATTACCGTTCTAAGAATAACCAGTTATTCCCTTTCTCTCTTCTTCCTCTTCCAATTTACTCTCCTCGGGCATTCTTAGTAGTTTAAAAATAGTAGTTTGTGTTCTGCGCAGACACTAATTTTTATATTTATTTTAAGAATATCTCCACAACGCACGCATGTATCAATACACTCTATGATTAGGTTAATTGTAAGATATTGCCATGCGGCAATAACCTCGCCTTTTTGTATATTTTTTTTTGACGCAAAAATTGAGTTTATTATTATTAGTATGTTATAGTTATGTAAAGTGATTTAGATGGAGTTTTCTACTCAATAATACAGACAAAATTCTACTATTACGGCTTTGATATTAATGTCACTCGCCCAGTGTCGAGTGGTTTTCTGGCAAATAGACAGCAGATGACTGCCGCTGCATTGGAAACATCCAGAGCCGGAAAAATATCGCTGGAAATCTCCCAAGGGCCTTGATTCGGATTTTTTTTCATATTTTATATAAAAGATATTCCCGATTATAATCCTAGTTAATTCAGATGATACTTCCGTAATTATCTTAGTGAATAATTCGCTGGAACTAAACGAGAAACGGCAATGTGTTTTGGGTGATTTCTCTGTGTCTTCTCTGTTTTCTCTATCTTCTCTGTGAATGACTTCATCATAAATTTAACGAAGACTAATCTAATACATTTCAATCTTCGGGGATTTTGCTACACTAATATTAAGTTTTTGGGTTTCGTTATCGATAGTAGTCTACGATGTAATTTGCATATCGATACCCTGTGTCATAAACAAGAATGCGCCTGTTACGCACTCTGCGGGTTAATGCCGCTCCATGACAGAGTGAGCATGCTATTTTGGATATATCTATGTATATTATCATACAGAATTGAATTGTGGGGTCGAGCGGTAGACCGCGATCGCATCCTCATCATGCGGAAATAGTCTGTGCGCACAATAGGACTCATAGGACTCCGCGAGGAGCTTTTACGCGGCTAGGGATATTTACCGGCCCTTTGATGGCACTAGCGAAGTCAAGAGACAATTTGAAATCTTAGACGCGAACGGTATTATCCACGATTACTCGACAAGATATGAAACAGCTCCTTTCAGTTCGTTCTCTCAGAAAATTAGAAAACCGGGCGAACGTCACTGGTCCTAAGATATACAGTCGATTAAACGATTTATAATGTCAACACCGAGTGAGGGCATTACTCAGGAGGACTCTGAAAACTTTCCTTATCGACAAGGTTTTTATAAAGTGTTGAAGATTTTTTATGTAAAAGTGTTTAATTATTATTAGGCTTAATTGATTTGAATGGACTTACATGCTATCTGTCCAATGACACATGAATAATCCGATGACAATGAGATCGATAATAATATGCGACAATTCGAGATGTCGCCTGCTACGAGAAACTCGTCCACCCCGGAGCGTTTTAACGATATGTTCGTTCTATCACCCCGAGGC
>JAOPUG010000010.1:2853041-2863139 GCA_027564375.1 Micropterix facetella | reverse complement strand
TAGTATTCTATGGATTAAAGAAAAAGATGGTATAATTAAATACTGCATACAGTAGATATTTGACATTTGAAAATATAGTTATATGTGGGTCTTTCGGCAGAAACTTAAGTGGCTTATCATCGTAACTGTAGAAATAAGTATATACTGTCCCTTTTTGTCCCAAACCTACGACGTATCTTATGGATTTATTGGTACCCCTCTAGCCATAGCCTTCCTCTTCGTTCCAGTCAGGATACTACTCTGTCAATACTGTTACAACAGTCTTCCACTTATAAAAACTCTTTGCAATCCAGGTCACCCGTTGATGTAATCAACTCCAATCGAAGATTCAATGTGCTCAGTCAATGTTCTCAGTCACACACACAGTCACAAAAAGTTAAGGAAAAAGTATTTTCTCCCAAATCAAATAAAAATAACGCTAACCCCATGCTACCCTATCACTTTCCCCTTCCTTCCTTGGACATATTGCTGATTTTATATAAAATAAACGGATGTCGTTTTGTATTAATTACTAAGTATTAATTTTAATAAGTTTAGCATGTCTCATGTAAGTATTATATTATTACCACAATATTTTATACTTATTTTTAATGCTTGGCTATAAAATAAATATTATTGCTCAAAAAATCTGCATTTATCAATTGTGTGTTTTATCTAACAAAAATGTACACATATACGTTTTAATAATAACAGTATTATTATCACGTATATATATATATATAATACGTGCTAGTAATAATAAAAATATAGATCACCACTTTTATTTATAAAATTCTATACTTCGTATAGCACGAGTACAGAATCATGGCTATGCGTTACAAGTTTGATAGTTTGCTTATTTTGGCTACCAATCCTAATTGGAAAAATGAACGTCAGTCAGATTATTTCGCAACGTGGATGCAAGAGATATTGATAGTATGAATATCCATATTCAGACAGAAACCAATGTATAAAACGAAATACATCAAATTTGAAACCTATTAATGAAAACAAAACAATAGACCAAGAGATGCTAATGTTAAAAGATTACTTCATGTTAGGACAAAAATATTTTTTGTGTGAATAATAAAATATTCATTTTAGCAACAACTTAAAGGTTTTATATTTTCAGTCGAATCTTTGAAGTTGTAATCTGAAAAATAATATTTCCTACATACTACAAATTTATTCATTTTGCCGGTATATGGGGATATTTAAATTAATTTTAACTTCAATATTGAATAACTTTTTTGTTATCAAAGGTATTAAAAAAGATCATTATCCAATTTTTACCTACATCAATTTTTGTAAATATGATTTCAGAACTACCATATTTTCTGAGAAAAATAATAAATTTATACTGATTTTGGGGATACATTGATCGCTTTCGATTTTTGTATGAACACTGAAAGTAACTCCGCCGAAAAGGTTTCATTAAAAAAATATAAGTAAGTAATATATTTGTGACTTAGGAATCTTTGATTAAAAGCAAACGCTTTTAATTTTTATTATTTATTACAAATGAAATCAAAACCCTTATAAGCAATGTGCACATAGACGTTTTCTAATTTTTCAAGTTTCCGCCATGCTTTTTCATCCATGCTTTTTTTGTGCTAGTTCTAAAGTTTTCCAAAAGGTAATTTGAATTGTCTCGATGTCTCACAATATGAAAGATTGTGAGACATCAGCAGTAGCCTTTAATCCGTCTTTCAAGTCATCGACAGAATAGTCACATTAGGCTAGACTGCCGAGTATTTGTTTCGGTTATCCATCCGAGTATGTATTCGTTGCATTTTTCTTATAATAAAACAATGAAAAAAATAATTACATGCATTTATACATATCAAATAAAGTACTTTAGGAAACGTTCATTATTTTACTGATGTAACTCCTGGCCATGATCAAGTTGACCCTTGAAATAGTACTGAAAACCCTAAAAAATGATCAGATAGAGACCTATTCACCTTAGATATTATTAAAACGAAATTTATTACTTTTCACCAGACAATCACCGACCAACTAACTCAAAATTTAAGTACAGTGCATTGAAATACAGTTTACAAATGTGGTTAAGATATCCTCCATCAAGTACTTAGGCGTGATGTCGAGACAAAAGACTGCGCTGGGATTATAATCTAACGAATGTTGCGGAAAGACTGAGAAAACTTATCTACTACTTCAGGAGTTTGTGAAATATCTTAGATTTCAGTACTTGCAGTCTGCGAGTCGGTTATTCGATATGGCATCGTATATTGAATTTATGCTGGAAAAGCTCTTTTCTTCGGGACGACCGATATATGTTTACGAGGGAACTTATATTTTGATAAGATATAGCACTAGTACATGTGATCAATCCGACTCTATGAAAAACGGCTTACATGAATTTCTTGGAGAAGTTCTTTATAAATTGCTCATTGCTCTCTTTTGAAGGATAAGAATTCTCATCGAAATTGCTGCCATTTCTCAAAACACGAGGCCGTATATCATCATACAATGGAAATAAGCAAAGTAAACAGATTTAGCATTCTCAAAGATGCCAAATTTCTAATATTTTTATTGCATAAATGACACTACACATCCTTTTGCTAAGTTCTCCTTGGTGAATGTTTGGTCAATCTGCAAACCTAAGAATTTAGTAGAAGGGACGTTTTCTGCTTGTGTATTTTAAAGAATAAGGCTAAATTATTATAGTAGGGCGGTTGCAAAGAGAAGCCCTTTGCTTTAGATTTGGGAAAATTCGACGAAAGTTTATTAACTCGGAACCAGACAGCAAGTTTATTTATTGAAATCAAAGACTATCGCGGTTGTTTGACATCACAAATAAGACAAAACCAATTTACCGCTTAAACTTTGTATGTTGGCGATGTTGCAACCACCGTTGTCCAGTGTAGGCCGAAGTGCTGCAAATCGTCATCCGTTGTTCTGTGGATAGGCGGCAAACTTCTGCTGTTACTACGCAGATTATAACGGTAGTGGGCTTCAATGTAACAGTAGCAACACGCCGAGAAATGACCCCCCCCCCCCTCTCTCTCTCCCAATTTTTGTTTACACAAACAAGGTTTATATATTTTTTTAATGAAAACAGTTAATGCTACACAAAAACTTCCAAAGACCGATGTGTTCTTCATTAAATTCTCTACAAAACAATCCTTGAATAAATGTGATAGGTCTCTATAGTTTACAAAATATGCTCATATTATTTCAATATTTAAAAAAAAATGTTTTCACCTACTAAGACGAAAATAATCACTGTTATACCGCGACTCGCAAGTGTCTTCCGCGGAGCTATGACGAAAACTACGAAAAAACTATCAAATACCAAAATCCTCTTCATCCGCAATCATCGAAATTAGGATATTCAGGGTTTGTTACCAAACTCTGACCCCAGATCAATCTGGCTTGTAAACATACTTGTTTTGTATGCTGTAGAAGAGCACCAAATGTTGGTGGAATCCTATCCATAGCCTGTCCCCTGATACTAAACGTTTTTTTCTTGCTTGGTCAATATAGTCCACGTCGCTTGTTTTGTCGTAAGTCAGGATAACCTGTCTTGCCAAAACATCCAAATGATAATTCTTGAGACTCATGATAGGCATCAAAAACGACATCTACTCGATTTCCCCTTTGGTTCCTGGTTTGGTTCGTATATTTTACGATAATCGTAAAATATAACGTTTGTACCTGGCCTTATCATTTGAACGGCAGCAGGCTCATCTAAAAACGATGCAGTGCAGTTTACGGGATCTTCGTTAAATGTCTCGTTTACATAACTTTTATTTTCATCTTTTCCTCTTCGTTCTTGTCTTGTTCTTGTGAAACATTTCAGAATTTCCGATTTTGCCACAGGTCTTATACTCGTATTTCCTGTCTTCGAGAGAGACGGAGGAAAAGGTTGGCGTTCGTGTTTAAAAAACACTATAGCTACGTGGAAGACACTCGCAAGTCGCGGTATTGTAGTAATTATTTTCGTCTTATTAAGTAAAATGTATGTTTTTTTGAAAAAAAAATGGAGGAATGTGAGCATATTTTGTAAGCTATAGCTCCTATCACATTCATTCAAAGATTGTTTTGTAGAGAATTTCATGAAGAACATATGGTCTTCAACAGTTTTTTTTGGTAGTATTAATCGTTTTAATTAAAAAATTAAAAACCGCGATTAGGTACACAAAAGAAGTAAGGGGTCAATAATAATTTATCGACGTGTTCCTACTTCTACATTGAAGATGGGAAGATGGGACTGTATACAAGCTGTACTATATAGAAAAATCGTAAAAATGTTCTACAACTATTGCCACCGACAAGCAGTTATTTACTGGCACATTGCACCCACATTCTGTCTTTATGATATTCTAGGCTGCCTTAATTCTTTATCATCAAAATTAGTAATACTATATTTTAAGTGTTCATACAATTTTTTTGTAAGTTTTTAGTAAACTTTAATAATAGAGGACAAAGCTATGCTCTCTTTTTGGATTTCATTCAAATTATTTCTCTATTCTATTATATTTCTCCCCCCCCCCCCCCGAGGGGGCCAAGTTTTACAATCCTGCAAGGTATTGTTACTATGCACGATAATTAGAGTAAACTACCTCTGATTTCAAAAAATCTTTCGCCAATCGATAGTTATGGCGAATGCGCAGAGACCATTTGATTTCGGGGTATGTACGACATACGATTCGTTTGTTTCAAGTCAGTTAAGTTTACGGCTCCTGCCTCTCTGTTAAAATAGCAAAACGAATCTATGAAGGGACTATGCGCCTATAAGAGGTTTTTTTATTGTATTTGGAAACTATTTTTATAATTATTGCAATTTCGCCATCTATCGAGTGTCGCCACAAGCTTTCTTGTAAGTGATCAGAATTAAAGCAGATACATGGCAATCGAAAATTCTTCAATATTTCTGTTGTAGAATCTGACGCCTGAGCGAAATGCCGCTATCGGCATCAGCCGAGATGGCCACAGCTCGCGGCTGTGACGTGAGCCCCGCGATTCTTGCGTCGGCGCATGAGCGCCTCGTACCGACGCGACGGAAACCGGGCGGTTTTAGATATTGACCGAAGTTGGATAACCCCTTGGAGTTTTCCCCCTGCCAGTTCATTCTTTGGGGTGGTACGGGGGGGGGGAATCAATCTCACCCCCGCGCGTCTACCCTTCAGGTACGCGCGGGGCTGTCGTGGCACGACATCCCGGGCAGATAAGACGACCATCGTCGTTAGAACTGCCCGGGCGGTGGGTGGGGTTTCTCCCCCTCACCTATCGCCTTGGAACTCTAATAAAAAATAATATGTCAGGTAGAGGCCGCGCAAGCGACTTTGAACCCGAGACCAAACGGGTGAATGGAGAAATCGGTCTAAATTTAGTAGTTAAGGAGTGAGGCTAGCCCGCTGAGGTAAAATGCCTCGCTATTAAGTCGTCGGTCTCTAATGGGCCATGGCGGAGCTTGATGCGTGGATTGTGCATGCCCACAAGTTCTGTGTTCATCTCGGGGCGACTTAACCATAAAGTTCGTTGAAACGCCTTGGGGTGTCGGGTTCGCCCGTAGCATGAATCTTTAAAACTAACTAACCCTGTCGTTTGTTTTTTCATTGTGGCAACATTTGAAAAATTGCATGTCTGCATTACTATGGATCTAACACGTGAACATTTTAGCTGTATGATTTTCTACGATTTTAAATGTAACTTGACAGCTCGGCAGTGCCTCGTTCGGTTTCAAACTGCTGTGAGAAAGCTGCGCTTGCGGTGGATCCCACACAATTTGACCGAGGCTCAAAAAACAAGAACGCATCACTTGGTGCAATGTTAGCCATGCCTACCAGATTTAACGACGATGCGTAATTTGACGTTGAACATAGTAACAGGTGACCAAACATGGATTTACAGTTATGAGCCTGAAATAAATGAGCAATCGACCATTTAAGTCTTTCAAGTAGCCGAACCCAACCAAGTGGCGCACGTGCAAAGCACGCCGCGAAGCGGACGATGGCTTCTTTTTTTAGGAAAACTTGACACACGGCTATTGTTGCTTTGGATAAGCATCGTACCCTGAATGCTGATTAGTATGCGACGATTTGCTTGCTGTATGTTATAGACGAACTCCGTAAAATCAACCGTAAACGCTGCATCGCCTTGCATCATGACAATGCCAACTCACACACTGCCACAGACAAACGAATTTTTGAAAGAGGCAAAAAACGTAGCCACCCTCGGTACAACTTGAGATGTCCCCTGTTACGAGCGAACTCGTCCACCCCGGAGCGTTTTAACGATATGTTCGTTCTATCACCCCGAGGCGAAAGACTTTAGTCGGCACGCCGGTCGACGATGACATATGGATCTACTTACCAAGCTCCACCGAAGCCCGTAAGAAGCCAACGCCTTACCGCGAGGCATTGGGAATTTTCAAGCCCAGTGGGGATCCCCGCGCCCTTACTCCCAGATGCGAATCAGATTCCTCCGATACCCCGTCTGGTTACAGGTCCGAGGTCGCTTGCGCGGCCCTCTACTTCTAAAGCGGTATCCCTGACTGGGATGTATCGGATACGGGGCAGCCTTTGCTCGGCAACTTCACCGGGTTAGTCCCTCTTCGAGGAGGCTCCTGAATAGGAGCTGCTCCGCAATCATGGGCCGGCCAACAACATAACGGCCTTTATAGCCCATCTCCACGTAGCCATTGTGGCCCAATAATATGCGACAATGTGCTAGCACATTATTTGGCGAGCATTAATCTGCTGAAATCCCAGTTTTTTCATCAGCTTTTGAAGCTAGTTAAATTGGCTTATGCGCAATTATTTTTTGGTAGGATAATTTCCTCCTTTATGAATGTATTATAAAAAAATAAATATGAATACTTTTGAAATGCACGAAAATCAACTAAATTTATTATGTTTCTCAGGTCGATCCAAATGAAGCCAAACGCGATCCAGGCGACCATGGACCTTCGCTGGATACGGTGGATTTTTGGCACAAATTAATTGCTTTAATTGTATCTGTGATAGAAGAGGACCGGAACAGTTATGCACCCGTCCTCAATCAGTTCCCACAAGAACTGAATATTGGCCAGGTAAGCTAGCAATCATACATTTTATGCAGAGGTAAGCTAGCAATCATACATTTTATGCAGAGGTGCAGAGAGATGTTCTCGATATTGAAATAGCGTAATGTTAAAAAAATAGCAACATTCATGATTTATAATCATGAGTATTTAAAATAACAGGAAAGGTAGCGATATACATCGGCAACTTTGGCCCGTCCCGTAATTGGCAACCCCTGACATCCAATATGGCTTAAAACCTATTCCAACAAGTTTCTCTCGGCACCACGATTCCAAAAATACCCATATACGCTATGCTTGCTTTACCTTTTGGTGAGATCCTCCTCCAGGCCAAGTAAACTAGTATGCATCTGCAGCAGAACCTGCGAGATTCGGATCGATATGCTACCACCTGTTGGTGCGTAGGATCACCCAGGGATGTTGCCTACTAAATTTGGTTAAAATCAGATCAGGGGAAGTCAAACAAACTAACAACCAAGCAAACGCACAGCATACATAAGACTATATGGACCGTCCTATATAATACTACTTAAGTGCCTAAAGCACGAAATCGCCGACTGTACATTATTAATATTAAAGAAAATATCAAAATATACTCATTTCTGGAGTAGAATAGCAATACAGACTTAAAAAACATAGGACTGTGGAATTGTACATGTATAGGTAAAAGAGATCTTAATAAAAACGCGAAAAACATGGGTTTAAGAAGAATCGCATACAAAATCATAAATAAAATACGGCTTTTGAAAGGCTATAGCCGGAGAACAAATATTAAACGCAGGATTTGCGTAATCTTCAAACAAAATATATAACGCAAGAAAGAAGCGAATCTATTTATAAACGTAGTGGATTCTTACGATAAACATTTAAAAAAAAACTATAATTTTACCAAATTTTTAAACAGTTCAGGTTATAATTCATAGTTTAACGAGAATAAGAGTTTCTAAAAACTACCGCGCGTAATATTCGAAAAAAAAATCGATTGTTTACGGGAAAGAAACAATAAGGAAGGAGAAATAGATGCTGTGAGTAATGAAATCCAGCACATAAAAGTCTTTGACTGTTATTAAAACAGGAAGAAACCACGAATTCACTAATTCATTTTAATTTTATAATATTTAGAACTAAAATAAAATATGATTTCTGTATATTTTTAAACACGATATAAGTAATATTCTGAATGATATAAAATTAACGAAATTGCATTTCAAGTCTGTCGATCAAATGCAATAATAAGACACATTATACGCATGTTACACGCACACGTACATATAAACACTTCATAGTAGGATTGGTTGTAAGAGATTGCCGTATGATATAAACCTGACCGTTGTGAAGTTTCACAATAAAGAGTAAAGAGACAAACATGTAATGGGCCATAACATCGGAATGTCGCTGTTATCACGTCAAGTCTCAGCCCCAATATAAATTGGTTCCGTTTGAGTAGTCCGTATTTTTCTATTGTATCATTCAATACTATCAAATTTCGTGGCAACAGTTGGAGTAAATGTCATTTATTGTAAAATAATTTTGAGCCTCTGAGAGATATAAAATTAGTAGAGCTCATCAATAGCCATGGAAAATTGGCAATTGGTTTATTGTAGTTTAATCTACCACCTCTGGCGCTCGGTGCTAAAAATATGCCCTAACCACGGCGCGTAATTGGATTGGCGAGCGCGACCGCTGCGTATGCGTTTGTTTAAGAATTAGTAATAAAAACTTGATTGGGCTGGAATATATTTATAATTCTTTGAACAGCAATAGCTAAGGATCATTGTAATATGATTTATGAAGACTTACCACTATAGTACCACCACTACAAGAATATTCCATCGAAAAATCAATATAAAATGGAGTAAATACGAAGTACCTAATAAAACATTTACTTATTTTTTCGCAAATAGGCTACGAAAAGTGATAAAAACCGCTTTAAAATGAATAACGGCGACCGATACATGCCCAACCAGCAATAATGGGAAGTTCGCGCAACTGTACCAAATAAGATGAATAACAACCGTCTATTTCGTATGGTAGTCTGCTTTCTTGCCATTGTTAGACTTTCTATACCTAGTCCCACACTAAGTATATAAATTTCATATTATGTAAGCCACGGTCGGTGGACTTTTCGCACTTAGGGCCCTAATTCACTGGGACACCACGATGGTGCCACCAATCGCGCAACCGTGCTGTCTTTGAGCTACCAACCGAGACACCAGATTTACACCGGAGCAGACGCCAGAATCGTCACAGCTTCAAAATGGAAGAGTTAACACTTATAAAGAACGCAAGGCGTAAAAGAAAGTTAAATAAAAGGGGAAAAAACCAGTGGTGGGTTCATCCTTTCATAGTCGATCAACCTACAAAAGGACAATTCGTCAACATATAAATCGTCAACAAATAAATCGACAACAATTAACAATTTTCAATAAATAAATCCACAACTTCCTCCCAGCATTTCTTTTTCAAGTCTCTATTGGAATAATACTGCGATGAACTATCCCAAATAGATGGTCTACTTTGTATTTCGATAATAAACCGTCACTGGCCCAGTGAGTGGCAGCGCTATACATATTAGTGGTTGCGCAGTGGTTGCGCCACTAGTACATAAAATTCCGTGGACGCGGCGATGCTGGTTGTGTCACTAAATTGGTTGCACAACCAAGCGGACAATAGGTGAGGTACCCTCCATAGAGCTGTGTACATTTCACTGGGTTGCGCCACTGTGGTGGCACATTTATGAATATTGGATTCTCTATGTGTTTATTATCTTTTGGCATTATTATTCAAGATGGCTTAAGAAACTATTGCTCCGATCTATCGCTCCGAGTCGCTGGTCGATCACTGACACACCCGTTGCCACGCATTTTAGCATACCTTCTTAATTTATTACATCACGACTTTTTTATGATTTCAAGATTGTTACTACGAAAATAGACTGAAGCTGTAATCAAATACAGGATACAATGCTAATAATTTATATGAAATTTTATTTTATTTCATAGTTTATATGTTTACTTAACTATTTCTTTGTGACTATTTATTTATTTATTTATTCTCAAACTATTTTA
>JAOPUG010000010.1:2829868-2844243 GCA_027564375.1 Micropterix facetella | reverse complement strand
CAGTATTCTAGTCACCGCGCAGGTTTTGTGCCTTTTGAGCCCCAGAAGCTCTTTAGCATTTTTGCTGTTGAACCCTTCGATCAGAGCTTTCGAGTGTTCTTGTCCTTTGACGAACTTCCACCAATCGATTGCCCTCGTTTTTTCTGTGTTGCTGAGCAGAGAATATGCATCCCGTTTTGTTATTCCACAGAATGGTTCTGGGCCGACCAGGGGTGTGTCTGCGCCCCTTCTAGCAAGTTCGTCCGCTTCTTCGTTTCCGTTAATGTCGGAGTGTCTGGTACCCATCTAAGTATAACTTTGTTGGAGTTAGCCAGTGCGTTTAGGTTTGTTATACAGTTCTGGAATAGTTTTGAGTTTTTGGCGACATAAGGAGAAATAGAATTAAAGAATAATGATAAATGACGATTAAAAATAAAGTGAACGATGATGATCTAGTTGAAATTTTATGACTTGGAATACCTAAAGTAGATGGTATATTTCGTGGGTGAAAAAATGAGGCAATGGTTTGGTAATTAAACGACCATAGAGATTTTAACATTGGCTACGATCAAAGCAAAAATAGCCTCGATGATAGTCAATGTGCGGAACGGAAAGAAGAAGAAATGTAAATATATCCCTCCTCGACATAACTATATTATGTAAAAAGAGGTAAACAGATCGGCGACCCTCGCAAGCGTGTCCTCTATGCACAAACGAGTCGTCGCGGTGGCGTCGTATCCGAGTCGGCTGCGGCGTCCGCGCGTCCGCCCATTGATCTGTCACTCATAATTATTACGAGACACGACACAAGGCTCTACGTCACTCCACGGACACCGAGCGGACACTTAAACGAGGGTGAGCTCAACGGGTGTCCACCTGTGCGACTGTCGCGTCGCGTGGCCGCCATACATGCTACAGACTGGCAGCCAAGCGTAGTATAATTAACGTCATCAGGCAGACAAAGTAAACGCCACATTTATATTGTCATAAAACACCCTCTTAGGATGCAGCCTGCAGTCAGGGGCGGAATATAGAAGTCCTGATTCATTTCCAACTTTATATAGGATTCATTTATAAACGGACGTCATGATAAATTGACAATTTGTAAAGCTTTTTAAATGAAATAAATAATTTTCCCAGTTTATCGGGTAATATTTGTAGTAAGTATTTTTTTGCTAAACATGTAGAAACATTGCAAAATTGATGTATGAAGCAAATTAAATGCTTTTCTTGTGGGTACAAGCCAGGGTTAGATAGAAAAAAAAATCACTCAATTTGCATTTTTCTATATAAATTCCTTTTTCAAATCAATACTTAGCAAATTCCTTTTTTAATCAGAATAATTCAATATATATATAGCCCATTTCAAAAGACCATTTGATAGTCTCGAACAAACGAATGAACGAATTGTACCAGGAGCGCTCCCAATACGGTAAACAGAATGCACCAGAGGCACCTTTTTTAAGGTTTAAAGATACCTACCTTTAAGAAAGTGAAGAAAAGGTCAATTAATCGCCCAGTATACATATTAGCAACTTAGAGCCGATGTAGGAAAGTAGGAAGGTGAGGGTGGTAAATAGTATTTGTTGTCTTTGTATCTATCTTTCTCGCTTCTTTCGCCCATATTTGATTTATTCTGGATCTTTCTGTCTTGCCTTTTGTTTTGTGTTTCCGTGTATTGGTGATCCATTTGTCTATTCCTTTTCGCTAGTTTCCGCGTCCGTTTTCTCCACTTTGTATACTTCTCGCACTGCTTCCACGTTTTGTCTGTGTCTTGTGCCAATTCCTCCTAATCTTCTTTCATTTGTCAAAGTATCCCATTCACGATTGAGGGGAACTTTCTAAAATAATTTCCCTAATTTAAATGTCTCTTAATTTTGTTATCATTATTGACCTAGGAACGAAAATTATTATTATTAAGCAAATTTTCATGCATAGAACTTTCCATTTTGGGGATATTAAAAATAAGCTGGCTGTCACTTATCGGAACACGGCCAGTGATATTGTTACGACACGCAGTTTATATGAAGTATCAGATTCTTCTCTCGCACTCTTCATCCCACTACCTACTTGCCAACAACCACCTCTCGGACATGAAGGAGCTACCGTTACACTCTTGAACACCAGTAATCTGGCGCTTTAGACCATTACTTTATAATTTAAAAAGTTTTAAGATATTAGAGATATCCAAAATAATTCGCCTGAGGTGGTGATATAATATCCCCCCCCCCTCTCTCCTCCTTCCAATATAATATAGACTGATTCCGTATGTAATCATATTCCAGTTCCCGGGCAGGACAATCCTAAAGAATGTTAAGTAGCTAATGAGTTATTTATACGAAATTTCCTATACTAAACAACCACGAGGAGCCTGAAACAGCTAATGAAACTAAAGTCGTCATTTAAGGAAACAGCGAAATTTAGTAATAAATCGTACTGCAGAAGAATATGCCACAAGGAAAACCATCAGATCTAGCACTAAATGTTAAAAATTAGAGGATATCGTCAACAAGTTCATGGCGACAAATGTTGTTACAGATGTTAATTTCATGTTTATTCCTTTATTATTTATTTATAACATAGCGAAATCACAATCTTTGTTAAAATGGATACATTTTAAAGAAGTAGATGTGCCTGTGCCCTCAGCTTCATGGCAGCACCGATACATTATAGATTTTAAAACGCGCCGGCTTACTACATAATAATGTAATTATAACTTTTGATATGAAGGTTTAACTAGCGGATACTAAGCTATATTTTTACATAAAAATTAAAACGGAAAGAAATTTTATTTCATTAACCAAAATAGTATTGCAAACAAAAGTTTACTATATTAATTCTCAGTGGCAAAAACGCACTTAACTAAATGGTGTTCGGCAAAATGTATTATTTATAGCTACCGACGAGTTTCATTTACTTGAACGCGCACACGTACCGTAATGAGTATGACGCCTGTCGCAAAAGGTAACACTGACACGCCAAAACGAACTGGAATTATTGTACACTAACGTCTGAGCAGAAATAATTAAAATCATAATAACTACAGGTAACGTTACAATGTTTATCCTCGAAACTGACTAAGAAATAACTTATCTCAAAATGTAATGAATTAGCCTAATATGGGGGAGTGGACAGTGAGATTCAGAGAAATGAGGAAGCAGGCTAGCGACAAAGGAACTGCAATCGGACTTAACCCTATATTGCCGCTGGTAGAAGGGTACGTGAGAACGGCTCTGCGTGTAAAGATGCGGGGTCGGGCCAAGGATAAACGGAGAACGACACGGTACAGACAGACAAAGAGAACTATAGCAAGGCTCAACATACGACTGACGAGTTATTGCTTGAGCCTCTCTAGGACAACGCTTCAGATAGTAGGGCGTGCCCGCTGATCATATGGGCTTCTGCACATTCTGGAAATCGTGGAAGAGACAGCTTGTCGGAGTTATGAAATAGATAAGAAGCACTATCTCGGCAGACATGGCTAAAATATACAAGATCCGATTGCGTAGATCTTTCAAATACCATCTAAAGATAGCTTACTAGCATAGCTAAAGTATAAATCATACGTAAAATGGCTCCGCATGGAGGATCAATTGCGGGTGTCAGACCACTGACAACCGACCCCAAGCTCAATAAACATAAATATCCGTGTGCATCCTAAAAAGATTGTTTATTTTTTGTTCGATTCGGCGATTCTCCCAGGATTTATCTCGAATGTTTCCTCTGATTCGTTTGATTGATATGCCCGATGGCATAGAGTATATCACCAAAAGCTCCAGGTCTAATACGCCTCCACGCTGACAGTAGCTACTACGAATAACCGGCAACTGAGTACGATGGGGGTTCGCTTACCATGATTGACTACCTACCTCAAAGCCACAGTAAAATATGTTACCATTAATTCAACTTCGTATAGGTGGGCCTCAATTTCGACTTAACATTAACTCAACTTCAAATACGTCAACTCAAAAATAAGAATTACTTTAAAGTATTAAAGTAATTCTTATTTTTGAAAATGGAACTCTCTGGCTATATAATACATTGTAGTTTTTACATCTGTCATTTGTTTTTTTTTTGTGGCGACATCTTCAAATTTGCGTGTTTATCTAACGATGGATTTAAGTCGCGAAAATTTTCAATTTTCACTGTGTTTTAAGTCAACAAGAAAGTTGCCAACGACTTCAATTAGCATTTGGTGATGAATCACCATCACGTACCTTTGTGTACTTCTGGTATTATTGAAACATGGACTTATTCATCTCCAAGACGATTCAAGCGAAGGCCGGCCGGCAATAGTGGTATCAGAAACTAACATTAATTCTGTACGACAACTAATTCAATCGGATAAAAGAATACATGTAAGCAAATTCGTACAACATTGGACATTGGCATGATCTAAGTGCAAAATATTTGCACGTACACCCGAAAGTTCGGAAGTTTTGTTCAAGTAGACAAGTGCAAAAAGGGAATCGACCAACTTTAGGCGACGTTTCTCGAACTGCCCCCCTCCCCCCCCCCAGATGGCGTTTAAGCAGAGTGTCTATTGGTGAGGCATTTTCATTCTTTACTTAAGCCATACTGAAAGTTTCTAGATTCTTTTATAGTAAAACACTTATAATGTTTATATTGTATTTATTGTTTTTCAAAGTATCGTTATTTCATTCTTTGAAACCATTGGAAAAAGCAGTTAGCCCAGTCTTCATTAGAGGTCTCTTAGATTGCTATCACCGCCGCTTCTGGGGTCGTGAACCGAATACCTCGAAGTTTATCCAAACGGGTGGATGGAGAAATTCGTCTAAATTTGGGAGCAAGGGTACGAGGGCCCCACTGGGTGTGGAAATTCTAAATGCCTCTTGGTAAGGAGTCGGACTCTCGTGGGCTGAGGCAACGCTGGATTTGTGAATTTGTAATGTCCCTTTAAAGTCCTTGCGCTTATCTCGGAGCGATATAGAGATAAAGTTCGTTGAAACGCCTTGGAATGACGGATTCGCCCGAGCAATGGTCTTAAATCCAAAGATGTATGAGGGATGCGTTATCAGTTTTGCGTTTAAGGTCTTCAAAAACGCCGTTATCATCTTAGCAGAGTGGTCGGATGCATTGTCGTGATTGAGAACTACTCTGTTAAGAGGACGCTTTAACGATTTTTTTCTAAAACCCTGGGATAACAAATGTTAACGTAGCAATCTGCAGTGACTATACTTTGGTTTTCAAGTGAAATTCTCATGTAATTTATTGCTAAAAAAAACAACCATTATTTTACCAGTGCTTCGATCTTTCGTCCAAATCCTCCAAAGTCCCACTCCGCCGATTGATTCTTTCTTTCAGGTTCGGAACAGTACAACCACCTTTCGTCTCATGTTACAACATAATACACTGCTAATGATTGCCCACCGTCGTATTTTTTATACCTCTATCACACCACTCTCTACATTTAAGTTGATTAAATATTAATTCCTCATTTTATTATCCTGTCGCTTGCATAACCCTTCTGATGCATTAAAGAAATAATGGTATAATTTCTGAGTTTTATTAATCAAGGGAGCAATGAAGGTGAATGAATATGCTAACACGGAATAGTAGTTTTATTTTGTTATGCGGTGTAAATGACCGAGCAGGACCCACGCCCCTGAGCTAGTCTGGAGAAATCTCGAGACGGCCTAATTCTCACCACTACATGGAACGTCTTATACGATCCCGTGAACATCAGTAACCTTCACCGCAGGTAGGGAGCAGGACTTCAGTAGTCTCTCGCCGAATTCTCGGCTGGCGCCCTTTAGTATCCTTAGTCCGGTGAACGTAGTTAGGAGAGAGACGAAAGATTTCTACCGGCTAGTCCGGACCAGGCGGGGATCGAAAGAGTTCCTTACGCTGTGTTCATACGACAATCGGTCATTAAGTCTTATGATTTATATTCTTCAAAAAAGGCTTCCTCGAGGACTTACGGCGAACGCAGAATGATAACAATAACATCACAATTTTATTAATACCATGTATACTTTTAAGCGACAGCGTTTCTCAGTACAATAGTTTTTGTAATTATAAGTTTGATCTAAGTAAGTACTGGTTTTAACCACGTTTTTCTTAACTCAATTTCCTGTTTATCTTTTGTCTGCGGTACAAATTTTGCAATCGATTTTAAATTAACTTCCCGATATGCTATCATGCTCAAATTTGCACATACAATTAGTTCTGAAGGCAATACAATACAATATATTCTATATTACGGTAGATCCAATATGGCGACCGCCACAGAAAGGCAAATTACTTTTTTCTTTACAGCCCTTTCGACATGAGTATCAAATGAAAGGATATGATACAATAAGCCACGTGACGTCATGCTAAATCCAATATGGTGGCTCGTAAAAAAAATGATATATAAAAAAAAAGGTTAACATGTTTTTAACAATGACAGAGGAAATTACAGTTCAATAAATAAAAGTGTAATGCGAGCACACTATATAGTGTAAATGTGCACAACGATTGGTAAGATTTTTGAAAATAAGCGTTTTTAGGCGTAGGTATTACTGATTTAAGAAATGTAAACGGGTATTATGAAATGAAATAATTCAAGAATTTTAAAGCTAGTTTACAATGCCTATTTCGTCGATTATATTTTGCTTAAATTTAAAAATATTTCCAAAAAACAACATCGACTGATTATTCATCGAAAAAAATATGGAAGTAATATAGATATTTTAAAAGTGTAATATAGATATTTAGAAATATGGAGTAATATAGATATTTATATGTAAATATCTAACACTCACTACTAATATCACTTTGAGGGATGCATTTTTTTTTTCGTCACATTGCAAAACATATCATATGAAAAAAAGCTGTAATCCTATCACAACGTGTAGTAAACTGCCACGCAAAACGCAACTAACCGCGACCGATCAGAAATGTATCACACAATAACGGATATCATTGCCCGATAGAATAGCGTACGGGTAGGTTGAGATATTTTAAAAGTGACTTAACGAAGCGACAGTACTAGTCACGCATCGATCAAACGTCACAGGGAAACGTCAACGCTAATAGTGCGGAGCATTCAACATCGAAAAACGTACAAACGCGTGCGGCGGAGCAACGGGAAATCAGGCTATATTCAACGCGCGAACAAAACTGGAACCAAGAAGAAGAGACGACAACGAGAAGGGTTTTATTAAACATATTAAATAAGTAAATCACTAAATAAATGTAGAAAAAACCAGAAATACATCGCAAGGTCCTGAAGTATATTGTATTAGATTAGGTACTGAAACTTGTAGAAGAAACATACAAAATATATATTAGATAGAAAACTATGATACATCGTAACAAGCAACGCCGCGTTCACATATTGGCCTAACGAGCCGAATGTTCTTCAAGAAAGTGCGAAAACACCTCGTAATATATATGTAATATCGGCATGGGAATGGACTGTTTTCATTACTTTTAATTTGTTAAAAGTACGTTTAACTTTTTACAATTTCATTACTTTTTCCAAATATCGCAAGTTCAAGAAATAAGTTTCGCGGAAAGCTCATCTTTCGTACATGTTTTACTTAACAAATGGGATCTATAGCTTCAATATTTAATAAATATTTGGGAAATAAAAAATAGGATAAACCATATTAAGGGTATAGGGTAAAAACAAGCTGATAGTCTCATGCTTTGAAGGATTCATCAATTTAAATGTAACGTTATTAATTTAAAAAAAGAGACATGTGTAATTAAATAAATCTGAATATAACATAATTTCTGTTTCATTAAATAATTTATAAAAAAAAGAAAAGTATTTTTTCAATACTGAGTATTTTTACCCACTATACAGTACAGAGCAAAAAGAGGGCCAGTTCAACAATAAGCTCCTTTTTCACATGATTCTAAAAGTCCAAAACGAGTTTCTTTTATAATACCATAGGCTTTTTAAAAATGCAGTGATATGTATGCGGTAATGGGTAGCCGATATACCACAACATTGTGCAAGGTCTGAGAAATTTTATTTTTATTTATTTTTATTTTTATTTTATTTTATTAAAAACAAACAGCATAACAAGTAAAATATAAACATAAAATATAACGATAACAAAGCCAATGATGTTTTAAATTATTTACAATATATCAATAAGGAATACGGGATGTGTTATTTAATACAAATTAAGCAAAAACAAAAACAAGAATTTTTAATTAAGAAGTGTAGAATGTATGTATTTATGTGGATGTTATTTAGTAGGCGTTGGTGGATGTTTGTGCCATGGAGAGCGCGCGCGCGTGTTTGTGTGTGTGTTCGTGTTGCGTGTGTGGGCGCGGGTGGGGTGTGTGTATGTGTTTCTGTAGGGTTTTATGTACATGTGAGTACATGTGGGAATGTGGGTTGCTAACTCAATCCGATCTATTCTCCAGTTTCTTACGTATAGCATTAACAAAGGATTTGCTACTGATGTATAGCTAGGTATGTTATTATTTAATGATAATTAATGCATAATAATATGCTAAATTAACATATTAAATAAGTACGAATAGCTTGAGATCTAATATTGATCTTTTATCTAACCATAATTTTATATATTGTAACTTGTCAGAATAAAAACCCGAATTTTTTACCTACAAGGCTGGTGCCTGTTAGTGGAATCCGCCTGGTTGCCTGTTGGAAACTTCTTCTAGACAGGCATATGTAGTATCACGGAGTCAAACACCCAGGCGGTCAACTATCTAATTATTGACCACGCCCAACGCTGCTTAACTTCAGTAACAACGAAGAGAACCGGTGTTAACATGACTACGGACGCTACTCAACTATATAATATACACATAACAATACAATCAAAATAATGTATAATCATATTTATTATTCAAATATTTCTTACAAATCATATTGGCAGATGCAATTAGCATAGGGATACACAAGGGTCGCATTGTGAGATACGCTCGTGCGTCATTGGCGATCAGAACAGAGAAAATAGTAGACGAATATAACGTAGCTATGGTGGATGTGTCCAGCTTTCGACCATCATGGGTTTTGCAACTGGTTTTTCAAGTAGAGTGGTTGCAGGGCTTGTAGGTTGGAAGTTGTGACCGTAATGGGGGTAGGCTATGTCTTCCTTTCCTAATCGTTTTATCGATCCTGATAGATTTAAATCTGCCTTATACTTCAATCTACCTAAAGTAATAAAGTCATCTAATAATTAATTTCTCTTTTGTAGTTTGGAACCGCGAATAACAGCCAGCGTCAGAGAAGTCGGTGAACTTCTTCAGAAATCAGCTGCGCCACAACATCCAGCACCTCAACAACCTCGACCAGCCGCTCAACATGAAGCAGATGAAGTTCTAAGGCCATTGATGGATATACTGGTACGGTTTCAATCACGCACGCTAGAGCATTACGGAATTAGAAGAAATAGCTTACCATGAAAGGAGACTTATCTAAGGAACCGATATAAACTAGTGGAAATAACGTATAACACAAATGGAAACACCATTCTGCTCAATTAAAAACCCCTATTGAAATCGAAAGTTTTCGCGGTTATTTGACATTATAAATAGATAAGATTAACCGAATTTACCAAGTGAAGGTTTTTAGCACCCGACGTTTCGGCGATGTTGCAACCGTCGTCGTCTAGGGTAGACTGGACAGGGTAGGACATTTTACGTGGTCATCTAGGGTAGGACAGTCTACCCTAGACGACGGCGTTTGCTACACGCCGAAACGTCGGGTGCTAAAAAACTTCGCGTGATAATTTCGTTCAATCTTATCTATTTATAGAATCCTATTGGAGTTCCACAGGGATTTATATTAGGACCAATTCTTTTTCTAGTATTTGTTAACGACATGCCTAACAAGTGTGATGACATAAAAATCACAATGTTCGTAGATTATAAAGAACCAGTCTAATCTTAAAAGACATAACTATGGAAAAATTAATGATGAATGCTAATAACACTCTCAATAAGCTACTTAGGCGGTTTCATTCAAACAAACTTCTTCTGAATGTTACAAAAAGTAACTTTATGGTATTTTCAAATACACAAAATTCTATTATGGCCCCACAAGTAACCTTGCACATAAATAAAAACGTCATTCGCCAGATCAAATGCATCAAATTCCTAAGTGTACACGTTGATGATAATTTGAAATGGACTATACACTGTGAACAATTAGAAATTAAATTAAGTAGAGTTCGTTATGCATTGCGAATACTTACAAAAACATTAAGTGAGTTTCAAACGAGGAGTATCTATTTCTCTTACTTTGAAGTGACATTGAGTTATGATATCACGATCTGGGGAAACTGTTATATATGACACAGGGAACCCTCGTTTATTCTAAAAAAGAGCAATAAGAAGTATCGCCAAGGCTAAAGGAAACGAAACATGTAGACCTATTTTTAAACGTTTCAGAATTATAACAACAACATAACTTTACTTTTATAGGCTTTTAATATAATTCTACACGCACTCCGTGTGTATTTGTGGGAAAGTAAAAATGTATTAGACTCTTGTACTGTAGTGAAAACAATATCATTTCAACATTAACTTTAGCCGCATACTCACTACTAAATTTAGAAGATGTGCTGCATATGGGACAAAAACCGCATGAGGGTTTATCTTTAATATGCGTTTTTGTCACCTCTTTTTTTGCCATACATGAATTATTTTCGGCAGGATTTTCCGATATTTGGACCGCTTGTCAAAAGGTAGACACGGTCATTAACCCACGCTCGAGACCAGTCCGCATATCTAGCCATTGCAATATATTTCTATATATCTAGTAGACATCTTCCATTGCTAGAGATATGGCAATGATACGAGATACATTTTTAAATTATTATTATTTCATTTACATTTACACTAAGTGAGCTTGAGAACAATACGTAACTTTGACGACATACAGCTATATAATTGTACTTATATCTAAACAGTATTTACATACTTAGCCTGTGATACTAATGTCAAAAAGAAATATTATATTTATTGAGGTATATTGATTGCAAATATACCTCAATTTTCATTTTAGTCCTATTTTCTCTGTCGCTAAATAAGTTTAGAACTGGCTCTATCAAGAGCAGCGAATTTAAATACCATTAAGGTCACTTGCAGTAGATTAGTACACGAGAGCGGTACCGACAGAAATGCAATATGATCTAGCACAGGTACAATTGCTAATGAATATTTATAGTCTCGCAAGCAGGACAGGATTATTCGCTTCATCTTTAAAGCTTCACGAAATGTATGATTCACAGAGCGTATCTGCAGAGCGTTGAATTCCATCATACCCGCATGAAATTGCTCGGATATATCAGTGGATTATACCCAAACTGATTCTTGTACAAGAACCTTAGAAACCGGTTCAGAACCCTCTCGAGAATCCCAAATATCCGCTTTGACTTCCAGCCTGCTCCTCAATAGTGACATGTATGATATAATATATGACACTAATATGTGAAATCATCCCCCTGAAAGTACATCAGAGGTTTTGCCCGTTCAGTCAACGAGCAAAGCTACGTCTTAGTTCTGGTGATAGTGAGTGCCATATCCTCTCTTTCAAAAATCAGCCTTTGTTGCAGCGTATTTACATAAAATGCAGGATGAAAAAAAATATATACAGCGTAACATTGAACAACACCAAGTCCAAAATTAAAAAAAAATGAGATGTAATCAAATCCACAGGATGGAGCAGGGTTTATGTAGCAAAAATGAAGATCTGAAGTTGTGACTACCGACCTACGTGCTACGTCCGGCCAAGAACGTCCACGTCGACAAAAAATAATGTTATAATATATATAATAAATTCCATACTGGTAAATCATCACATGTTCTTGATCTTTATTTCATTTACATCTTAAGTATTTTCCTAGCAAACTATAGGTAAAATTTCAAACAATCAAAAAAGAGTGGCCCTCGCCGTCTTGAGTATCAAGATTTGAATTGGACGTATTAAGATAATCCTATAATAAAGAAGACCATACTTGCCAACGACCGTATAAAATGCCCCTCTGTCTGCGGTTAATCAGTTATTACTCTGTGTATCAAGGAGCCTCTCAAATAAAAGATGTGCTTGTTCATTTATTACTGTATTTAATGTTTAATTTCAGGATGGATCACTGACAATGTATGCTGAATCGTGCGAAAAGACAGTGCTGAAACGGCTATTGAAGGAATTATGGAAGATTGTCATGAAGATCTTGGAGAAGACTGTAGTCTTACCGCCAATGACTGACAAAACGGTATAAATGATTATATTTTTTCTAATTCTTCTTTCTTTTTCATCTTCTTCTTGTGAGGCTATGTCCACCTGTATGCGATGCTGTATCATTTTGGAAAAGACTATTTTACTCTCTACTTTACTTTTCAAACCTTATGTTGGAGATTTGAATAAAATCTGCATTTGAATTGGCAGTAGAATATCGATATTGACCACAAAAGCACAATAATAATTTTCCATTTGGGAGAATGAATGCACTTATGAGTGTAAGATTTTCTGAATATTTTTTTCGTCGTTAATAATGTTTGTATTATTATTTTAGCGCAATCGTTCATATATTTTTATGTTATAGAGACGAATATTTTCTTTCAAAAGCGAGATAAAAATAGGCATTTCTTGTTGCCTTAAATGGATAGGAGAACACTTATCCAACAAATGACATACGAGCACTCCCTTCACTGTCTTTCTTGAGTGTACACAATTCTTTCAATGCTTCGTATAATGTCTGCTATCCGCATGTTTATCTACATTGTTTACCCATATCGGCTTATGATTATTTTGACACAGAGACCCAAAGTGATTGAAATTGACTATCTGCTGATATCATTTATTGTATGGTCTATGACTTCTGTTTGTTATGATTCGTATCTACAATTCTAAAACATCGAAACATACACCACTAACCGGACAGCGACCGGTATAGAGAAAACAAAAGTAATCGACTCGTCTGCAATACCGATATAAACAAGCGGACTGAAAAACAAACAAAACCCCGTGACAACGTATAATGGGAGAATATTACGACAACCCAAATACTTAAAGTCGTTAACTTGTCGTCTCCATAAGGGAGGGAGTGTAGTGGCGATCTACGGTACACAAAACCTAACGCACTACGAAACGGAATATCCTAACAGGAGAGACACACACCGATTCGCTGTTATCGACAACGCAAATCTTCATTATAATCCTGGGAGTCTCGCACAAGGGATAGGCTCGAGTTAATTCGACCCATCGAGAAGCCGTTGCTGCAGAAAACCAAACGTGGCTGCAGGAAACTACGGATATGGCAGGACGTATCACCGACAGTGAAAATGTCGGTGCTAAAAATGGCGTGACTGATGGAAATGGCATCCTCCCCTTACCATTCTCCTTCCCACCATCAACGACAAGCTATCGCGGTGGCGCAATATTCATATATAAAATATGTCCAAATTTGCACCTTAGGGTATTAATAATCAATTTTGTCTTTATAGATGATGTTCAAGAACTTGACGGACAACGCCAAAACTTTAGCTGCCAACACCAAGATAGAGGATGTTTCAAAACTATTCAAGAACACAGTCGGGAATCAAAATGTCAAGCATGCGTTATCGGGAGTAATGGACATTTCGAAAGAGGTAATGACAGTCATCAGCGTCGTTAAAAGTTGGAAAATAAATATCCATATTTTACTTTTTTCAGCACCTTTCTGCGGTCGCCGAGAAGAGTCTCTCGCCAAAGCAGTGCGCCATATTGGATGCCGCATTGGACACGATCAAACTGTACTTCCACGCGGGAGGAAATGGTTTAAAGAAAGCTTTCTTGGAGAAAAGTCCGGAACTGCAATCGTTGCGATACGCTTTAAGCTTATACACTCAGACGACGGATACGCTCATCAGGACTTTTGTCACGACACAGCAAAACCAAGGTATGTTCATTTTTTGGCCATTGCCGACCATGACATAATGTTCAGAAAGTCGGAACTTTAGCCAGTCATGGGTGTAATATAAAAGGTATGTTTAGTATATTGCTACGAGACAACGGAGGGTGTCAACTGCTACGGGCCAATCCGTCCACCCCGGAGCGTTTTAACGATATTGATCGTTCTATCACCCCGAGGCGAAACGCATAGACTTGAAGTCGATGCGCCGATCGACGATGATAATAAAAATCTACGTACCGAGCTCCACCTAGGCCCGTACGAATCCTACACCAAACCGCCAGGCACTAGGAATTTTCAAACCCAGCGGGCATCCTCGCGCCCGTACTCCCAGATGCAGATCAGATTCCTCCGATCCCCCGTCTGGTTGCAGGTCCGCGTTGTTGTCAATGTGTTGTCACTGACTGTTTCGGAAGCAGTCAGCGGGGGTAATTAGGTACCTCTAATGCTTATCCATAGATATGATAGTGTGGGCCACCCGATCTCGGGTGAGAGTTGCCGAGCAAAGGC
>JAOPUG010000010.1:2813344-2826378 GCA_027564375.1 Micropterix facetella | reverse complement strand
GCCAGAAGATTATCTTTCGAATAAAGTAAATTTCATGTCAATTTAAAAAAATCATCTTTGTTTTATTCCATTTCAAATTTCTATACCTCTATAAAGACAACCTTTATAATCATATAAAACTGCTTACCGCAAGAATCAGAACTGTCCGCGATACTATTCAATGCCTAAATGATTATGAAAAACGGAAAATTATTATATAGCTGTGGTCAACTTCCAATCAAACATTATATCGAGAAATCGTCTGTGCCTCCCTCCATATATAATTATGTGATCTTAGCCAATAATATTGATCGAGGATATCACATCACGTGAAACAATATGTATTCAGGTTATTTTTTCCCTATTTACATATTACCGAAAAATGGCCATGGAAACACGTGTGGTCTCAATCAAATGTATTTTATTATTATGTAGCCATAAGCAGTTCGCAGCGTGCAATAAGGAATGGTTAATATAAAGAGAATTGCCGAACTGCCGACTTTCCAACTGAGCAAACCGCCCATATCATGTGGTTTCTTCCTCTCTCAGGTATGGAGAAGCCTCGCAATTCTCTCACAAAAAAAGAGGAATAAGTTTGCGTACAACTGAGAAAGTATCGATACGTTTGCATGTACAAATACCTTAGATACGCCCGGTGATAGGTAATGTATGTCCTTGTGTGCGATTCAAACTGTCGAGCAGTATTTTAGGATGCTCCTCGCATATGCAGTGTGAATGGGCAGTCTGCATATATCGTCTCTCTCATGGTCAACTATTGAAATAATATTTGGACATTTCACTTTTATCCACCACAAAATCACAATTTACCTATTGCACAATGTGGCAAAATTTCATAACTATAGCTATAAAATCTTTTTCTTCTTTCTCTGTATGATTTTCTAAATAATAAGAAAACCACCATACATAGTCAACTTTCGTAATTGGTAAAAATGTCTGTTGACCTTGATAATTTTTTTAATTAAAACAATAACCATGGTAAACGTGCCAACCACGATAAGATAGGCTAATTAAACAGAGATTTTTAATAATAATATAATTACATTACCATGGTCAAGTATTGAAAGTGGAACATCATTACTTGTCCTTATTTTAATATCTTACAATATTCGAGAATATGACCAAGGATATTGTGCGCAAGTTCCATATCTTAGTCCACGGTTTTAAGATGTAAATAAAGGCAGGAGAAATTTGATTATCTATTTGGTTTGTTTCGATGTCTATTTTACAAGATTTTAGAAAGGTTGTTGTGTCTCCTGTAATAGAAGCAAAAAAGCAGATACAATAGTTGAACTGGGAGGGACAAAATTATTATTATTATTATTGAGTTTTACATACAGGCAACATGATTTCTCATATGTCTAATCTAACACTGAATTTATACACGGTAATTTGTACAATATATGGCTAGTCTATATTTGAATACACTACACGCGTCCACCACTTCAGCGGGTAAACTGTTCCACTGGTCCAAAATTCGCCTGGTTAAAGAGTACTTCCTGGGATTAGTGCAGAGTCGTGTTTTCTCCAGTTTGTAGTCATGTCCTCACAGTTCCGCATAAAAGTTGAAGACAAGTATGGTCATTATAATATTCGTTGAGGATCTTAGCAATTTCGATGAGGTCATCCCTGATTAGACAATCCTTCAGTGTGGGCAGCTGAAATCTTCGGAGTCTTTCTAGGTGTTTCAGGGTTTAATTCATTGTCGAGGAGATCCTCATCTTTACAAAATGAGGATGTCAGATTTGGAATCCAAACTCGATCATTGGTTGTATGTGACTGTATAACATACAAAAAAGGTTGGTGTGATATAGTGGATGATTTGCGAATGAGGTACCTAATTTAGTTGGCCTTTTACCGATGAGTGTAATATGCTCACCGCACTTCAGGTCGCTAACTATCGTGACACTTTGTAAAGGTATCCTTTCTATCTTGAAACTTTGTAACGTTACTGATTCTAGATCAGTGATTCCCAAATCGGTATATATAAACCCCCAGGGGTCAGCAACAACAACCCCATATCAGCAACAAAAAAAGTTGAGGGTGCTCGAGATGTAAATGAGGGTCCGCTTTAGCTGACTTAATTTAGGCAGGGTATCATAAATACTTAGGCGTCCTGTAAATGTCGCATTACACCTAAAATATATTGAGTGTACATCACAGTATTTTAAACATAAATTAATCGTAATAAAATAATGCGCCCGTCACAAGTATCGTGGAAGGAAATCGACAATCAACTCAAATTGTACCACTAATCGTTGGGGAGACCAACCCACATGACTATCGAGTAAAGGTGCGAGCGATTCAACGGATATCTGTGCGGGAGAGTAGAATATACGTATCACATGAACAATATGAAGTTGTATGCTTTCTACAAATGCTTTGTACTTCGAGGTCATGGTCATTTAGAAAGGAACGCGCCCTCTGCAAAATTTAAGTACTTATATAAAGCTACGAATAAAGATTGTACATGTTTTTCTTTTTTTACAACTGTGCACTTTACCACTTTGTCAGCTGCCAAAACACATTTAAAGTTAATAAGATTAAGACAAGTCAATATTAAGCAGGCAGGGGGTCTACGGAAAAAAATCAACATTTGGTCTACATGACAAAAAATTTGGGTACCTCTGTTCTAGATGGTACTGATTTACAAGGTTGCTTTTGCAGATATGAAATACAGTGCATTTGTCAGCATTTAACTTTAGCATCCAAATTGTCGACCATTTCAGAATTTTAACCAGGTATTATCAGTGAATTAGCTACACAAACACTTTCGTGTCACCCGCAAAGAAACTCACACTTGATGTAATACCCAATATCGTTTATGTATTCTATGTGGTGTTCTTTTATGACAGGGTTCTTGTGCGTGTTGGCTGCCTCTGGGAATACGCATCAGGATGGACGAGACGGGCTGGACGATACTCAGGATACTGTCTCAGAGGCACAGCGACGAAGTGGCCCGCGAGTTCGTCAAGCTCAAGTCGGAGATGCGGGCCGAGTGTCCGGCGGGGGTACCCCAGCAGCCGGGAACGTGAGCTGCGCCGTAAGAGCAAAATGCGTGGTTTCAACCGACCTCTGTCCCTCCCGATCCGTCGGAAGAGTCGCTTTCCTCCGGGCGAACGGGCCGGCTCGTCCCGGGCTCTGCGCCGCGCCGAACCGCAAGGGGCCGATATGTGTTCAGATATTTTTACAGAGTATTTAAACGTATACTGCGTCTTCGGAGCGGAAGAGCGTTCCCTCGGGTGTCGATTATTATCGACGTCCGCGCGAGTGACTACCGGTTATTGTCTAATTGTGAATGTCGAAGTAGGTAAAACGCAATATAATCGTCGTCTAAATGTAAAGTGTGTAAATTAAAATGAAGAGCGGGCGTCCGGTGACCGCTCGCCGCTAACTTTGCTATGTCATATTCAGGATGGGCGTCTCGGCCGCTCGAGCTCTTCTCTGCAACGGACTCGTACCGTAATCCATTTAGATAGGTAATTTTAAAATGCGACGTCTGCGAGTGTACTATAGACGCTCGACAAAAACTCAATTCTTTCACCTCCTATGGATCGTTATTTTCTATAATCTTTTTCCCTCAGCGTCTCTCAAACTAGTGTTCATAAATGTACTTTTACGCCGTTCGAATGTTTATCCTCAAATTAAATATCCGATAATTCGTAAAAAAAAATATCGGTAATTTTGGATGTACTTAATATTTAATTACAATAATTATTGTACACGGACCAATCTGATGTCGCGCGAGAGGAATTGGTTTCCTTAGTGACTTGTAAAAAAATGTTATTTACATTATCGTATTAAAATATGGCCTTATTACGGTTTCCGTTCTTTCGCTTTGAGAGGAAAATCACGCCGAATCGTTTCTCCTCATTTCGACCATCGCCCATCATAAAAAAACGATAAAAAATAACGCTATTGTATATAACCATATCGTACATGTGTATTATGCATTTATCTTTAAGCGTGTTTTATTAATGTTATCGCGTTCATCAGAGCTTTATCATTCATGAGACATATCTGTGAATAGGGAGTCATCTTTAGATTTATTTTTCAATGATTCTCACAAATCAGCGACACAAAATAACTTTTATTGTATTTTTGATGTTTATCACGTTGTTCCTCCTTCGTACCGTCGGTTTATCGTTTCGTTTTAGGGGACATTCCGGATAGATGTAATAAAAAAGAACTGAACGTATTTATCGATCTTCCATAAGAACATAATTGTCAAGTCTGTTTAGCGTATTCCATAAATCCGAATCGAATTTGAAGGTATTGTGCTTCGATCACACACTGGCTTCATTCACCGCATATATATGTAAAGTATCTGACTTGTTTTTTGCCACATTCTGAAATATATTTAAAAAGTTCTACATACAATAATTATTGAATACAAAAATTATTTGCTAATAAAAGCCCTAATTATAAATATTATATCTAACTGGTGCATAACATTTAAAGAATTTGAAATCTACCGCAATGGTCGTTTTAAACGATCATATTTTAAGAGAGATGCTTACATCAAAGTTCATATTTCAACATCTTACTTAAAGAGCGATATATTAAATATCGCTCTTTATTGCGTTAAATTTACTAACTCAATCGATTTGTGAAAGCGGTGTAGGGGGGGCAAGGCGAATAATGTTATGAAATTCCTGACGCACCTGGCACTCTGCTTTGAACAGATTTAGTGTATGTCACCTGCTACGGGCGAACCCGTCCACCCCGGAGCGTTTCAGCCAACTTTATCGCTTTATCACCCCGAGGCGAAGCGCAGAGACTTGGGGACGTAGACAAATCTACTTACCAAGCTCCACCACTGCCCATCAGAGTCCAACGCCTTACGGCGCGGCACAGAGAATTGCCACCCTGCGGGCAGCCTCACCCCCTGACTCCCAGATTTAGTCGGATTCCTCCGACCATCCGCCGCAAGTTCGAGGTCGCTTGCGCGGTCCTCTACCTGAAACGAGCGGCATTATTTACTGGAATATCGCGGGTACGTGGCGTCTTTTACCCGGCGACGTTCACCCGAGATCGGGTGGCCCATGTATCATTTCTAAATATAAGCAGCTTGAGATACCTACTTTCCCCCGCTTTCTTAAGAAGCATACACTTCTAAACTCCTCCAGGTATTAGTGACAACACGGCCGATTTGCCCACCCCGTGCGCCAGCTGTTCTGTCCGAGTTTCCGTCCCCAGATCCACCGCACAGCGGGTTCACCGGGTTGGTCCCTCTTTGAGGAGGCTCCTGGATAGGATGTGTTCCACGAACTGGGCTAACCAAAGACATAACGGCCATGATAGCCCAGACTACACGGAACCATTATGATCCCGACAGGTAGAGGTCAAGACAGAGATCGTGTATGTCACCTTCTACGGGCGAACACGTCCACTCCGGAACTTTTCAGCGAACTTTATTGCTATATCACCCCGAGGCGAAGCACAGAGACTTGGGTACATAGACAAATCTACGTACCAAGCTTCACCACTGCCATTACAATATTGCGTCGGAGAGTCATGGCTTCCACCATTAAGGTTGTTTTCAAAATGTGTCGCTACCTGTCGTAGCGCCACGTTTAGTAACTTCAGGTCACAAATATCATCTGGCCCGTTTCTGCATGACTAGGACGCGATCCATGTTAGCATCATGACTCCAAAGCTCTTTGCCATACGACAGTAGGGCGTGAACGTAAGCAAAGCAGCACATACGCAGTCTATTACTATCTAAGAGAGCTAGCAAGCGATTCAAGGCGTAACATGCACGCCCCAATTTGTCGCAAAGTGCGTCAATTTCAGTGTTCTGCCAGATCTCGCTGTCCTACAAAGATTAAATATTTAGTGGACACTACAGGAAATACCTATTTGCCGTTACGTTACACATTCAACCGACTACTTATCATTCATGCCTTATTAAACATAGTGGCGTCTGGTATGTCATACATGAATGCCATAAAAAATATTTCACTAGTCCTATTTGGGACTCTGAAAACAGCATTTCCAGGTCCGAATATTTCGTTTCCTCTTGTTGTTACCTTTTAACTGTTTTCAAGAATGCTGCCCATCAGAAATAAAAAATGTTAGAATTGACACAGCCTATCTACGCTTTATTTTTCGACAGTGATCCACCCGTCGGCGAGGACCGACACCTGAACTTCTGCCATCCATACATGTAGTAGGCATAAATCATACCGACTCAACCGGGTACTAGTGCGACACTCGAAAACATTGAAGACTTCCGCTCGCTCAACTTTCGGGATTGTTATCCCGCATTCAGACTGGGTGGCGTCGCTTCCGCATCCGCGCCCGCTCAGAAATAGCGCCCTCCCGCTGTGCTGTAGTTGGCATTGGCATAGTTAACCCTTACCGGAATCACGATAAGGGTCAAGACAATATCGGGAGTAACTTCTTCATAGATTCAACCAAAACCTCAATAGACTGAGGGTTTGGTTTTTGGCCTGCGCTTTAATTTATTGAAAAGAATCTGTGATTTTTTTTTGTTGAGAAAATGGAAAATAGCTACAGTAGAATTGTAATTGGAGACCCCTAAAAAAATATAAACGTAAATTAATACTGCATCGGTTTGTATAATTTATTTTTAATATTTCGTCTCCCATTTTATTAAATAAATTGATAGTTTTCAGAGTAACAATTCAGATGAATGTTATTATTTATTTTTAGCCCGTCCGTGGTATTATGTAGGCCGACCATATATTCTGATGCATGCTGTGCGTTTGCATGTCCGTCCGAAGACTTCCCGTGGTCCGATCTCAACCAAATTCATTTGGTGTTCAGCCTCCCTGAGTAATCCTAATCACCACCAGGTGGCAGTAAATTCGACCGGTCGCGCATGTGCTGCTGCAGGTACATCCTGGTTTACTTGGCCTTGGATAAGTAGAGCAAGCATAGCGTATATGTGTATTTCTGGAATCGTAGTGAGGAGAGAAACTTATTGGAATAGGCTTTAAACCATTTTGGATGTCAGGGATTACCAATCGCGGGACCGGCCAAAGTGACCGATGTATATCGCTACTTTCCTGTTATTATTTTAAAGTCATAAATCTGAGCATCATTATAACGAGCAAGTTTTAGTGAAAAAATATATTATTTATACCCAAAATGTATATTGTTGATACACCAAACATCGGCATTAGCCAGCAGATAGCCTTTCTGCTGTTTTATATAAAATCATGGTCAAATTGGATTGCGGCCCATATGTTTAATAAAATATTACACCGTTGAAAATTTAACCGCCTACCATAAGCCACCTACCGGTGGCACGCCTAAAAACGTAGCGCTAAAATACATATATTACAATGTATATATATATATATATATACATGTCAAAAATACTTTCAGGGTTTAGTCACGTTCCCCTAATATCATAAAGCTCAAAAAGCTTGGTTAGGGTAGTCAACTAAGAGCCGTATTGTTACTTGTCAGACCAGCTATTCAGAAAGAGTATGCTTCTTGATATACTACAAATATACAGAAGCGCATAATAACATAAAGCAATAAATACAAGAGCGAAAGAGAAATGTATTTTCCTCCCACCGAAGACGATCAATTTCGACCAGCAGCGATTTAGTTTCTTGGCGCCAAGATTGTTCAGCTTACCGTCTCAGTTACCAAATAAAAAGCCAGATCCGGTATCAAAACGATGGATTGTTAATGTTGGACCGTAAGAAGATAGAGAAAATTACAAATAATATAGGTGCCTGTATAAAAATGGATATTTCTTTGATATTCTGATTATTTCTGACTTTTAACTATTTACTAATTGATGATATTAACGATTGTAAAATGATTGTTATATTTTTATACGTATATTTAAGAGTTATTTTTGAATATGTTTTACGTTAATATTTTTTTATTTTTACTGATATTTACAAGTTACAAATATTCTATATTTTAAAATTGAGTATTTTATTTTTAATGGCATAATTAAAACGGTTTAATATTCAATATTGGGTAATAATTAAATGCTTGATTAACATGATAAATTACACTTCATTATTATAGACTTTCGTCTATATAGTGTAGCCCTGTAACAAAATTTATTGCAATTATAATGAAAAACTAGAAATTAAAATGTAATTTTGTTAGTGGTTATATTTCAAAGGTAATTCTGCAATTCAAGTGATTCAAAACGTATGTACTTTCCTATACGTTTATTGTTAACAAAATATATTTGATAACGTCACCATCAAACATGGTATAAGCAGCTGATTTTTTCCACCATCAAAGTGAAAACCAATAAATCATCCAATAAACCAATAAATCATCGATTCTTCGTATTATATAGATATATTTGTATTGGAAGCATGTTACTATGCGACATTGAAATGTAGGCTTGTAATCTAGAAATTCTTGAATTCTAACATCTAATTCTGTTAGTACGTATGTAGATGGTGTTGCGCGAAAGAGATGGAACATCGGCCTTCCGCCGGCCATTCTAAACGTCAAACTTCATATCTCTTCCCGTATGTGAGTTTCGCCAGGCTGTATCATTCCCGATTTTGATCGAAGTACGCGCGCGCGGTCTAGGTCCTCGACTATCTTCAGCTACCGTTGTGAATCGTCGTTTGGCGGCAATATTTGAACATCTGTGTTGTGACTTTTTGATGACATTTTTAATGATACAGAGATTCATTAAATAAAATACAGAAGAAGTCTCTGCGTATCGAAGTCTTCAGGCAATTTATTTGTTGTCCTTTTTTATATAGGCATAAAATATTTTTTTTGTTATGTCGAACGCGCTTCTACGTGACTTATGATTCCATCAGTAAAATTAAAAATATAAAATAAGACAGTACCTATACACTTTAAAAAGCAAACCAAAGAATATTTACTACAAAAATATTTTTATAGGTCGTTCCTTTAGAATTTTATATGTCTGTATACACATTTTTTTGTTTGCCGTATCTTGAATTAGTGGTGTGTTGGATTTGAGAATTTTATCTTGGATATTTCTTATTTCCTATTTTAACTTTTAATTTATATATTTAGATTTACACAATGCAATTCCGTTTTTTTAGGTTCCTTACATTTTATTTTTAATGTTATTTCATTTTTTCTATCCATTCTAATTTATTATAAATAAATATTTTTTATTCAAGTCTTTATTTAAGTTAATTTTTATTTAAATATACCTACCTAATTAACATTTAATTTGAGATTTTTGTTAAATTGAAAGTTAGGAATTAGAATTATACAATTAGCAATTTAAAAATCAGAATTATAAATAATGTAGGCATTGTAATTTCTATACCCTTACGGGCTTTTTGAATTTAAATAAACTTTGAACTTTGAAACTTTGACTTATCATTACAGATTTATATTCCTTTTCTTAATTTTAAAATAATTAATTCGCACATTTTTGTTTTGGTAAACTTTTGGAAACCTAATTTATGGTTTATTGTCACATATTATAGAAGAAACATTGGTATAAGGACATATTGTAACTGTTTGTTTCATAAATAAAATCAATACAATAAAAAAGTCGATTTTGAGTTAAGTATGTAGAAAGCTAGCTAAAAACATATTACATTTAAAGCAAAATTAAGATTTTCAGAAAAAACATACACATAATTTGACACTATAGGTCTGTGTTAAATTGCTCGTAATCTACCCATGATTTTAATGACTAAGTGAGAGTTTGCGGTATTAATTATAGTGAAATCGGGCAAATAATTATATCCCAGTAACAGCACCTGATCATGAAAATGTATATGTATTAATAAATTGTGTGTCTATGGCTATGTATCCCATTTCAGGGTTAAAGACAAAATAACAAAACGTGTGTAGAATAAAGTTTCCTAAATATGAATGTAAAAATATTTAAGAAAATCTGGACGACAAACTTTGGACGATGCCTGGTAACATATTTAAATGCATTTTGCGTGGAGTTGTATGGAAATCCCTCCACCTCACAATTTTATAAAAACAAACCTAGGCAACATAGAGATGCCAGTTATCTAAATACGCTTGCCAAATTTCAGCGCAATCGATCCGATATTTTAGAATCCTGTCTTAGCTAAAACATATTGACAGATAGTCATACTTTTTTTTAAACCGTTTTTTTAGGTATTTGGATCTCAAAGCGTATTATTCAACTGAAATCTCGATTATGTATTTTAAATTACCCAATTAAATGTATGAACTTACATATTATTTATTGTATTACAATAGTAGTGAGACAACTTTCAGTAAAGGGTGAGAGATATTGCATTCTCTTAAAAAGTCACGTTTTCCAGGCGGATAAAATTAATTAAAAGGTAGGGAAAAAACATGAACTTTTTTCTATCTGAAAAGGGGTCATATGATCTATTTGAATTACTTTAATCAAACGTAAAAGTGCGATTGGCTCAAAACAACAAATTTCAAGATATCTCACAGATATCGATATCACATTTGCAGTATCATCACTGCTTGAGGAATTATTGTCGTTGAACGCCGGTGAAGCAATACGTTACGAGCCTCTATAGAGCTATTGTGGATGTTTCTCTCTGGACAACTTTACGTGGCCCTTTCGCGTGTCACGTCAATACGTAATCTTTACATGCTAGCATCAGGAAGTAACAGCCCATTCAGTATGCAGAACATTTTTCTAAAACATCCACTGGAAATTCGATATATTATTGGAATATTTCCATCGTTAAGACAGAAATCACCCACTAAAAATAAGTTAACCAATAAATTTGCGCAATTAGACTATGTAAAGTTTTGTCCAGGAAATCGAATAAAATTTTGTTAGGCACTGTGACCTCATTCCAAAGAATAAATTAAAAACTCTTCCCGTGCGAAACCGGAAGGGCAGCTTTTCTTACCATAAAAGACATGATGGAGAGATTCGGCGATCCGGGAGCGGTGTTAATCATGCACGATTCCAATTCTTCGGGGCTGAAGTCGACCTTTTCGCCCCTGCGCACTGTGCGGTACCAGATGAACATGTTTTTAAATGCGTTCTCGTTAGAACAGGAGCCGCACGCCATGGTGGTAACGTGGTCCAGGTTCTTCGGCGCCACTTGAAGGAGGACATCACGCAGTTTGGACGGCCAGTCCGCCCCTGGGAAGACGCCCAGTGCCGGACGGTTCACCAGCGTCCGCTAAAAACATCATCGAATTTAAATAACAAGTAGACATTTTAAAAATTAAATACTAAAACGCTTACAATATTGTGCGCATCTGTGAAGACGTTTAGAAGCTCGGGGTGGTTGTAGCCGAGCGGCATCGACGATATTTGCATAAAGACATCGAGCAGCTCGTTTCCATCGACGTCTACCAAGTAATTTCCGATGCTTTTGTCGTAATCCGCGAAGAGTTGCACAGAACCAGCTTGCTGCGGAAATTTGAATCACTGCTCAACCACCATCACCTAGATCAGTGGTATCCAACCGGTAGTTCGCGGGTGCCTGGTTGGCCGTGGCCCAAGTTTTAGGCGCCCGCGAACAAAAGTCAGATTTTTTTACCCAAAGTATCATCAACATTGCGTAATCGCACTTGCACGCATAGGCGATCTTTTGCTCGCTCGCTATGCCGGCGACATGGCGAAAACTTCGATCAGCTAAAGTCCGAATTTGAGAGGCGATTCCAGAATATGTTAAGCATGAAACCTGTTTTTATGTTCACGAGAAACCGTTTCTTGAAACTTGATGCAGTAGAACTAACTTCTTTGATGGAAACGCTTCGTTTCGTAGACAAAACTGAAGCCTAAATTGAAAGTCTTCATAGTGATATTATCCTTAAAAGCACAGATAGCAAAAATTAAGCGATTTTCAAACTCATGGACCCTGTTAAATACAACAACATTAGTACGTGTGCACTTGTCAAACATTTTTCAGATCGACGTATTTGTGTGAACAAGCTTTCTCTCAAACAAAGGCAAAAAAAGGCGAGCACATAAAGAACACCTCAAAATAGGAATCATTTCGGCAGTTATTACAGCGGTTTACAAGACAGATTTCAAGAAGTTGTCTGAAAACGTTAACAGCAAAATATCTCATTTTTGCAGGCCTCGAGGGTCTGGCGCCCGTGAGAAATAGCAAAAATGTTGAAGTAGCCGTTAAGGCGCCGATATAGTCGCGCCTTAAACGCATATAAACGCCCTTAATCGCCTGGATTCGATTTTGTATCTAAACGGCTACATCTTAAAGCTGCAAATCGCATATCATATTTGAGGATGAAATCCCATATCATATTGTAATAATTTGGAGTTTTTTTTTGGATTAATTAAAATATATTTAAAATCACATTAAAAAAATAAAAATTCGTATTTCGTAAAAATAATTGTTGTTGCCCCTGAAAACTGAGAGCATTTCGATGCCAAAGTTTTTTTAGGGGGGTAGTTTTTGCGATTTTCTGTAGATAAACTAGATTACTTTTCAAAATTCTATTTGCCATTAGTTTCTATTTCTACCTACAGTATTTTTCCCAGCCGAATTATTAATTTAGTCGCGTCGCACTAGACGTTCAAAAATGGTACTATTTGTTGATTTTGTGATTAGTCCGCGCCTTAAGACAAAATCGTTTGGATACCACTGACCTAAACTATTAAATCCTCTGGGCGCCCTAGTGACGTCATCAACATCACAGTTTATATTTATAGAGGTAAGCTATACTTGCCGGAAGTTACTAACGAAATCCATAATAGCAACCTTAAACTCTACATTATCTTGCACCCAGGGCCGAATCTAGGATCTGTAGACCCCTAGGCTGAACCTGTGGTGCGGGCCCTTATGGGTGAACCCTAAAATCGTATTTTAAAGATTTTTTATGACTTAAAACCTGAACAGGAAACTATTAAAGCTTTTTATGAAATTGTAGAACTTTGCAGAACACAAAGTTGAGATTTATGTTGATGTTCATAAATTTGCAAAATCTGTTTTATTTTTTAATATTTTAATTGCAATTTTAAGTAAATATATTAGACAAATGCAATATAAAGAACAAAGAGAGATGTAGGAAACAAGTAAATATTACTAATATCAAACACAGTAGTTATCCAAACAATCATGCTTAAAATAAAGATCTACCTACTC
>JAOPUG010000010.1:2760015-2774765 GCA_027564375.1 Micropterix facetella | reverse complement strand
CCGCTACATCCCAGTTAGGGATACCGCTTTAGAAGTAGAGGACCGCGCAAGCGACCTCAGACCTGTGACCAGACGGGGGATCGGAGGAATCTGATTCTCATTTGGCAGTAAGGGCGCGGGGAGGCCCACTGGGTTTGAAAATTCCCAGTGCCTCACGGCAAGGTGTTGGTCTCTTACGGGCTTAGGTGGAGCTTGGTAAGTAGATTTGTCTTCGTCGTCTTCAAGACTCGCCTCGGGGTGATAAAACGATCAATATCGTTAAAACGCTCGTGGATTGGAGACAAAACCTCCGGTGGAACTGAACGATGACTAACGGGGCGGCTAAACCGGCCGTGTCCTGATCGAGACCCGGAGGGAACTATGTTCCCTAAGACGCGGGGGTAGGTGTCGCCTATCCTTAGAAACGACCCGATGGCCACCCGATCTCGGGTGACATTCCGAGTAAAGGACGCCACGAATCCGTGATCTCTACGAGTTACGGAATGCCGCATTATTATGGTAGGCAGATGTTGCGCAAGCGACTTCGAGCCTGGTACCAAACGGGTATATGGCGAAATTCGTCTAAATTTGGTATCTAGGGAGTGAGGCCGGCCCTTTGCGTTTAGCTTTGCTTGCCCAGTGCCTCGCGTTGGTTTCTATCGGGGCTTGATAAGTAGATTGTCTTCGTCCTCAAGTCCTAAAGATAAAGTTTGTTAGAACTCCTTTGGGTTCGCCAGAGTATGGTCTTAAACCTTGCCTGTATGGGTGACCATTAGCGGCCTAATAGTGTTAGGCAGCTGGGGTCATAATGGCTAAACCCAGTATATCATGGACAGTCCGACTCACGGGTCAGCTCCCATCCGGCGAGGGGCTAAACCGGTGAACCCGCTATGCGCATGGCGGCTGATCTGAGGCAAAACCTCGGGCAGTCCTGGATATCTGAGCACTGGTCGGCCCGCCGGACTTTGCTTAGCAACCTTCCTGAAGAAAGGTCCTCTGTACTTTGGATATATGCGATGACAAGGTTTGATCCCAGTGTATCGCGGTAATAAAGTCCGTGCGTTCGTTTCGGGGTGACAAAATAATAATTTTCTTTTTAACTTCTCGAAGAGGAGGATTCGCCCGCAGCATAGCGTCACTCGTAAACTGTATGGGGGATGCATCATCAGTCTCACGTTTGAGGTCTTCAAAAACGCCGTTGTCATTTTAGTGGATTTGGTTGATGCATTGTAGTGATGAAGGACTACTCTGCTGCGAGGACGTTTTTCACGAACGTCTTCTAAACCACTGGGCATGCAAATGTTACCGAACCAATTTGAAGTGACTATTCTTTGATTTTCAAACGAAATTGCCGTGTAATAACCCGTTTTGAAAAAAAAGCATCCATCATTTACCAGTGCTTAGACGTTTCTTGACCTTCATCAGCAAATCTTCTCAAAGCAAAGGCTCACTACACAGATTGACTATTTCTTACAGGTTCATAACAGTAGATTAAGCTTTCGTCTCCTGTTACGATATCATTTACTGCTAATGATTGCCACGTATATTTTTATCGTTTTGTCACATCACTCTACGATCTGTCGTTTTAGAACATCCGTTAACTCATGCGGTATATACCTAGAATAAAGCTTCCGAACTTTTAGGTGTACTTGCAAAATATTTTGCATTAGGCTTGTACTGGCCAATATTCAATGTTTTACGAATTTGCTGACATGTAATTTTTTATCTGTTTGAATTAGTTGTCATAGAGCATTCATGTTAGTTTCTGTTACCGCTAACGCTGGCCGGATTTCGTGTGAATCGTCCTGGAGATGAATACGTCCACGTTTGATTTCATCATACCAGAAGTACACAGAGCTACGAGATGGGGTTTCATCGCCAAATGTTGATTATGTCTTTGGCAACATTCTTGTTTACTTGCCATGTCTACAGACAAATTCGTAAAAAATCATACATCGAAAATATTCTCGAATTAAGCCATCGTTAGGTTTCTCAAGCAATTTTCGTCACGCAAATTTCAAGATTTCGTCACAAAAAAAAGATAGACATAAAATAGAATGTATTTTACCGTCCAAGAGTTCCATTTTCAAAAATGAGAATTATTTTTTTAATATATTTAACGCAAGTGGCCAGTTCCAGTACCTTTTATTATAGCCCAAGTATCAACCAATAAAGTTAAATTTACACAATGAGCTTTAATAAAACATTTTCAATATGTTTTCCTTATTTAACATTATTTCCAAAAGTGAATTTATTTCTCTGCATTTTCATTACAAAATATTACAATAATAAACAATAAAATCAACGACATCGGTGGGTACAATGAAACAGCTTATATTGTAAGGCAATTTCAACAATTTAGTTATCTTAGCAGAATATTAAATTTCAGCTGCAGAATTTCTGCAAAGGTTAAATACAGTTAGATCGTCGCGTATTAAAAATGTACAAAAATTCGGCTTTAGAAGTAAACAATAGAGAAAACTCTTAATTCTATAAAGGCCTACGGTTAAACTTTCTATAGAAATTATTCAATGTCTTTTAAGCGAGTGAGTGCTGTTAAGCAGTTACCTAGATATTTGTAGGGAAACTATTTCATTCGAAATATACGATTAAAATAGTTACAGAACAAAGCTATTTCACTTTTATTTCTATTTTATCATTAAATATTTTTAAGTGCATAAGTATATCGTATTAATTAATTCTTGTAAATTTGTATACGATTGTTTTAATTAAATGGTATATATAGTTAGTGTTATTATATAATAATGATGATCTTTTGTGATGATATGCTTGATGATACTTTATAATGACAATGCGCAATGAGTTAACATGACTTTTAACACTCGAAAATTGATTGTTTTAAATCTAAAATAGACCGTAAAGAGTATAAGTATAAAATCGTTGGTACGGGGTGAAAAGTAACAAAAATCTACGTAAATCGTAGATTATATTCGCATTTTTGTATTTATTTATGGAAGCATGGAAACTTTTATTCAGTCTGTATGCTAAGAGTAAAAAGTCGACAGAAAATTCATTTTCGTTTGCTGTAATATTTTTTTTCAGTTATATTTAATCTACTAGAGACAAACTTAACTAACAATAACTAGCACAAATATACGTCACTAATTAATCGTTTATAAATAATCAATAATCATTAACAAATGAATTAGTAAATACCTAACGCGGAAAAAAAAATAAGCACCATTGATTATTACTTTTTGTCAATAATTGCTTTTTATTTAATTTAGTCGCTTCATTAAAACTATCGTTATTATTAAAATAGTTAATAAAAGCTTAATTATTGAGAATTTCAGAGACGATATAAAAATATCTTGAAATGGTGGGGTTTTTTCAGTATTGTGGTGATTTATTTAGTCACTTAAAATGCTTATAAAAATTCGGTTACTAAATTAACATTGTATATGTTAGATTTCTACAACCTGCAAATTTTTGACTCCACGCGTTATTTCTACCGTGAACGGTAAAATAGGAAAGAAATCGACTAGCTTTTTAAAATTAGCTAAAAGACAGAAAATCTATTTAACTCTTAACTCTAATTTCATATAGCTTTTGCATAATATAGCTTACACTCGTACTAACTTTGTCCTTCTCCGTAGTTGTAGTTGACTGCTTCTCGGCTGTAGTCAGTTCCTCTGCTTTTCGGTCCTTAAGCGCCTTCAACAGCTTCCATTTGCTGCCCAGCGGACCAGCTGCTTCAGTTGACTGCTGGTGAACCGGCTTTGGCGGAGGTTCAGTTGGTTGGGCCTCGGGTTCAACGGTTTGATCAATTTCCGGCTCCTCTAACTCATCTTCGCTTCTGCAAGGGCTATCAGGTCCGGAAGTTTCTCCAGAAGAATGTTCACCTTCACCTTCAGATTGTTCGATATCTGATTGAATTTCTTCATCGGGTTCCCGGCGCGTCTCTTCGTAAACATTCTCTTCGTATTCTAATTCTTCATCTTGTTTGCTCTTCCACGACTGGTAGTCGGTAACTCTCGTGAATTCTGAGAACGCAGATTTGTGCGCAGTCAGACTGTTCGCTTGTAGGGTTTCCGGTCGCTTCCTTTCAATCTCCTTTATCGGTTCGACCATTTTCGTTTTGAATTTAAGTTCTTGCAATACTTCAGACATTCTCTCTTTGACTTCTTCGTTTGGCTCAAAAGGCGCGAGGCTCATTTCGTATTCTGGCTCTTCTGGAACGGGCTCTTCTCGATCTGCTTCTAATTGTGATTGGCGCTCCATCTCTTCTAACTTTCTCAGTTCGTAGCAGTACCATTCGTCTTCTGAGTCGATGCTATCTTCAGTGCTTTGTCTGCGCGATGATACTCTAGAACCACTTCTCCACGAGTGGGTGCTCCTATTGTCATCGTCGTCATGGCGAGGGTAAGGTATCTCTAAACTTTGTTGATGACGAGGAAGAAATTTTGAATGACTTCGAATACTGTAGGCTGAAGGACTACCCTCTGAAGGCGGAAGCGGTTCATCTACCGATTTACTAATGATCTCAGGAAGAGGCGTTTTTCTTTGAGGCTTTTCTTTAGGTGGGGATTCCTGCGTTTTCGGCATCGGTTCTATAACACCTTCTTGGGTATCTTCAATTTTAGTATCGCCATTTTCGAGACATATCTGATCATCCGATATCGATGAAGATTGACGCAATCGATACTTTCCAATCGCTCTAGAAACGGCGAATTCCATCGGCCCACCGACAACATTAAATTTACTATCGCCGTTAGTCTCTTCGGGCATAACTGTTGATCTTTTTACATCACCTATAGTCGCAAATAACGACGAGCCGCTATGGCTGCCTAAGCTTTTGGTAGTGTCGTCTTCTACCTGCTCGCGTACGTTCTCATGAGGCAAATCGATCGATTGTTCCGAATGAGTGGAGTGGCTTTTTTCTCTAGAACTTCTCCGACTCACTTGAGCGATTTGAGTAGGTTGCATCTCTTCAAAGAAACTAGCTTCAATTTCATCTAACTGGGCGTCTTCTTCTTGAAGCTTTTCTAATTCTTCAGATTTGTGATCTACTACAGATTGGATTTTAGGAAACGCTTGACCTTGTTGTTGCAATTGTTGTATTCTCTGCTGCTGCTCTATTATTTCTTGCTGGTTCAACCTTCGTTGTTTTTTGTTAACTTTTGAGAATACGTTGTTTTCATGCGCGCTATCTGAGAAAACGCTATCGCTATCCTCCGATTGCACGCTCGATCGACCTCCTGACCATTCAGTTTCAGAAGTTTCGGGATCAGAGAGCGAGTGGTGACTACCATGCGCTTTTCTTTTCGCTTTTTGCAATAAACCTGACACAGATGCGACGAGCGGATATTTCTTCTTCCGTCTCGATTCCTTTGCTTTCAATGCTTTTTGTTGCTCCTCCACTGTATTGACCCCGGTGGGTAAAGAATACGAACGGTGCTTCTTTGGCAAGTGTATTTCTGGGAGCCAATGACTCACCGAATTCATCGCCGTTTTTAAAGAGGATGCTCGACGCGGTTTTTTCGCTTGCTTATCGTTCTGTCTGCCCTTTAAGTTTGCCGATATGGTGACGTAGCCGGATTGCGTCACTATCATGTCTCCTTGACAATATGGCTCTGATTGCTGCCTCGTGATAGGATAAGGTCGTTCGTTGCTCGATCTTTGATATGAGCGTTCTTGATGCATCTGATAATTATCGTACTGTTGCTGTCTGTAATATTCTTGTTGTAGTTGGTTTTGGTATTGCATTTGAGATTCGGCTTTTTGAAAACTTTGGGACTGTCCTAAGGGTAGAGTCTCTACGGAGCTTGATGAGTGGTCTTTTATAATTTGCGTTGAATTATCGGTCGTCAGCCAGGCGGCAGGATCATTATAATTCGTGCGCGGTAAATTAACCGATACATTGTCGTACCTAGACGAGGTGGGGTAATAGGTGAGCGCATCGGTTATATTACTCTGGGGATAAATTCTGTGTGGTACTGGTTTATTTACTTCCTCTGATGGCACTGACCCGATCGACATCGCTCTTGCGAGTAGACGCCGCTGCGAGGGTGCACTAGTAGTCGTATTAGTAACTAGCACGGTTTGAGCATGATAACTAGGCTCTGGAGGGTATGCTATTTGTGGTTCTTGCATCTCATTATGAGGTTCTAATAAGAGATCAGGGTAGTTTGATTGTTTCAATTGATTAGCACTTTTGTTTGTATATATCGAAGTAAACATTTGCTCAGTCTTGCCAGCAACTGAATAAATAGCGGATCGATCATTTTTTGGGAAATAGTCGGTGATATTTTCGATGCTGTTTGCTGCGGATGCTGGATGGCGGATTGGACTTTTTTGAAGCAATGCTCCATAATTATCCATTTCTGGTTTTTGTAGAGTGTCGGTATTTTTAATAATTTTGTAAGAATCGACTAGAGTTTCGAGATATTTGGTCTCTTGCGCATGTCGACTCATGTGCGGAGATTTGACTTGTTGCGCTGATGTTTTGGTTGCTTTCGGTGATCCTGGACTTTTCTCGAGACTCGACCACCCGCTCATCGACGACAGGCCGGAGTCTGATTTCGCAGCGACGATATTATTCGAGTCTTTTTTCGCGTGTTTTGGCGACGTTCTAGGCGATTTCGGAGATCGAGGGCTTAGCTTGTGTTCCGATTTGTGTTCTGAACTTAATTCAACTGATAAAAATGGGTTGGTGCTGTGCAATTCTTGAGGCGCCGGTGGCGGTGGACTCGGCGAGAGAATCGTTCTTTCGTCTACTATTGCGTCTAGATAACCGGACTGTTGTGCCAGCATACTGTGTATCGAAAATGTCGGCGATAATATATTTGAAGGTGGCATATCAGATGATGCAGAATACGTAGAAATAAACATCTGATTATAATCGCTCATATTTGGAAATCCTTGATAGCTCGTGAATTCAAATCGATCTCTGGAGTGACTTCCTGGCGATTTGTTAAGTTTTTGGGCATCGGCATTTGCTACTGCTGAACTGTAAGCTAAGCGACCGGCTATTGTGGAATAAGGTTCTGGTTGACTTTCTGCTACGAATTTTCGCCTTGGCGATAAAAGAGTCGAAACGTCTTTTTCTATTTTGCTTGTGCTTTCAGCGATCGACAAGCGAGATGACGTACGAATTGGTTCTGGTTTTTCCGCAATGAACATCATCTCTTCGAAATTTCTCATAGCATCGCCAAACTCCCAGTTATCTGATCCGTATAACTGCCGTAATTGTTCGTCTATAATATTTCCGTCTTCTACTAAAGTGATGGATTCGATGTCACCGTCTTTTCTCAAATTTCTATGCTCCGGGCTTCTTAGTCTACCCTGTAAATCTTTTAAATCTTTAGAATCTTTTTGTAATTTTTTAGTTAGCCTATCTAATTCGTGGAGTTTTTCAACTGTGACTTGATCAAGCGCTCCTAATTTAGATAATTGCGCCATGTCCTGATCGCTTATGCAAGGCGAGTTTCCCCGATAGTCTTTATAGTCTACTGCACTGTATACTTGTGCGGTTGAGCGAATTTCTTCTTCAGTTTCTTCGGGCGCTTCCCAAATCATGTCTAACTGAGATACCGGGCGAGACGCTTCTTCTATAACGAGGTCTTCTCGATAGGATCGATTCAAGCTTTGATAGAAGGCTTCATCTGATTCGAGAGACTCGTCCTGCAGGTCGACTAATGCTGGAGTACGGCCCGCCTCAACGCCTTCTTCCAGGCCGTCTTCGACGGTGCCATTGCCGAGGATTTCGCCGATCGCCTCGAGCCGCGTCATCGGATCCCTTCCTCCGATCGCGGTGCGGCCCATGTAGAAGTCTAGCAGTGTGGAGATGACGCCCTGCTGATCGGCTAGCAGGTTCTCGAGCCGCTCGAGCCGCTCCCACATGCGCACGTACTCCTGCGAGAGCAGGTCGAGTGCGCGCCACGCATACTTGAGCTCCGCCTCCAGGATGTTGAGCCTCGTGCCGAGCCGCTCCATGTAGTCGCTGATAATATAGTCGCCGTCGAAGGGGGGCACACTGTCGTTCATGGCGATGGCGACCTCGCCGGGGGGGCTCGGGCTGGGGGCTTGGTCGCCGTGGACCGAGCCCCCCGCCCCGCCATCCAGCTCGCGCGGCTCCCTCATCATCTCAGCGCTGCTATCCGACCAAACTGTTCAGCCATACTCACTATACATTACTAGGTACACTTCACGACTACCGCAGCCAACAGAAAGCCATCGCTCTGCTCCCCTAACAAACTCATATTCATTTTTTAATCATAAATATCTGTATTTCACTATAAAAGTCACATGTTGTCTCTGCGTTTTATTCTTCAAATATTTATAAAAATCACTTTTTAATCAGAGTCTAAATCATAAATCGATTATATCAAAACACTCAGAAACCTATAAATAAAAATGTATTATTAGACATGTATAATTATGGATTGGGAGCAGCATTGGGGATAGTCACTATTATGGAGCGAGTTGTTTAGCGAACAGTTTAGCCCTGAAAAAAATAGTAGAGCTAATGGGATTCTGCATCAGTAGATAAAATAAGTATGCATAGATAAAATGCTATTCATAAGGGATTTAGAATACGCGGAACATCGATGACGTCACACACTTGCATCGATTTAAAATGGCGTTTAAAAACACCTCGACATGTAACGTCATCGATTGGTCTACGTATTCTGAATCCGATACTTTAACTAGAACTTGCACTTTTTATATACCAACAACTTTGGTTTTAAGACTATATTCGGGCGAGCCCCTCACCCCGAGGCATTTCAACGAACTTTACCGTTATATCGCCCCGAGATGAAACATATACAATTTGGACATAACATATCCATAATCCAACTACGCCACTGCCCGTCAGAATCGTACGCTTTACGGCGAGGCACTGGGAATTACCACGCAGCTGGCAGCCTTATCCCCTGACTACCAGATTAGCTCGGATTTATCCATCCACCCGTCTGATTCTAGGCTCGAAGTCGCTTACGCAACCCCTACCTATAGTGATAACGTGGCATTCCGTGGCTCAGAAATATTTCAGACCCGTGGCGTCCTTTACTCGGAGAGTTACCCGAGATTGGATGAACATCGGGTCGTTTCTAAGGGTAGGCGAGGATAGTCGACACCTACCCCCGCGCCTTAAGAAACATTACGCATTTAGACTTCCCCGAGTATTCGTCAGTTGAGCAAGGCCGTTAAACCGACCAATACATCAACCGCCCTGGGCCGTCCTAGATGTTAATCCAGGTCCGACCGCAAAACGGGTTTCACCGGATTAGTACCTCTTCGGGGAGGCTGCCGGATGGGATCTGAGCCGTGAGTAGAGCCGACCGGTTTAATAAAATAGTAATATGGGCCGAGCTGTACAGCCCCATTAGGCCCCTTTTTATATACGAGGTGATAGTTTATAGTTTGTATAACATGAATATAATCGTCAGTCTGCATCACAGTGGTGAAGTCCGTCAGCTAGATCGCAAAAGGTGCCGCGCGCTCAATGTATTCGAACGCTGCGCTCTATTTTGCAGGCCCAACTGACGGTCTTTCCACTATTCTGGTGGAAGCTGGCGATTATTTTCATGTTATGTGAACCACGAACTATCACCTGAATGAAAGCCAACCTGCATACTATGACTTCATTTTTCCAGTTTTTCAACATGTTCGCAACTGACGTGCATTCCACCCGCAGACAAGCGTCTGGCGGTTTTTTAAATTAAATATAGTAAGTAAATATTGACCTGATCAATTTTGGCTTGTTTAAAATAACTTATCGGAAAACGTTTCTCGACAAGTTCCGTAGCCTCCCACGACTCCACCCACAGCGGTCGCGTGTTCCGACGTTCTGTTTAGTATTTAGTGGTGTAAAAACTACCATAGCAACTAAATATCATGGTGCACGACATTGCTTGAAGAAAAGTGATACTACCTCCCAGTCTAATATATATCCATCTCAGCCGACATTGTGGCGCGCTCGCTCGCGCGAAGGGCTCGTCGCGAGCGTCGAACGAGACTCTTTTTCTATTATGAAGCCTTAATATATTAAAATGCCCTGTAATGAAACACCACAATGAATTGTATTTTATTTATTAAAATAAAATATGAACCCTACGTCCTATAAACTCAAAAATTAACTGGGTTCTGCATATTTACCATAACTATCGATTGTTAAAATATTTTTTAAAGTCAAGAGTAGTTTAATCTGCTTATTGGGCATACTAACATTTTTCGCGCACGATTTCAAGACTTGCCCACTATCTATGGTGGCCGAAGTAATTGGCTAGACAACAGGAAACGAAGACGACTTAAACGGATTAAGAAAAAAGGAAACCCCGAAAATTCGAATTGGTCAAACGGAAAGAAAGCGACATTGAGATCTGGTGTGAAACATCAACATATCACCCATGGCCATGTATCACACAAGCACTACAACAAACAGTGATGAAACTGATCCACAACCTGAGTGACCCTGGAATTTGGACAATCATAAAGATGGTGGCAGAAAGGTTTTTCTGTCGACTGATCAATAAGGACAGCGCAGACTTCGCAAATACATGCATACTGTGCCAACACTCAAAGGTTCACATGCACACACGAACACCGGTTGGGAAATTTATGGAAGCCGGAAGACTAGAACATATACATATAGAAATAGTAAGACCTCTGGAAATATCAAACTGATACCGATATTTACTGAAAATGTTTGATAGAGCAACGAAATGGCCAGAATGCATCCCCATGTAAGATATTACTGCAGACACAATTGCAAAAATCTTCTACGATGGATGGATACCTAGAGCAAGCCGGCACGCATCGCCATAGATCATGGTCGACAGTTTGAGACAGTACTCTTTTAGGTGATGATACAAATCCTAGGAATCAAGAAGATACATAAAACATCATATCATCCCCATGCAAACGGTCTCTCGACAGGTGTCATAGACCTTCGAAAGGCGCTCTGATTTTCCAGTTGAACAATACAAATTGGGCATATGCCCGATGTTTTATGATTTGCCTATGTATATTAGGTTAAATTATTGTTTGTTTTTATATTTATTATCTTAATTATTTGACAATTTTATTTGACTTCGTTATTTTGAATATTGGATAATTTATTTTTGATGGTCATATTTTCGCACTATTACTTTAAATAGCTGGCTTAATGACTTGCAAATATAGAGGTAAAAAACAGAGCCTTGTAACATTGATTTATTCACTCTTACAATCACATTAATGTTCATCATGAATATACAATTACGGCGAATGGAATAAAAATCATTTATGTAATTTTCCTTGGCCGTATAATGCTATCTTTTCGTATTTTTTTAAGTTTAGGTATATTATGTATATACTAGCGATAAAGCACTTATTAGTAAATGTTCTATCGTGTGGTATTCCCATAGTAATGTAGCATTCGTAAATATCCTGCGTCTTTTCAGGGAAATGTAGGAGGATTAAATTTTATTAGAAGTTTTATTACAATCTTAATTTTTTAATAATAATGTCCCTACTATTCCTAATAAATTAGGTCTCCACCATTTTTGATATCGTCGGTGTATTGTAAAAATGGCAACTCTACCATTTTAACAAAATATTTTTTTAGAAAAATAATATTTACGTCTCGATAAGTTTCTCATACAAGTAAACTAGCCAAATTGGAAGATTTTTTTTCAGATAGGTCATTTATTAATAACCTTTTCATATACATCACCATGCGATAAATTTGGGATTCGAATTACTTACACAGGTAGAATGTTTATTACATGTAGTAAAATAGTGACAGTCATATTTAAACTGACAAACTCATATTTAAAGTTATTGGAAAAGTTTCAGAGAATAAAGAACACCTAAATTTGAACAAAATTTAAATTGTGTATATCAATTGTTAGTACATATTAACACTTCTTCCATAATAGATAAATCCATGGAAGCTATCATCAATCACTATCTTCATTAAACTTCGGTTGAGGAAGGTAATCGCGAATGTTACCTGCTACTGGTAGGTTTTGGTAGTACTTATGGTAAATTCGCGGTATTTGAAGATCTGAGCACATTTTTAGCAGATCTCTATGCTAAACTGCTGAACATTTGCAATCTTTCGGTGCATGGTATTGTAGGAGCTTCGGGTGAATTTCTATTCCTTTTCTTCTTCATATTGATGCTTATGAACTCGCCCGGTATAGTATTTTTTAGAAGATCACGTCTGGATCAATTTTGCGATATTGTACCCAGACCGCATTAGTTAGTCCAACTTTCTCTTTGTCGATCATCTAGGGAAGAAATTGATTGTGTGAACCAAAATCCAGCACGTCTTCATGGCATAGATTATTGACGATGAAAGGTCGTGGGTTATTTCGTGCCAAACGTAATGCCTGAGCCCATCCTTCAGGTGTGTAGATTGGAATATGTCCCGATTTTTATTCTATCTTTGAATGTATTGAATGTATTGAGTTTTAATGTACAATCTATTCAAGTGTGACAATCCTCAATGAAATTATTGTCGATGAGTTCCAGGGTGTCGTGGTCTTTAACAATAAGCAGCAACATACAGCAAAAATGAAAGTTTTTTGCTGACCTGCGCATCCGGACGTGCTTTATTCCTGGATGCGAAGTGATGTACCTAAAAATATATGTTGCTCTCCCAACACTCTCTCGCTTTCTCTGAATCTGATCCCAGAGATAATCGTCGACATATGAGTTCCTTACGTTATAAACTGTGAGATTGTACAATCCTAGCTTACGCAGATAGAAAAAGAGATCTCTGGCTACCTTCGGAGTGTTTAACAAAGCCTATAAATCAAAGTTAAAAGCTAGTGCGTATGGGTCATTTTGAGTATCTTGTTTATCAGCTTCCGTGGAAAGGCGGGCATAATCTTTTCTTTTAAGGTGTTTTTTCTGTTGTTCCTTATTAATGATTTTTTCCGACATTCATCTCAGCATACAAAGCATTTGCTGAGACCTTTCTTGGACTTATGAAAGCTTAGTTTATATTTTCTAAATTGCTTTCTATATTTTTCGTAACCTACGATCTGTTTTTAAAGTTCTTTCATTTTATTCACGTATAACTTATACATTAATGTTATATTTAGACTCACATCAAGATCTTTGATATCAGAATTTGGCGACTGTAGTTAATCTCCATCGATTTAAACGACAGAATGTGTTTATCTATGAGATTCTCTATGCTTTCTGACAATTTGTAAGACGGGTTTTCCACCGTCTTATCTGCAGATAGCTCCCAGTTTCCGTGAGTTTTTTCATAGCACTTTTCACAAAACGAAAAAGTCATGACACATACCACATGTTTTCTGACCCGACTATCAGTGAGTATTCGTTGGTAAATTGCCTGCGAGATGTTTCATTTGTAGTAGATATTTTTTTATTTTTCTTTGTTAGATGTTGTACTATAAAATATATCTATTCTAGTAGAATATTCAAATTTCTGTACTGACGTAAGTTGGCCCTGTTCAGCTGATTGGTCTGGTTCCGGGGCTTGGCTCGGTTCCGACAATCGGTCCGGTTCCGGTACCGGTAGGCCATGTTCCGGCACCGGTTGGTCCAGTTCCGGTACTGATCTGTTAGGTTCTAGTGCTGGTTGGTTCTGTTCTTGAATTATGTTATCATTTTCAGGCGCTGACTTTTCCCATTTCAACGCTAATTGGTCGGGTTCCGGCGATAACCACCATGTAAAACCTATTTTAAAGTGTCGAAATAAACACTCATCCTGCTAATTATATAAGCCACATTTAAATCAAGGATGATACTTAAAGCTACAAGATTTTATCCAGATTACCTAACATTTTTCAACTCCCAAATGAGCCAAATGTTTGAGGATTTTTCCCCCGGGGCTAACCGCCTATTTCCGAAGCTTCTGTGTGCTACTCATTGCTCTTCCATATTTTTGTGTCAATCCGATGAACTCAATAGGTAATCCATCATAATTATGAAACCGTCATCGAAAATATCAAAGTATCTAATCATATCTTTACCCCATTTTTCATAGGCAGCATCAATCTTTCCGCGCCCTTCGTCTGCTCCATTGCCCTACGCTTCATTAAAAAACAGTCAAGTTCGAAAACATCATTTTTCTCACTTACCTATGTAGGTAGAACCCTCTTTTTTCAATTCCCCGTACTCACGTACAGGTCGATTATTATGTCTTGAGCCGTGTAGCCACATCTAGCTACTACGCGACCGGCCAGCCGGTTTTCTAGCACACCAGACTGTAAATAGGTTGCACCGCACCGTCTATCATAAACTGAGCCACCGCTGCACCTTAGAGGAATATGATAGTTTGTCTATAATCGAATCGAGGCAAAACATAACCAAGTTGAAGCCACTGTTCGGGATCCTGTAGATACAAGCAATGATGGATTTTTGTTATGTAAATTCTACACAGGATATTTCTGTGTTTCGTTGCACAGATAACGATGGTACATCATCATTGGTTGTGACATTAATCTCATCTTTAGCTAGGCTATACAGGTACCGCCCTTGTGATTTCTGCGACAAAAATAGCTTGCGAATTTGAAACAATAAATATGTAGTAAATTAATATTTTACGTCTGAATCAAATGCTTTGTTAGACCATGTGAATAGAATATTTCCCTCGATGCTTAGGTGCTTTTATTGATTCAGAATCAGTCAGTGACAACACGGCCGGTTGCCCGCTCCGTACGCCAGCTGTCCAGGTCATGCCCGAGTTCCCGTCTCATGGGTCGGCCTCACAGCTGGTTCACCGGGTTGGTCCCTCTTCGTGGAGGCTCCTGAATAGGAGTTGCTCCGCGAGCTGGGCCGACCAA
>JAOPUG010000010.1:2678039-2689377 GCA_027564375.1 Micropterix facetella | reverse complement strand
ACCATATCTTTAATACAGGTTCCTCGACCAACGCAACTACTTCCGGCGGCCAGACTAACGTTTATATAGTCCTGGGATATCCAGAAAAAATGCAAATAGAGTAGATATTTTTGTCATAACACGACTTGAATTTTGGTTCTCATCTCTTAGACTCGAAATAATGCAACAGCAAGGGTATTTTAAATTTTAAGCGAAAACCCCAAGAGCTTAGCTGCTCATATTTAGATAATCGAAAAAATTACGTAAACGCACATGTCATCGAATTCGCAATAAAAATATCCAAGTTCTTTAATTTGTACTGTAAAAAAAAAAAAAATTACCCACAATATAGAAGTTTTGTCTTTTGCAAAATAAGCGAATGAAGATCAACAACTACACATTTGTTAGGCAATTTCGATGTGTAAAATGAAATTATTTTTGAGAGCTTCTGCAAAACAAAACTAAGTGCATGAAGGAGACACCATTATATGAGACACCTATGTTTTTTTAAATCGTCGCTATCGAAAACAATTTTAGACCGGAAAATAGTTTTAGAGGAGAGGCAATAGATCGCAAATGAGTGACAGTTTCTATCGAAGTAAATACAATAATTCAGCTAAAAACGGATATAGCGCCGCCATCTTAGACTCGTTTTAAAGAAAAATAATGAAAGCTTGTGTCAGTGCTATTAAGGCATTCGTTGCGAATAGACGTGAACGCGCAATATGAACCCATCCACAATTTTCGAGTTCTGCATTCGGCAAATGTCGCTAAACAGGATAATATCTTCGAGGATAATTACTGATCTAATGTAACTAAGTACTATGTTGTCGTATAATTCATCCTGGTCTACAACTATGCATCTTAAGAACTCAAAACGATGCAAGGCTGTAAATTTGGAAAAGTTTGAAAATTTTCCGATGTTCTTAAAATGTCGCATTATACAAGATCAAACTATAGCCAGAGTTTTAAAAATTAGACACGTATGTGGTAAACGTAAAATTCTAAAAAAGGTCACACTGAAAACTCCGGGCCCGTACCCAAAAGTAACGCACAATACTATCGCGAATAAAAGCAATGCAAGCTCGCTCGGACAACGCCTGCGGTATCTGAAGTATGCATGTCGATTTTCTTGCTGTTTAGATAAAGAATGCAATTTCCAACACTATTAACTTTTTAATGAAAATAATTTCGGCAATGTCTTATATTTCTATTTTCTATTTGCCATTCCGCCATGACGGGCTATTTACTACCACATCCTTCTATGACTAAAATAAACTGCAAAGTTAAACTATCCAATCCCAGAGATAGATATTTTTAATCGTCGGATTGCAGTAAGTTATCTCCGGTTGCCTCCGAAGCAGCTCTAGAATGTGATTAAACGTCATACGGGAGCGAGTCGGTGAAATTGCATTCCATTGTCGAGTGGCAATTTGTCAGTTTTCCGACGAGAAATGGGTCATTTCGAAATAAGCGCCATCTTTAGCGAGGGGCCCAGTAAGCGCCGCCTGTTACGGAAAAACAATGGAAGTTCAAAAACTACAAACTGAGAAATTCGAGCTATTGTGCTTAGTGATAGAGTTTGTCTGTTCTGACAAAAACGCTGTTCACCATGTTTTTCTCGTAATTAAGTGGATCTGTATAATGATTTCGATCTTGATGATCTTGTCTACCAGAGTAGAAAGTTGTTGAGGCCCTCATCGGTGAAAATGTCTTGTATTTTACATGTTTTTCCGACGGTTAACGGCGATCTAATTTGTTAACAACTAATCTGTCATACATTGATCCAAAATATACTAATTAAACAGCATTTACGATAATATCATATGGTAGGAGAATATAGGATAAGTTCAAAAACTACAAACTGAGATAATCGATTTATTGTACTTAGTTGTAAGAGTTTGTCTGTTCTTATAAAAATGCTGTTCACCATGTATTTCTCGAAGGCACGTGGATCCGTATGATTGAGGTTTTTGAGGTGCTCATCGGTGAAAATGTCTTGTAATCACCCATTTTGCATGGTATTCCTACAGTTAAAACCGCTCTAATTTGTTAAAAAATAATCCGTCGTACATTGATCCAAAGCATACTACATCGACAGCAATTACGGTATGAGAGTATGGGTATGAGAATAACCTAATATTTGATACGTAAGTACCGGTGTAAAATATATCACCCACAATGTTATAACCTCAAACTTATAGTACCAGAGCGTATTCATGTCAAGGCATTGGAAATAAATGCACTGAGGAAACGTGAGGAACGTGAGGAAAGCAAGCGATATTTAGTCATATTTTCACATCATGATTATGCGCAAACGAGTCAGAAAGCGAGAACACAGATACGAGAGATGAAAAAGGTATAAAGGAAAGTCTCTATATAAACGTTCATATGTTTTGTATGTGCTCTAGTTAGCGAATAAACAAGAACTAAACATCACGCAAATAACGAATATAGCAGAACAGAAAGCGAATACGGCCAAATATATAGATCTGCCGAAAATAGGCAACTTTTACACACTTCGAATGCTAAGACAAGTAATCTCTCTAAATATCTATCTAAATGGGAGACATAATTAGGCCATAATTAATGTTTATGGATTCTTACAATATGCTCACTTATAATGTTTATATTGTATTTACTGTATTTTAAGGTATTTTCTCAGACAATTTAAACTTTTTCATTCTCTGAAACCATTGGGAAACGCAATTCTCTCATTCTCCTTTAGAGGCCTCCACAATGACTTATCGGAACACTATCACCGCTGCTTCTGGGGTTGTGAACTTCCAAGTTTATCCTTAATTTTTGGAAACAAAAATAAATCGCTGGGTGCGAGGTCCAGACTGTAGGAGCCTAATTGGGGCCTAATGGGAGATGTGCAGCTCGGATCTCAATGGCCAACTCTGTCTATCGCGGTCGGCCGACTCACAGCTCAACTCCCATCCGACAACCTCCTCAAAGAGGGAATAATCCGGTGGAACGTCGGACCTTTGATAACACCTCGGGCGGCCCTGGATGGTTGAAATATTGGTCGGTTAACTGACCTCGCTCAACTGACGAATAGTTGGGTGAGTGTGGAAGCGTAATGCGACTTAAAAAAGCGAGGGTAGTTAGGTACCTTAAGCTAACTACCCTTAGAAACGATACATGGACCACCCGAACTCGGGTAGCAAGCCGAGCAAAAGGCGCCTCGTGTCCGCGATAATTCCAGAGAAGAATTGCCGCTTACTTAAGGCAGAAGACCGCGTAAGCGACGTCGAACCCGCGACCAGACAGGACGTCGAGGGAATCTGTCCAAATCTGGGAATTAGGGAGTAAAGCTAGCTCGCCGAGACAGCTTGCTGACCGGTATCTCGCTATTACGGCGTCGGCTTCTAACGAGCCATCGCGTAGTTGGACAGTGAATACTGTACGTTTCATCTTGGGTCGATATAGCGATAAAGTTCGTTGAAATGCCTCGGGGTGACTCGCTTGCCCGAATATAGTCTCGAATCTATAAATGTAGGAGCATAATAAGGTCGTGCAGCTCGGGCCCTAACGACCGTATTTGTTACCTTGGTCGGCCTGACTCACGGCTCAATTCTCATCCGGCAGCCTCCCGAAAGTGTCAAGGCACAATATATACCTATATAAATGGGAGGCTGAGGGAATACATATGGAAGTGGCGAAGCTGCGAGTCCAACAAGACGAGATAGGTCGACTTTTAATCATCAATTATCACACCTTCAATCATATTTAAGAAACCACTAACCATATTTTCCTATTTCAACCTTGATCCTCTAGGGCTTCGCCACTTCCAAATTTCCTCCCTCAGTGCTTCAGTATTTTTTTTATTTTTACTGCTGCTTAGCCTCTATTTTTGTCAAAATGTTACAGAAGATCAAGGTTTAAAAAGGAAAATATGGTTAGTGGTTTCTTAAATATGATTGACGATGATATGATTGATGATTAAAAGTTGACTTATCTGCTCTTTTTGGACAAGGAGCTTCGCCACTTCCATATTTATTCCCTAAGCCTCCCTTTTATGTAGGTATATATTGTGCCTTGGCACTGTAGTATTTTTTCTATCTTATTATCGCAGCTGGGGCATCCTCGCCCTAAAAAGTTATTCAATGAATTGTTCTATTAAATGTCATTTTGAAAAAGGCTTAAGCTGAAATATAAAACAATACTCATCTATCTTTAATATTTGGGAGCCGCTAATCATTTTTAACTTTCAGCAACGATTCTTTCGACAGTTGTGGAAAGATTTTAAAACATCTCGGTAAATATTACCAAAAAATCTAAAGGTAATATTTGGGAATTTAAAAAATATTTTTCATTTTTCTCAATGTTTACAAACACGAAGCAAGCAATTCTCCGGATAATATCCGTCGTGAAACGAACGGTTACGACAGTAAATTATATAAGCATCAGTCAAACGCCCTAATATATTATTCCTCAATGTCAGTTTCAGCATCTTACAATCGTAGCAAACCTCCACAATTAATTAATCCTGTCCGCGCAGGGTATAACCGGATTTGTCTTTCAGCATCTTCCGGGCAAGTGGAAATATAATTAGCTGGGAGTGGGAACTCCCTCAGTTGTATTTGATAGAGTATTTATTGGGGATACTTTTGTTTTGTCAGGCTAGCAGTCTCTGATATTTTGCTGTATTGGTATTACGATAATGTAGAACTTTTATGAAAAGACTGATAGGAAGCCAGTAGCATAAAGAAAACTCTATAAATCTGGCAAAGGCTTGAGTGACATCATAGTAGTCCTGCTGTAATTGCCAAACATGGATAGCTTAGTGAAAAATTATAGAGTTAAAGATTTAAATGTACGATTATTTATGTAAAATACGATAATTAAGTATATCGTTAATGTACGATAATGTATGACATTCTAACCGTTTTTTTTAATTTTTAACTATTTTTAGTGCTATGCCCAATGTTGGTATACTTTACAAAAGTCACTATATAAATTTTGAGATGCTCGAAATTTAAAAATGGAATGCATCTATGTCCTATGTGTCTACATAGTATATTTATTTAATTATCCAACGTAAAAGACTATTTACAACCATAAAAAAACATTTTTTTTGGTATTTATTCTGTCATCACTTTCCGTTTTTTCGTCTGCTGAGATGGAGCTCAAGCGAGAACATTTGCGTGCTATGATCTACCTTGACTTTATATTTTGTTTATCTAAATTGTTAAACTTTGAACGTTTAAACTCTTTCTCCTCGGGAAACGATTTTTAGATGATTTAACGAATTTAAAAGGAGCATAACTAGCCTTGAAGATGACGACAGAATTGGACGCCTGCCAACGGCAATCACTGCAGAAAATGTGTGGACTACTGAAATCCTTGTGCGATAAAACCCACGAATCACATTTAAGGACATAAACACATTCTTACACATTAGTTCGGTTAGTGTTTATACCATCTTACACGAACGTCTTGACGTGAAGAAACATTGATGTCGTTAGATACGTCGTGTGCTCTCCGTAAAAAGAAAAGGAAGCCCTTGTATATTGGTACCGAGAAATGCGACTACGTTTCCAAAATGGGGCATCAAAGCGTTTTTCTGAAATCATTACTCGCTACGAAACATGGATATATCAGTATGATCCGAAAAGCATGAAGCGTTCATCGGTATGGGTGTTTTTAGATGACCATTTGCCAAAAAATTGTAAAGGCCACGGAACATTGTCAAAAAAATCGAAGCTAGTTTTTTTTCACGGAGTAGACATCTTGCGTCATTAGTGTTACTAAATTGTAGATGTTATTTCTGAATGCTGCATAATAGTCGTATTGACAAACATTTTCAAAGCTGTGCAGGAAGACGACCAAAGACCTGATTTAGGAGAATCATAATTCACCTTGACAACGCGCCTTCACACACTTCCCTCAGACCAAAGGCGTTTATTCAAGAATCTGGTATTGAAACCCTGGCTCCTCCTTACAGCCTTTTTACTAATGTAAAAACATTTACTTTGATTAACAATATCACAAAAAGAAAATTTATTCTAGAGAAACGGACGATAAACGGGCGTGTACATTTTAAATAGTTACAATTGTTATTATACCTAAATTTTCTTCGTCGACAAAAAATACCTGAACCCACCTCGTTTATCATATTTAATTAATGAACCACTCCAAACAGTTTAACCAAATGCTCCCAATTAAAATGCGTTTCTTTTTGGCAGCTGCACAAAATTCGGTCGCGTGCTGACAATGCCAACACTTTCAATAGTGCTTTTCTCCGGATCGTAAAGCTTTCCGGTTGGCCTGTAGCCAAACAGTGCAACCAGTTGGCAACGTGGCTATGCTCTAGGCCAATGGCCGTTCAAGGCCAAAACGCCAATTATTTATTTTTTTACATGAAATGCTGATGTGGGTTATCTACGTTATCTAACGTGGAAAATTAAGAAAGGTATTTAGAGTATTAAGTACATTAAATGTTTAGATGTATGAGGCCCAATTGTAAGGCATGACGTTGCCTGATACTAAGACCGGATCTCATCTCTATTATTGGTCGTCAGATGTGGTTTGCTGTGTTGACGCTCCAGGGGATTCTGCCAGGAGCCTCCGTGTGATTACAGAGAGTGATAAAAACACGTATTAATATTTATGATTTATATTTAGATACAAGTTAGTTTGAGTGACTTACCTATTGAAGTAGATACGACGTAGTGATTAGTATTTTACAAGAGATTTTACTTGGCTCGTAGGCTACCTTATATACAAAATTCTCTAGAGGCGTAAGCGCCATCTCTATTGTTCTCTTACAAGAACTATAAAATTGCTCCTTCCAAATATGTCTCTTTCCGTTAACAAATTAATAAATTTAATGTGAAAGTGACGTCAATCGATCTTCTATGAAAAGTGTTATTCCTAATAAAAATGTCAAGTTGATGTCATCCAATTTTCGATGGAAAGTACATTGAATGCTTTCTTAGAATTTTACTTTTTCATGAGGAATATAATAATTTGTGAGGGACATAACAAATGCATACCTTCCAGTTTCCCTCTATGAAGATTTAGAGCATAATTCACTCTATAAATCACCGTTTCTATATCATTAATTTACTTATTAGAACCAATAAGTTAGGAGATAAAGACAATTTCCATTTCAATTAGTCAGACAGTATCAATATAAAATTTGACGATTCCATTTTATCGCTTCCTTAGTAGGCTTTCAGCCGGGTAAAAAATGTCTCTCTACAGCTTCCTCTGATAAAGATATTTAATCACAGCTTAGTGATGCCCGCAGCTGCGCCCGGGAATGGGGAATAACGCGACCGAAAGAACCCCGCTTCAAATTACTTATTCCGCGGCTATTGAAGCGGACGACATGAAAATTACTGGTTTCGGATGCGGACACGGCACTGCCGAATTAATGAGCGGGGGAGCCAAAGGCCGTGCCCCTAAACAAATCAAAATTGATGGGGTGTGTGCGGAATTTCCGCACAGTACCTATTTCCGATATACGCGCTTCGAGAGTTGATAGACTTGCCGCACTTTGCATATGCGGAGAATTGACTAAAACTCAAAGTTGGTATCACCTTCTACGGTTCAAAATTGATCCGACAAGAGGAAAACCTATGTATGGTAGTTTAATATTTTGTATATGTACGACGGTTTAGTACTTTCTAGATGTACGATGGTTTAGTACTTATTATATTTATGATAGTTCGGTATTTCGTATAAGCACGACAGTTTAGTACAACATAATATGTACAAACACGATAGTATGGTACTTGGATACGTACGATTATTTCGACGATAGTTTAGTACTTTGATTTCATTTTATTATATTAATATATTGAGGTTATGCAGCAGCTTGGAGCAAGAACATTTTCCGGTGATCGACTGTGAAAGAGCACTGTAAAGTATGCTGAAAACAGTAGAAGGAGGTTTAGACCAGGGCGCCAAACCAGGTTCTCACCATACACCTGTATCATATGCTAAGATAGGCATTAGATGGGTCAAGCTTTTGAGAGTCGTTTGTAACAGCCCAGGGCAGACTTATATTGCCATAAGTTCTTGCGATTTTCCATATGATAAAAACCAATAATGGAAGAGTACACATTTAAATAATGTAGTTTATGAACGCAACGAAAGATCTTTTCTCGAGGTCAACAAAAGGCTTGTAAAATAGTAGGGGCATAGACTAGGACCGACTCGAGTCTTGAACAGATGGAAAGAGAGAAGAAATGGTTAGATCACAGGTAGAACCGGCTTTGGGCTCTAATTCAAGGGAACCACGTAGCCCTAATGAAGATCTAATACGCTTTCGAAGTTCACGCTTTGAAAGATAGAGAAGCTGCCGTTAGTTATTTTCTGAATTTTCATAAAATGAATTGTGGATTTAAACTACTACAATATAATAAGATAGGTTAAAACAAATTAAGCGCAGTAAATAGTTATAGAGTGGATTGGGAAAGTTGAAGGGGACAACTTTCCAATTCATAAAAAATACTCATTACAATTTGACAAATCCAATAACCATTTTTGCGTGGTTGATCAAGTGGCACGAGTATCAATGCGAATTCGTCCAGTAAGTAGTTCTGCCTGTGTCGCAGATCAATAAGGAACATTAAACGTATATTAAAAACATCGCGCGCCGTTCAAATAAATCATCGAAAATTCAGGCGTTGTGTCGCGGGATAAGTCACAGGTTAGTACCGAGATATGTCAAACAGTACAGTAGATGAGTCAAGCTTTTGAGAGCAGTTTGTAACAGTGCAGAGCAGACTTATATTGCCATAAGTTCTTGCGATTTTCCGTATGATAAAAACCAATAATGGAATAGTTCACATTTAAATAATGTAGTTTTCGAAGCAGCACAATATGGCTAAAGATCTATGGCAACTTGAAGCATCATCAAAAACTAACACGCGCATTTAGCAGTGTCGTAATTTTGTACGCCATACTCCACGCCATACTCCACGCCATACTCCACGCCATACTCCTACGCCATACGCCATAAAAATCTCTGTCTGGGGCGATATCGTGTGTTCCTTGTTTTAGACATTCTCGATCGCCGTTTCCTGTCGAAAGATTCTCACGAAATCCGTACAAATATTCAACTCTATCAATGAGTACGACCATGACGGCAGTAGCCTTATAATAGGCCACTGTCCCTTCTTTGTGTCTATTTATCACTCGTTGCTGAATAAACAGCTGAACCCTAAATTTTGTGCCCGTGTCGGATGGTAGAACGATTAAAGAATCAAAATTTCCATTTTTTGTAACTTGTGACTAATGTACGACAACCTGAATACCGCACCGGAAACCACAGACTGAGCAGTACATAGATTGGATTAATTATCGCTTATGTCATATCTGTTGATATTACACACACATCTCATATTAATCTGAGGTAGGGCATCCCGAAAGGAAACTTTCCCTTCACTGGCGGAATGTTTTCGTTGTGTTAGGGCCTGCGAGGGGCGAGGATTGAAGGGGATGAGAGGCGGGCGGGAAGGCGACCGAAAAAGTTACCAATGCTAAGCCTCCCGGCTTCCAGGCTGTCTCTCACTATGAATATCGCATGCCGGTTGACGTTTGACGAGATACAAGCCGAGGCCGATGGCTTCACAGTGATAATTGCGTCTCAGGCCAGGGATTTTCGACCTTTTATCCCGAAGCAGTATCGGAGGGTTCCGATACTTAATCTTTAAATCAGAGGATAACTATATGAAATGAATTTATGCTACGACATAATCATACCTTTTAAATGTGCGATAGTTTACTATTTTTTTTTAGAGTATACGAAAGTTGTATAATGTATACATATTTGATAGTTTACTATTATGTAAATATTATAGTTTAGTATTTTGTAAATTTATGAGAGTCTCACTTATTTTTGTCACGAATAATAGTTTAGAACTTACGACACCTAAACATATACTACAAGACGTCTTCATACATTATGTACGAGTATATTTATGTAATTTTCTGATTATATTTTAGTCCCATGCTTAATAACCCGTTGAGATAATTTCAAGTGGAACCTACGGGCGTAGACAGTTTTACTATGGCGGAACGATCGGTGGTGCTAATTATTATTAGATCGTCGCTAGTGTCCGACTGACACTAATGCGGAAGCGGGGACAACCAAGTGGGCGGGCGCGAAAATTCAAATGAAAGGTTCGCTCCTTCCGGTTGGCGTGTCGGCGTAGCGCCCCGAAGAAGCGTAGCATTGAGCGTAGCAGGCGTAGCGGGTCGACCGGCCGCCATAACGGGACGTTACGCGCCGTTACTCCGCATTACCTGCACGACGATTTATGCAAGCGTTACAAAACGCTGACTCTACGGTTTACCGAGTATTTTTAGGTGAAGAGAAGACTTATAAGGAAGGTATCGTTGATATCAATGTCAATACGTAGTCAAATTTGTTTATTTACAAAAAAAAAAAACAAATTAATTTTTTTACAATTTTTGGGAAATATTTATTTCCTTTATTTATTTGAAGACTGTGAAGACACTCAGATTTATATCGATAAGGTGGCGATAGTGACTTCAGAATGACTTCTGTCCTCAGGAATATATCAGTAGCTATGACTATATTATGATTAATGAATACGTTTTCATGGTTTTTGCACTTCGAAACCCGTTATGAGTAACTATGTTTTTTTTCGGAGATTCTTCAAAAATCCCCTTTCAATAATAGAGATAGCTTCAGGTTAGATTCTGGAAATTTGTTTAGTCTCCAAACAGATCGTTTCCGAGAAACTCTAAGATGCACGCACAGCCCTCCGTCCAGATATAACTTTTTACTCCCTTTTCGGAAGATGGCCCTTATCGTAAAATTAATTGTTCCATGGAAATCAATTATCCTAAAATACGATAAATATAAATTAAATAAATATCATGATATCGCAAATACCGTCACTCGGAATGGCTTCAATATTCACCTTCACGCGGTGGAAGTAGGCCCTTGTGGCCTCCCAGCCAAATCTCTATGTTACCTATTTAAAGATGTGGTCTCTCCAGGAAAATAATTAACTCATACCTAGAAAAAATATCAAAAACTGCGATTTCCGCATCTTCAATACTATTGCTTCGAAGGAGGAGTGAATGGATGATAAGGTAAAAGCTCACATTGGGCAAGACAGCTGTTTTAAACCTACCAAAGCCGGCCGTTAGTCCGGAATCCAGCGTTTACCCCCAAAAGTGTATACTTACTTACTTAATGTAATTTTGGTTGGAACTTCCAAAAAAATCTCCAATTCATTTGATATTCATCCCAGAGATCATCGCTCCGGGGCCATTGCTTTCGTTAAATTTTATACAGAATCTTTTTATAAATAAACATTTAGTAACGTCGCTACACGATTATTGCTAGAGCAATCACAATATATAT
>JAOPUG010000010.1:2524883-2535647 GCA_027564375.1 Micropterix facetella | reverse complement strand
ATTTTATAATTTCAAATTTACTTTGATTAAACAGCTAATATCAATTAATAATAACTATTAGTGTATACATTCTTTGACATTTATTATAGTTTTCTACTTTAATTAGTTTTTTTATAGATTCACAAATATATTTATACCAAATTAAATGTCAGCATTAGAAAAGACTATTGCCTAGTTAAGTGACAATAAATAGAAACATTGGCAACAGTTTTCGGCATCGTGTTTCTTTCCACTTGCCTTTTGTCTATGACATTTTAATTATACGTATTGTCTATTTTACTGTACATTGTTTTGTAAACTACAATTAAATTAAAAATTTAAATGTAATTAATGAAGAGGGGGAATAATAAGGGAGACAACACTTCTCCCTGCGGAATAATAACAGCGATGTCAACCGGAGCAGTGACCGTGTCAGGTGTTTTAATACATTGCTTGCGCCCTCTGAGATATACATTCCACTCTGACTAAGAAAGTTTAAATCAAACGAATAGTAATGCTGTTGTTAGAATCTACTATTCAAAATATAAGACCGACATGACCTATAGTCACATCTTGATTTTTTTCTACAATACGCCTGGACGCGCTGACCGCCACTGTTGCCAAAACAATCAGCCTTGAGACGGAAAGCAATTCACGAAGCAATTCCCAAACATGTCAGTGAAACAATGACACAAACAAACGCACGGAATAGGGGCGCGTTTAGTAAAACAAGTCAGCGGTCAATGATCGTATGATACGATAATGCGTATTTTTTTTATCAGACGCTTTGGCGATAACGCTTCTAAATAACAGGTTTTTGTCCGCGGATTTACCTTATTTGCAGTATTTGTAGTGATATCATTCAGCCTTGGTTGTTAATATTAATTAATATGTTTTATTTTTAACGATTGTAAGGTACATAAATTTGTTTCATTATTTTTTCTGTAATTATTAACTGCAAATAAAACTTATTAGTATTATTATCATGATTATTATTTCACTGGGTATCTATTCCTTTTACATATTCATTTACATTTTGAATGAAGATCAAATACAGAGTAAATTATAAAAGGATATCTCCTTGAATTATTATTATAATAAATAAGAAAATTATTTAACTTAGTATATTATTAAAATTATATACTATAAAAATGTTATACAGAACATAAAAAGAAAGAACTATATAAAAATTACGAGCAATTATGTACTTACAATGCTACATGTCAATTAGTACATCCTCAGGGTACTGAGTACCTAATTTTCAATAGGATGTCTTTCAATAATATTCATGTTATAACTTTATAAGCTTTCTGAAAAGCTGCAACAGAACTCTTCCTCGTGACCACTGAGCATTTTATTTTGGGGAGGGTCCTTAACATCAAGGGGTTGTCAATATGATTTTATTTTGTATTTTTTCTTGTTATTACTAATTTTATAATGTATTTTTTATTTTTCTAATTATGTATATTAACGCGTTTTCTAAAATATGTTTTTTTAAGTATCCGCATGTTTATAAATATTATGTTATTTTTAGTTGTGTATAATGACGGAGACAACACTTCTCCCTGCGGAATAATAACAGTGATGTCAACAGGAGCAGTGGCCGTGTCAGGTGTTTTAATACATTGATTGTGCCTTTAACTAATAAAACTCACGGTTTAACATTGATCTAAATAAATAATTACATTTTTTTTAAATGTAATCAACAACACTAACAATATGTAATCTTCATTGTTAACTTAAAATTACCGAAGTGAAAACACGGTGGCGTCATTAAATATATTTATTACTTAGACATTAAAATAGTTAAAATACGCTAATACAATTTACAAAATCTAGCCCAGTTGAAGTGTACCATAAATAATTCTATGTAAACTAATAACAAACCTAATTAAAAATAATAATAAACATCTGGGTTCGCCGGTGAGAGTGGCGCCCGCGCTCGCCATATAATCTTACCCCTGCCAAATCGCCGAGAGCGCAATCGCTACCAGCGATACCCGGCAGTCAATCCTGCCATCACCGAATTATTGTTTAGTCATTCGCGAAAGTGTTCTAAGATTCTTTTTTCATTTATACGACAAAAAAACATTTTACTTGCGTGTATATATTTATTTATTTTACTACTGATTGGAGATCGGTAATAGGGAGGGGTTGAGGGTTGGACCCCCCTCCCCTCAAAGGGTTATAATATTTCTGGACCATGCCAATTGTGAATATAAATATTCAAGCGAAACATTTCACATTATTTTATTCACATATATCCCAAATTGAAGCCCACGTCTTCTTTCCATATTTAATATAGAGTTGCTGGAAAGGATTGGACAAATAATAAAGATTTTGCATCCCATGCACTGTTCTCTGTCATATATACACGGGCCGTAAACATAGTCGCCTTAATCCACTATGAAAAGAATAAAAGCTTTGATAGGTTTTGTGTGAACGCCCGTGCTGATAGTCACGGAATCTATACAGTGTAAAATCAAATACTACCGCGGTTACTTGACATTGTGTATAAGATTAAACGAATTTACCGCGTGAAGTTTGTAGCACCCGACGTCTCGGCGATGTTACCGCCGTTGTCCAGGGTAGACTGTAGAGAGTCTACCATGGACAATGGTGGTTGGCTTGGATAACGAATCTATCCTGGATAATAGCGGTTGTAATATCACAAAACGTCGGGTTCTACAAACTTCTCGCGGTAAAATCGTTTAATATTATTTATAATGTCTATATAGTGTTTTGATGCGGAATTTCCGACAAGTGGCAGTGGCTGCAAGAAAATCACGATACTGGGAAAAGCCGATAGCACTGATTTTCGCCCTTTGGTTTTGAACCGATTGAATTAGTGCCATTTATTCATAGAGGTGATAACTACAGAAAGGTATATTAGCTCCCACATCCGAGATGTATAGAGCATATAAAATTGGACCGTATATAGAACATTGCGGCATGCCAGTTATAACTTACCCATCATCTGAGAGACTGGCTGACCTAAGTGATTGTGATTGATAGCTTTTTGCGATCGACCGGTAGAAAAACCATCGTATCCTGTCATGCTTCCCAAAGTACGATTTTTTAAAAAGTAAGTTGTAGCATCTCTATTAAACTGCCCAGTACGTGGTTTGACGAGCGACAGTTTTACTTTTGGCCGTAGTATTTCCAGAGAAAAATACGTGTCTTTCACAGAAAAGTATCGTCCCTACGTTGACACGGCAAAGTTGGAAGCCTCGTATCGAATACTGACAGCAAAATGAAAGTCTTCGTTATTTTATTATTTGTTTCTGCCTTATTTTTTGATGTCATCAAGGTAATTATTTAATTTTATGTTTTTTTGTCGTACCAGTTCTGCGTAGCAATAGATTTTGAATAGCTGATTTTTTTAGGGGTCATCCGATACCACCCAAGCAAGATCCATCAATTGTAACTATGAAGCTTTACTATACGATATCCAGAACTGGACTGAGAAATATATAGACGATATTAATTATCTAATGGCACAAATAAAAATACTGATGAAAAGTCAATCTGATAAAACTATCAAAAATTTAGCAGAATATACGGAACAACTGCATTCGAAGTTACACGTAAGCATAATAAAATTCTCTAATTCTAATTGAGGGCGATGTCTTACAATCATGCGAACACTGTAACGACATTAAATTGTACAAAAAGACAGGCACAGTTTTTTGAGGTTTAGATGGACTCTAGAACATTAAATTAAAATGTCCAAGAAGACTTTATCGACGACTCACAAAGAGTCCATCTAAATAAAAAAGAAATGAATGCCCGGTTGTCTGGATTTGTAGATGTTACTATGCACGATAACTCGACTAAACTATGTATGTTTTAAAAGTTTCTTTCGCCCATTGATAATTATGGCCAATGAACAGAGTCCAGTTAATTTTGGGGACTGTGCGACCTAATTATTGTATTAATATTTTTTATTTATTTTATTAAATGACGGCCATCAGTAGCCTCTATCGGCCCATAAATGAACCACCTGGCCTCGGTACATGGGTATATCACGCATTAGTATTCAAATATCGATCGCTATACGGCGTCAAAAAGTCGCCCAAAATTTTAAGAGCCTAAAATAGAATAAACGATGGAAATAGCAAAGATAAAAGTGCTTGTCCATGATGAGACGCGTAAAATGAGGTACTTACCGCCTGGGGTCAATCCATCTATTTAGATAAACATGACGAGAAGTCGTGTGATACATACAAGAAAATCATATGGGCGGATGTTTGACAAACCCTTGGGTATTCCCCCCGCCAAGTTTCCAAACTGTTGCTATGCATTTTATTATATTTTAAAGGGTTGTGAAAAAGATGGCGTAGATCAAAAGCAGAAATCCTGTATCGATAATGTTATAAAGAGACTCGGAAATAACTTGCCACTAGCTGAAGAAAACGTTACTTTGTGTCTGGCCTCGGGATATCAGAAAATGCTCCAATTACCAGGTATATAATATTATTATATCATTATAACAATGTCGATTATTAATCTCCAAGAATGTAATTCAAAAGCATAACATTTAACTGTGCAAGGTACAGTTCCATACATTTCTATCCTATAGAAATAGATAAATATTTATTAAAATAATACCTTTCATGAAGAAAAAGCATTTATTCCTGTTTGAGATTTCGTATTTGTGACTGAGAGGTGCGAGTAGCAATTGCGCTATTTTTCGTTAACAAAAGTTTGTTCAATAGTTATTAATTATTTTATTTGTCAGGAAAAATACAGCCGAATCTCAGGACGTTAGAAGCTTGGAAAAATTGCTCAAGCAATAATTTGAGCAAGTGTGAATTGAAAATGACAGATGAGAGAAATTGCTCGAAAAATCATTTGGATTTAATGTTGAGAGCGGTAAGAAGTCGCCTCAAATGGGTCACTTTATAATAATATTAAATTTCGTTTTTCTTTTTTCAGTTTCTTTACCAAATGTCACCGTTTCCCATAGTATCCTCTGAATTAGCTATCTCTGGAATAGAGGAAGCTTCAAATGTAACAAAATGCCTGAAAGACATTGTGAAAAGGCTGATTTACGAATCTATTGAGCTACTTAACGATTATAATAATTGTATTAATGGTGATATGAATGCGCTTAAAGATTTGCTTAGATATATGAGCAGTTGTTAGAATGATATTGATGTAATAAATAATAACTAGAGTTCAGCAAACAAAAAATATAATATGTTGTTTTATACTACTTACAACAAGCGGAAGGTCTGCAGATGATCTCTGATGGTATTTCAATAATCTGGTGAGTCGCTGAGTGCGTTGTGCAGGTGTCAGCTTAGAAACGGGCAGTCTGCTGATGAAGGACGGGCGTCCTTCGAATGATGGTTCATCGGGAATATCGTATGGCGACGGAAGAGGCGATGGCGTCATGGCAGTTGAATTGACGGTGACGGTACTCAACGGAACGGTCCTGGCGACGAGAGTATCGCTGCTACGCACCGACGACGAGCTGCCCCCGTAGCGTTTGAGATTCATCAGGTCCCCGATGCTGCCGTGCGGGGTTGGAGTAGGCGGCGGGGTGTTCAGATGACGCAGCTTATCCAGGTCTGTTAAGCTCGACCCTCGCCTGATGGTCACCCTCGCGGCCGACATTCCGGCTTTCAGCGGGTACACCATCGCCTGGTGCGTGTTCAGACTAGGCACCTTCTTCGTCTTCTGCAAATGTTTCTGGTGAGCTTCTACCCATCGCTGAGTGTTCCAGTCTTTCACTTTCCAGGTCAGAATCATTTTACCACACTGCCCGCTTAGGGAGGCCAACCATTACTGCGCCGTTAAGACGCATGATTTTTGAACGTCAATGTCACTTTATCAAATTTGTGCCATGGCTCCCGCACAGGAAGCTCTTATCGTTCCGCTGCAAGGTTAGGTTGAGAGAAGAGCGCAAGCATCCTTGCAAGCATAATATTAAACTCACTAATTCTCTTGATAAGGCGGCAATGTGTATTTTATTACTAAGGGGTAGTAGTGAATTTGGGCAAAAATAGTAAACTTAAGCCTCCTATAGGGGCACTTTTTTATACTATGTAAATGCCAAAAAAAAACGAATAAAAATCGCAGTGTCATGAAACTCATTATTAGATGATACTATCGTACTGGGTGCAGATTGAGTATATTTAATTACAATGAAATTTATTACGCTTAAACAAAAATGATCGACTTTTCTATAAATCTTAAAATCATAATAAATTCCGTAATAGATCCTTTTTGGTCCGTCCGTAGTACTACGTAGGAAGGGCCATATAGTCTGATGCATGCTGTACGTTTGTGCGTTTGTTTGTCCGTATTGCCGAAGACTTTCCGTGGACCGATCTTCACCAAATTTGGTATGCAGCCTCTCTGGGTGACTCTAAGTGTCATCAGGTGGCGGCAAATTCGATACGAATCCCACAGGTACTGCTGCAGGTGCATCCTGGTTTACTTGACCTGGAGGAGGATCTAACCAATGGGTAGAGCAAGCATAATGTATGTATATGGGTATTTTTAGAATCGTGTTGACGAGAGAAACTTATTGGAATAGGTTCTAAGCCATCTTGGATAAGTCAGGGATTACCAATCACCGAATGGGGCAAAGTTGCCGATGTAAGTATATCGCATTTTTTTGTTGTTTTAATCTAATATATCTAATACTTTAGTAAATTTCATGACACTGTCATTTTTTATTCGAGAGTAATTTGTATTGGCGTTTGTATTAAAAATCACCCCCTTTACCGGCCGCTTAAAAATTCAATTACCACGAAATGTATTTCGAAAATAGTTACGGAACTAACATAGATCCTTAAAATCTGCAAATAAATAGAAGCGTTCACTGTTCAACAAATATGCCATTTCACTTATACGTACGAATTTTATATACCAAAGCATACACCCGCCTCTATTCTCTGGAGAGTGGGCTTTTGTTATCTGAGACAACAGCGTTTTTGGGAGCCCAGATTTTTCCTATTTCATCTGGTGAATATTACATAGCTGTATAGTTAAAGCGGATGACGAAAGTCTCTACATAAATCGATAGCTATTCAGCCATCGTTTCAAAAGAAAAAAATCAAAATATTCAACAGGTAAACACAACTGTAAAATAACTACATGTTTAATGAAATTTCGACTTTTCAAGTTATTGTGTTTATCATGGCATGACTAAATGTATTTTCAATGAAATTTCATACAAATACATAAACATCCCGGGAAAAAGGGAAGGCTTTATTAAATCTAGGTGTGCCTCTGTTCTAACTGAGGTAAGTGTCACGAAAATCATGTCAAATAAGGAAGATTTTGCTAAAGTCTAATATTATTAATTGGAATAAAACCGCATGCGAAAAATTCACTTCTTTCACAAAACACTGCAAACACCGAACCGGAAAATAAGTGCGGCTGAGACACCTGTTGCGGAAACACTTCGCGTGCGCGCGAACTACGCCACTGTCCAAACTCGAAGACAGTGGCGGTTTCACATATTTCAGCGGTTTTCAAGCGGATGAGCAATGTCTATAATTAGCTATGCAGTGACGCGTTAAAGCGTGAGGAGACGAGTCGCGCGTGCGACCCTTTCAGAGGAGTCGCGTCGGTCAATCTGCGGCAGGCGTCGCTCGCGACGTCGACGCCGACCACGCCGGCGACGCTCGACCGCCTGAACATGGCCTCGCAGCACCCGCGGTATCACCAGCACCGATTGATATCAAATAGCCCGAAAGCTCACTGCAGATATCATAACTTTATTAATTGGATACTTGGTTTTATTTATTATTAGGTTACTATTTTATAGAGCGCTTAAAAGGGAAAGTACGAAAAATGGGCAAAATCAACCGATCTTAAACATTGTCATATGAAAATTAAACAAATATTGGAAAATATTTTTACGGCCTATAACGAAACATCTCCAAGGCCAAATTTACATTAAAATAACAATAAGTAACCTAGAAAGCAGAAAACAGCTAATAATGCACACAATGTTATGCTTCATATCTGACGATAGCCAATGTAAAATTATTGAAAGGTTTAGAGGAGAATACAAGTATCTTGGTGTCACTGTGGACACAAGGTTGGCATGGAAGAGACATGTTAGCAACGTTGAGAGCTTCGAACTATTTTTTCCCAAGCCCCTACATAAAACCGTTTATATGACGTTGTGACAAAGCCTGGGGTCCTACAACATAGTCGCTTTGGGTGGTTGCAACACGCAAGTACTCCATCCTCTGATCAAAGCGCAAAACTGATACTGAAAGAAAACAAAAAAAAAAACGAAATATCCATCAGCAAATCTTTATACAGAATATATAGTACTTGGTGTGCGGCAATTATAGATAAAGCAATTGCTTTATCTATAATTCAGTTCCACAAAATCATGGACAAACAGGCAAGAAGTCAAGAAAATATAAAAACAAGGCAAGCTAATGGTTCAAATTACAATATTCCGAATGTAAAAACTTCCTTTGCACAAAAGTATTTAACTTCCTTGCATTGCAACTATATAACAATCTAAATGACAATTAAAGGAATGTAAACAACTTTGATACATTCAACATACTTATACAGAAGCGCCTGCGAGAAAAGGGACCATAATATCAGAAGAGACAGCTCGCCGTTACCAGAACCCAAAATCGGGATTCCTAGATAAGGGTCGTAGACCTAGTTGAATATGCGGATAAACTGATCTCGCCATAGAATGAGCTCAATATCTCCCAATCAATAAATATTATGTATATTGTTAAAACATGTAAAAACAGTTATCATAATTAATAAAAAAAATTGTTAAATACTTTTAAGAGATCACGTTTAGAAATATTAAAATATATGATTATTTATGTAATATAATGAAATTTGTTTCAGCAGTTTTTTAGATATTCTGGAAAAAAGTATTATTCAAAGATTACTTTCAGTGAAACCATAAATGAAAAGGTAAATATAAAATTGGAATTAGCAGTATCAGATGTACAAGCTGTACCGGTAGCGCCAGCACCAAACTGTCTGTTTTGTTAAGATTTTGTTGCGTTTGTTATATTTTCTGCTGATGTATAATGCATTGTACAATGATATTAGGTGAAAATAATAGGATTAGTTGTATTTACATAAGTAACGTATGTATTACATAAGTGACGATAAACAGTAAATTAAATATAGGCGGCAAAGAGTCTTCTGAGAACGAATAGCGCAGCAGTGGTCGGTATTGAAGCATTTTGATACATATCTCTAAGAAGTTATAGAAGATGACTACGTCACTGGTAATCGTGTAAATGACTGCTTATCGCAGATCTTCCTTATAAACAACATTTTAGTCGTGACAGCACGAGCATGGATGTAAAGATTTATACTGCAAATGAGACGTGAACATCTTATGTATATCTGGCCGTGCAAAAAACAAGGTTAACGAGGATCAACGCATGCTATCTTCAGTATGCGCATGCTATCTTCATTTCATAGCAAAGCTTAACGAGAAACTGTAGGCGTTTAAATTCGTTTCGAATGTTGAATGATATAATATGTAGATATCATTGGAATTTGGATATCAGTAAAAATAATTCTTGGTTTTGTAGTTTATCGATCTGCAGATGTATAACATTGCTCAATTTTGGCGGATGCAACTTTCGCGACAAAGTTATCGGTGCTCCAAATTTCAATTTTAATGAATGAATAGGCACAACGCGGGCAGATTTCGTAAGGTAAGGAATTGGACATGATATTGACCCGTTTCTTGTTCATCGACGATGTTTTTCGTCATATGTACATAATAAAAAATAGATAGTTACTAAAATTACTTTACTATTAGATGCTGGAAAGTTTCGCTATTATGGCTTGATTATCTATAGTCTTATTAAATGGTACATTTCATCCACACATATTTTCTATATATCTTTAAGAAAAAAATAGCAATACCAGATTGTTTACAGTTGCTTCATACTTGCCCCTATGTAGCTACTTTTTTGCTTCTAATTCGAGAATAAATGAACACAGAAATTTGATATCTATACAATTTAAAAAAAACTTAAATCATAACTTTAGATCTCAAGAAATTAAACTTTGAAATTTTGGAAATGGCAGTTTTTTGTCCGATTAGTCTGACATTTTGTATGGTATCTCAAAAACTATTTAATCGATTTTGATCTCTTATTTTCTATAATCGACGGGAATAGGCAATCAAGACATAAGAAAAAAATCGATCGTGGTTCTCAAGTCAAGACAAGTGGTTCTCAAGTCATTAACACATAGACAGATAAACGAACAGATGTTCATTTTACAATTTGTAGAGAATATAAAAGTTATATACGATTTTATTGGTTTTTAGCTATATTTTTATTAAAAATAGTAATAAACAAAATTTAATTACGCGTAATTATTAAACAGTGTTTATATTTTTCTCTTTTTCTGTGGCATTACCCTAATTTTAATTTATATTAGAATAGGTCAAGTATATCTGGATCATGCATTATTATTAATTTTGTTCCACATATCCCAATTAATATCTCTGAGTAAAATTCCTAAAAGGATCTCTTTTAGCCGTTTTCCCAAGACCAATTTCTTGAGAAGGAAGAGAAAGATATGACGGAAATTTATTTGCGCAAAAACGGTCCGTTTTTGGAATTTTACTTAGAACTCATTAGAATTTAAAAAAAAATAATAAATATACCATATGATGGAGATGTACTTCAAGCATTGTAAAATAAATCAAAATTTAATACCACAATAAGAAAAAAGAAATAAAAAATTAAACATTGGGGAAACATTATGCTAAATTTCACATTGTTTATAATATATAAAGGTTTTAAA
>JAOPUG010000010.1:2233426-2245785 GCA_027564375.1 Micropterix facetella | reverse complement strand
CTCAATAACAGTTTCTGGGCTTTAACCAGTGGTTCGAGTACTTGTTTCGTACAGGCCCCCCATGCAATGACGCCATGCCCCACAAGCTTTGGCACAGCGCCATGTACACAATTTTTAGCGTTGGTTTTGCTAGAATGTTGCGTAGCTCGCGAAAGACGTATACCACCTTTCGTGTGCGCGAAGTGAGTTCTTTTATTTGGTTCGTCCAAGTTAACTCTAGAATCAATGCTCACCCCAACTAGTTTGAGAAACGCTGATATAGGGTATTCGATTGCTCAATGAAATACTACGTTTTGGCAACTAGGATTTTACTACGAAATGCAACGCGTAGATGGCACTAACATTCTAAACATTGATTAATATTCTCTTTTGTTCAGTAGCCCCATAGATAAAGAATGTTCTAGAAATGCCAGTGCGGTATCCTATTTCAAAATAAAATAATAATATAATAACAAACGAATTTTTAAATCATAGCTTATATTATTTTAACATTATTTGCATAGACATCAAGTGTTAATTGGAAATACATGTTTTGATACATATTAATTACTTGATTTAAAGTTCAAATAGACTAATAGATGCCATTATAATCTCTCCGTATTATTTTAAAATAAATTTACAGCGTGAAGTTTGTAACACCTGACGTTCCGGCGGTGTTGCAATCGTCGTTGTCCAGGATAAACTATCTATCTACCCTAGACTGGCGGTTGTAACATCGCCGAAACGTCAGGTGTTACAAAAATCACGCGATAAATCGTTTTATCTTAGTTGGAATGGAAGAAAATTCTTGACAAAGCCAAGATACATTGTGAGTCTTGGCTACATGACATATTAGATGACGATGAAGTTTTTCATTGCGGTATGAGACAGTGTGTTTTCAGTGGTTGTCCTTAAAATGGCGTTCTTGAATTTCTCGGTTTATGTACTAATCATGCATCTTTATTTACCTTTTAGCCCATTCTCTCAAAGCTCACGTCGTCTAATATTTTTTTCAATACATAGATTGCTCACGTCATCCGAGAGATCCGACACTTCCAACAGACCCCTTACAAGATCGATCACATAGCGAAGGTGTGCGGCTACCTCCTCGACCCTTCCCTCCAGATCGACGAGAACCTCCAGTACGAAATCAGCTCTGATCTAGAGCCCCGGGCGCCTCGCGTAGCCACAGGTCAGCCGCCTGGTCCGCAGCCCCAACCCAACATTTAGCGACGTGCTTCTCTTATCTACCTTCGTATGCACTTCTATTGAAATTCGCTGCTCTCTACTCTCTAGGAATTTTTCAATATCTAGCGCTACGTCGGAGATAAGATTTTTAGATTTTGACGACGAGTTCTTATGAAGTCGCTTCTTTTTAAAAAAATACGCTTACAAAAAAATATTGTTATATTTTAAGTATTTGTAAGAAAGGGTAGTGGCGTATTTTTGAAATTTTCGCAATAAATAATATACCTATCGATAGGGAATACCATATAAAATATGAATTATTAGAAATGTAAACTCTAGAACTCTTTCCTATTTATTATGTCCTGTCATTCTACGAAACGCGCAAAAAGGTTATTTTTATAAGAAATCATTATTTACACTATTATTCTTAAGAAAAGAGCTTCGTTCCTTCTTTCGAGAGTTTCAAGCCATCACACACATATCAAAAAGTAAAATTTTATGTAAACAACGATAAGTCAATTTTAACTATGTGTTTCGAAAAACGGGACTTATCCTTTTTAGCTAGAACATTTAAAAAATAGTATTGTATATAAATAATTTAGTGTTGTGAATTAATAGCAATGAATGACGGGGCTGTAGCTATAGAAAAAATAAACTGGCTGGATTGTGGATCATTATAAGGAAAAATTGTGGCTCTCTTGAAATACGTACGTACATTAGACTACTAGGCGTATTGTTCTTTAAAATGATAACCATTATTTTTAACAGGGTGGAGTGGTATGTAACTGTGATTACTCGTAACCATATTTTAATTAATTACAAGTATGAAACCCCAGAGTGTCATGTCTCCAAAATGATTGTTGTAACAATTGTTAAATTAGTGTTATAAAACTAACTTTTTACTATTTCTCTTTAAGCATTTATCGGACTGTTACAAAATGGAACTTTTAGCATCTAGAATATAACTACTTTTGTAAAAAAAAGCTGCTCATGCTGTTGTTCTACTTAACTGTTATATCAATGTTAAATAATTATAAAAATATGTACCAAAAAAATCGGTTTCTATAATTGTAAACTATTTCTACCTCTATTGATTCTCCTTATTAGGTAATAAAACATTGCAAATTATTAAATAAAACCTTAAACTATTGAAATCGAAAAGCAAATCACTATGCCAAAGCTGATTATATAACGTTATATAAGTATTGTAAAGAGGATTGGCGAGATATGGCCGTATATTTTTGCAATCTATCATGTACACAAATAAACGCTACGATAAAAAAAATAGTTATACAAGTATATCTTTATAAATAAATGCATATTTTTTTTCGTGACGTTATCGCGCAATAGTTGCACTTCTTGGTTTATTTTCAGTTACAATTTTACCTTACTTGAATTTCTTGGCTCCACTTCAATAGCAAGTCAATGATAAAGAGAGACCGCAGTGTGTGATCTAAAAAGTTCTGTCAACCGATAGAATGGACTCAAGTATGTTGAGGCGGCACCTTGAAAAAACGCATCCCAGCATGGTCGACAATCCACGTGAATATTTTAGCAGAAAATAAAATATTCGCATCAACAAAAACATGTTTTCACCAAGCAAGCGTCAATGTCAAATAATGCCTCGATGGCTCCATTGAGTAGCGACGTGCAAAAATCCACTTTATTTCTGAACAAAATATTCTACCGGCTGCTATGGACATGGCTAATGTAATGACCGGGGAAATGCAGGGAACTTCTTTTTCCGACGTTTCCTATGTTGAACAACACCATCAATCGAAGAATCCAGCACATGACTCAGGGTCTCAACGATCAATGGATAGAAAAAAGATTAAAGTAAATGAATTTCCTATGTACGTTTCCTTGTATAGTAGTACAATCGTTCAATATAGATATTTTACGATACAGATATGTATATACTCTTAAAGCGCCATGACTTGGATAACTTTGGGAACCCCTCGTATAAACTATACTTCGACATACCTCATATTATTGTAGCTCCATGGCTATTTTTCAAGCCTAGGTTTGTTTCGGATTCTGCCAATCCTCTTTTATTGTAGGATTTTTTTTAGGTTACTATAGCTATATTTTCTTAAACATATCGATTTTTGAAAGCGAGAATTTTTGTATTCGCTGTAGCAATACCTTGACGGCTTTTATTTCGACAATCGAAATGAACTAAACCAATAAGACATCGGTTGTGAAACTCTTAATTCTCTGAATCTGCAAATTTTAGACTAGCAATAACGTATAGAAAGCAAACAACTTGATATTTAAAAATGTAGGCGTTTTAACGAGGAGATATAGGAGTTTGTATATTACAGATGTTGATTATCGTATGATGACTGTTCAATTTATGTAAGTTTTTTTTAAACATAATAATATGGTATTTTCTAACTTTTACAGTTGTAAAAAAAACACTTGAAATTTTGCTACTTCTAATGACAATCAAATGCGCAATCTTAACGTACCTAATTTGATCTTCTCGGGCACCTTTTTCAAAATAAAAATTGTAATTACCTTTATAAGCTTTTTAGAGAAATACTAATACCGAAACATTAAATGTATGTTTTTTGCATCGTTGTTCTTTGGATCCCCATTTGTCTTTTGTTTAAAAAAATATACACAAATTGCCCAGATTGTTGTTTTATTGAATCCCCGCAGATACAATGAATTTTGTACCCAAGGATATGAACCCGCCGATGTTGCATCCACCACACTTTCGAAGGCGCCGAAATTGCACCCACCCCAGTCAACAAGAGATCCGCAGAGTTCTTACCCTTGCGAGAATCCGCTGTCGCTTTACTTATTCATCTAGGCTAGGCATTCCCTAAATATTTTATTACACCTAAAACAGATTGTGTGTACACAGCATAGTATTTTAAACTTCTATAAATCGCAATAAATAAACGCGCGCATCACAATCGTCGTGGAAGGAAATCACCACTCAACCCAAATTGCATCACTAGTATTGAGGAGATCAACCTACATGACTAGCGATGGAAGGTGCGAGAGAGGTGTCGCGTGGGTGTCGCTTTTAATGATAGCAGTCCACTCTTGCCGAGGATACTCGTCGAGATAATTTTCGAGGTGCCTAGACCCGATTGGACTACGTTCACTCTCTAGTTTTGCTCGCCCAATGTCCCTCAGGCGATGCATTTGCTGATAGAGCATAAAACTGAGTGGTACAAAGTACACTCTTGCCTCTTCGCTCTTGGCTAATCTCGCCGGAGAGGGATGGACTGTCTAGTGATCGAATTGTCTAAATTGCACCAATGGAAGTTGTTGAAATTTCTGCCTCTGTGGTTATATTTGGTTATGCTTAGTTTAATTACATGACTATTTGGTAGGATACCATATGCAAGCTTCACTCTGATATGCTTCCAAAATTCTTTTTAACAACCCATTTTTTTACCCAATATTATTATTTTTAATATTAATGAATGATTACGCAATAATGTGAACATCCGACCAACACAAAACGAAGAATAAAACAAAGTACAAGTAATCCTTGAGTGGACTGGGGGGCTTCATGGCTCTCGGTCTCGCCTCTCGTTGCCTTTGACTTGTGTAGAAAAACCGACAACCAACCGAGCGCCCACGAGGCACGGCGAGACCTAAGGAGGCGAAGCGAGTGAACAGAGGTCTGCCCAGTATATTCATATTGAAAAGCGCTCAGTACGTAAGTCTGCCCGGTATATTCATGTTGAAAAGCGCTCAGTACGTAATTCTCCCCAGTATATTCATGTTGAAAAGCGCTCAGTACGTAAGTCGGTTAACGAATTGAAACCTATGAGTGAAATTATGGTGATTCAATTCTTGCACCAATTGGATTTTGTATGGGTGTAGTTTTAGGTATTTGTGTAAAATGCAGTGTACTTAATGATGACCTATGCACATTTAAAGCACTTGCGCGCTTACGAATGGAAAAGTTCGGATCGTCACGAAACAACTGATTATGGCTCTTTTACACGAGGTCAATCGCTGAGACTAAGCCAATCCAATTTTGGCATCGTGTAAATAGACCGTTTGAGTGTATCTATGCTACGGGCGAACCCGCCGTCTCAGGGCACTATAACGAAAATTGTCGTCTTGTCGCCTCGAAACGAACGCAAGGACTTGGACGAAGACAATCTACGTACCAATCTTCGCCACAGCCCGTGAGAGTCCAACTTCTCATCGCGTGGCACTGAGAATTTTCAAGCTCTGTGGGGTATCCTCGCGCCCTCACTCCCAGATGTGGTCAAATTTCTCTAACCTCCCGTCAGGTAGCAGGCTCGAAGTCGCTTGCGCGTTCTTCTACCTTATGTAAACGGCAATTCCTCACTAGAACATGTAGCGAATACGTGGCGCCCATTACTCGGTAAGCCACCCGAGATCGGGTGGCCAACGTATCGTTTCTAATGATATTTTCAATGTTATGCGGTGACAGGCGGGGGAAGAAACTCCGCCCACCACCCGGGAAGTTCTAACGACATGTGGTCGTTTTATCTGCCCGGGATGTCGTGCAACAACCTCACGCGTACCAGAAGGGTAGCGCGTGAGAGGTGGACGTACAGAGACAACGGAGGTATTCTCCGGGTTCGTTTCTAAGGATAGATAGCATAAGATATCTAACTACCCCCGACTTCTTAGGTCGCATTACGCTTCCAAACTCCTCCGGCTATTCGCTGTTGAGCAAAGGCCGGCACGCCGGCGAGTTCATCAAACAGCCATCCGTCCGAAGTTTAAACGTCACCGCATTACCGGGATACGGAGGGGTTTTGACCATACCGCCGCATTTTCGGTTGACAGAAGTTCCCTCTTCAGGATTGTTGTTGAGCAAAGGCCGGCAAACCGACAGTGCTCAGACATCCAGGGCCGCCCGAAGCGTTCCCCCAAATCACCCTCATAACGCATTGCAGTTTCACCGGTTTCATCCCTCTTTTGGGAGGCTGCCGGATGGGAACAGAGTAAGTCTGGCTGGTAGGTGTAAACAGAATTGGCTATTAGGACCCTAGTTGAACGGCCCCATTAGGGCCTTGTAAATAGGGACAGTCCACTGCATTGGATTGTCCTGCCATTGGTCGGCTAGACCCACGGCTCAGCTCCCATCCGGTAGCCTCCCCCGAAGAGGGACTAATCGGTGAACCTGAGGAAACACCTCGGGCGGCCCCGGACGGTTGATGTATTGGTCGGTTTACTGGCGTTACTCAGCTAACGAATAGTCGGGGGAGTTTAGTTGCGTAATGCTTCTTAAAGCGCGGGAGTAGGTGTCGACCTGTCGTCTCTCACCCTTAGACACGACCCGATGGCCGCCCAATCTCGGGTGACTCTCCGAGTAAAGGACGCCATGGGTCCGCGATATTTCCGAGTCACGGAATGCCGCATTATCACCAGCGGTGTAGTGGCAAATTTTCTAGTGTGGGAACGCTAAATATAATTGTCAAATTATAAAGAAAGTCGTATTTATATGATTTCCTAGAATGCCTACAAAAACTAAGTCTTCAGGAATTTATTAAATGTTATGAATAATTATAGGAAAAAGAAAATAAAGAAATAGTAACCTATTTTTTATAGATTGACTTTATTATTTTAAAATACATCATAAAATAGTTATTCGTATATTCAACTATTCTTAATCTTATGTAGGTTTAACTAACCTTACTATCTTAACCTGATTTTCTAAATTTTTAAATTAAACGTATTCCATAAATCTAGAACAAATTCAAGAAAATATAATCAACCGTTTACAAATAATCGGCAAATGCGTCTTCTTCTTCTTTATCAGGTTGATGTTTAGATCGTCGAGTTCTAGTATCATCAGCTGTGCGGTGTCATTATAACCAAGTCGTGACATAATGCTCTGATTTCCATGTCGGGATATTTGGGCCATTCAACTTGATAAAAATTAGTGCAGACGTGTGCTTGATGGTCAGTCTTGTTCTTGTTGGCGATATTATGATATTCATATTACTAAAACCCCGTTGTACTTGCAAGGAATGCACACTCTGATGTACTTGCAAGGAATGAGCTTGGATCAATTCATCAGTGGGTAATGACCGCACTGTTTTCTAGATAATCTCTGAAGCTGTTTATAATTTTGTTTGAATTCAACCTGAATCTTGTAGAGCTTTTCGAATTCTTTTTCACCGTATCCAACGGATTTTTTGGGAGGCCAGCTCTTGCTTTGAAGCACTTGTAATTCTGAAAGAAGTGAAATATATTCTTTTTCGTGATTGTTGGCCCCTGTAGATAGCTCATTGCTGTTTCTAGTGGTGAAAACCCTTCTATTAGGTTGTTAATGACACTTGATAGTAACTGCTGCTCATTAATAGCAGGCATTTTGCTACTACATACTTGTTAAGAGGACACCACAAAAGTTACCCTCGATTGAAGCTCTTTTCGCATCAAGGCCTGTTCATCATTCAATTACGCAAACCACAATCACAGCTGAATTTTCTCCGTTCTATAGTCGCCCAATCACCGTTTTTGTAAAATTCTCGCAAGCAAACAACACGGTCCGTTCCCAAAAAATGCTCCATAGCAGCGTTTCCCAAATGGTGGGTCGCGACCCGGCACCGGACCACGAAAATAAAATAACAGGTCGCAACATTGTCTCCTTGTTGTTTAAACCGATCATACTTGTAAATAATTGCCCTTTAGCGGTGCTTGATGTGAGCCGGGCCCATTGACCCGGCTTTCTGTTTGTGGCGTCGCAGGGATGAGCGCCCTGCGGCAGGTACCCGGTACCCGGTAAGACGAGTGATGAATCGTCCTGCAGTTTTTATTTTACTCGCCCCGCGCCCCGCCCGCACCGTTCTTCTCAGTAATCCACCCTTAAGCAGCCAGTAAAAAATGGGTATTTCTATGGTGATTAGTATGACCATTGATTATAGAATAGTATTACCTAAGACAGAACAGACCCTAGGTCACGAAAGGGAAGCATAAAAATAACTAGGCCAAGGCAAAAATAGATTGGGAGACGCTGCTCCATAGGGACGGGATTCCTAGAAGCCAGGCAATTGATAGACATACTCCCCCCCCCCCCCCCGAACGCCTCAATTTATTGCCTTTACACAGTAAGCTAATCATAAATTTTATTTTAATACAGCCTGTATAAAGCCATTTTTCCTTTTGTTATACAAGAGAGCCGGTAAGGCTTCTGTCTGATATTTTGAAACAGATACATGAAACAGACATCGTGGATTCATTTAAACTGGTTACCACAAAACATTATCTCAATTTACAGTGTTTTGTCATGACCGACAGTTCTGCGCCAACGAACCCGGCGCTCACCGTTTTATTGAAGTTGTGTGTGGGAAAAAAAACGCAGGTTCGAGGAATAAAATTCCTTTATTAGATATATTACACATATTCCAACAGTCAGAAAATTGACTATTTCATATGTAACGAATTTAGTCTACGCCGACATTGTTATTCGCTACTTATATTACAATTTAGCATATCCGCAAAATTTCTCTTATTTTTTTATATTACACATCGTACGTAGGATACAAATGAGAAGTCGCATTTACATTTTTTCAGTTTGCTTTAATTATAATTATTAAATTGCTTTGATTAAAATCTTTCAGTATACGTAAAAATTATCATATCCAATACTTATTACTAAACGATAGGATTTTCTTTACTTTTTGGTAAATTTAAATATCCCACTGCACGCTGATTGTACCGATGAATTCACATCCGCCTCGAGCGAATAAACTATATTAAATAAAACGCATATAAATGTGATATAGGAATATAGTTTCCTCGCACCCACTCCATTCTATCTAATACAAAAAAAAAAAAAAAACAAGTCTCGAAAAATAATACTGTAGTCTTTAGTACTTATACTCTTAGATCTTTAGTATGTTTAAGAAAGAAAATAACAGAACACTAGAAAATCTAAACCGATAACAGATCGTTGTTAAATAATTAAAAGCAATCGTTTTGAAGATGAGATTTGCATGTAATTAATTAAATAAACTCTTAAATAATAGGTATAATTCACCTATGATGGAATCCCAAATTTGAGTGAACGAGTAAATGTTATAGTTTTTTATCTTTTCTCGATGAGCGGAGTGTAGTGTTTTGTTCACTTTACATGTTTACATTTCACAACCACAATTGCCTTCAATCCAAAAAAGCTAATGCGAGTTTCTAAAATAACATTACATAATTTTTACTAAACGAAAGTAGCAAACGGTATACTTTTCAGTCTCAATTCTTATGCCTGCCCAAATACACAGTGGCGCCACGGGGGATGTATAATAAGCAATACAGACTCGATTCACTACGAAACTCACTAGAATATTCAATAGCCCAGCTGGTACATATAAATCATTATTGAATACATTGAATTGAATTATGCTTGTGGCACGGAGACTGCCGAGGTCTCCCAGCTTTCCAACCCTCCCTCCCCCCCCCTAGGAACCAAATTCGCCAAAACACCCCTCTCCATTCCTATTTTATGTAATAATTGTTGGAAGGATATAGGAGTGATATAAATTTCCACCCAAAGACACCACTGCCACTGTATCCCAAAATTAAATCGAAATAGTCTAAAACGAATAATTTAAAATAATTGCGATTCTAGAAATAAAAGAGAATTACTTTGGTAGAGTTTATGCAGAGATAGATTAAAATATTTACAAATCAACAAAAGGTGAAATAAAACAATACGAAAGACATGGAAAGCTCCATTTTCCCAGAATGATGTCACTAATGCGGTGGAAACATTATTTCAAGAATATAATATGGCACGTTTTACGGTAAACCTGGTTGAATGCAAGACTTTCCTGCGATATTGATGAATATAGGCCTCACTTTTGAGGTATTAATACATAGACCTGGCATCGGTCGTCGGCAGCTATGCCGCGAATAAGAGACCACCTGGCTTCTTCGTGAACGACTGCTCGTCAGTCATGCGATTAACATCTGCATTTCGTTATTTCCTTGTAGTCTTAAAATGCTTATCGAGAAATTGCAAGAATACTTCTAGAAGTAGATGAAAGCAATTAGAATCACAAGTACAGTAAACACTCGCTATAGCGCGGCTCGTTATATCGCAGATTTGGATATAACGCGGAAGGTGGCGATTTAACTCAAAATTTATTAGAGCCGGGAACGGGCCGGGTTTCGTTCATTTTGTCGTCGGCCAGCAGTTAATATGCAAGCTACGGTCCTAAGTCCTGCGTCTATTATGCCACGCGCGCCAAACCGCTTGCAATTACGAGCGATCACAATGAATAAAAGGAAAGCTTAGTGTTAAAAACTGGAAATTATAAACAGGTAAACAGGCGGTGTTTCAAAAGCATGAATAAGGGGAGTTGAGAATACCTGAGGGTACAATAAGGGGCCGGATGGCAGAAGAAAACAAACTGAATTCGCTTATTGATAAACCCGATGAAGATTCCAGATTTGCCCGAAAAAGACACAGCTCAGAAAAAATTAAAATTTGGACAAGTGATTGTACATGTAGTTTGTACAAAAGAGAAGCAAAGGCGCACCTATATCTGGACCTGCATTAAAGCTGCAACTGAGAAATCTGACGGTTGGTTATGGCGATGGCAAAAGCGATTTGGAATCACTCAGATTTCGGCGAATCAAAGTCAAATGACATCGAGAGTGCACCAAATTTTACAAAAAAGTTGAAAACATACATTGAGAATGAGGAGCAAATGTACCTACAATTGTGACGAAAGTGCGTTGTACTACAGGATACTGACAAGAAAATCATTGGACAACTGGTTTGTTTTGCGTCAATAAGACAGGTCATCATAAATTAAGTCCAATCGTCATTGGTAAGATCAAGAACCCAAGATGCTTTAAAGCGATCAATATAAAATAATTGCCCATAGATTATAGCAACAGTGCCAATGAATGGATGACTTGGGGCTTATTATTCGATTGGTTCAATAATTAATTTGTTTTTGCTGAAGTGAGCTAAAGCTAGAGCCAAAAGGCTTACTTATTCTTGGTAGTCGTCCTACTCATCCATCCACAACCTCTTTTCCAAAGATGGCAAAGTAAACTACTTTATCTCTCAAAGAATACAACAGCATTAATCCAACCCTTGGATCAAGACATAATTAATGCTTTTAAAGCAAATTATCGACGAGAAATGATGAAATATTTACTGTCCTCCAACACGTAACGTAAGTTACTAAATTTTTTAAACCAATGTATTTTGAATGTATTTAATACAGCATTGGGGCTTGCATGGCAGTATATGACCGCAAAAACAATACACAGCTTCTGGAAGATGAATCGGATCTGCAAGAAACAACTTAAGCAGCCGCTATGACATCGGATGTCAACACATCACTGGACTGTTTCTCTGCTTCGGACGTGACCCGAATTTGTGAAATATTAGATGAGTCCGAATTTACAAACCAAATTTTAGACAAATGGGTAAACGTGGGTGGGGGACAAGATATTTGTCAGCATTTGTCTGTCCTAATAATTGTTGATTCGGTTTGTGGTGAAGGAGAGATGGAGGAAAAAGAGAATGGAGAAATGCCTGACCATACTCTGATTTGCCTCCTACTACAAAAGAGGCATTACAAAGCATCGAAACAAATGGGTGGTCGCAAGAAAAGTTAGACTGCATGAAAGTATTACAACTTGCATCACTTAAAAGGGATATATTAAATAAACTAGGTAAGCATCAGCAGAAGATTACAGATTTTTTAAATTGAGCTTATACTGGAAGAGCATGTATTTTAGTTACATAGAGTACATGGTTACTGAATATCATATGCATACAATGTAGTGAATACATTTAGATCTCAAGTGTACCTGCATGAGCAAACTATTGTATTCATTCATTATAATGCGGTTCAGCCTATAATGCGGGCTCATATCGCCCTAAACCTGCGTTATAGCTAGGGTCTACTGTACTATATATTTTTAAAGCAACTATTCAGTGGTATTTTGTATGCGCATTAGTGGCGCTGCAGCTTTCATCTATTTTCCGCATGGCCATTTGTTTTCACGTTCAAATGATATAACCATTTCCTAAATACAACAATTTCTCTTAATGATTCAAATAAACGAACCCCCGTATTGCTATTACACTCTCTCCCAGCAGCGTTGCTGTGCTTCCTCGTGGAAACGATTTTTGTATGCCAGATCTATATACGAGGGCGGTTTGATAAGTCAGTGACTTTTTGAATTTCCCGCGCAGTTACTTCAAATGCAACAGTGCT
>JAOPUG010000010.1:2209323-2220946 GCA_027564375.1 Micropterix facetella | reverse complement strand
CAGATTGCCCTGACGTATAGCAATCAAACAAAAAACAAGAATTGTCCATTTCGAACATAGGAACTAATATTAAATATATTATATATTAACTGAATAATTAGTATATCAAAATTGGACGTCATTTAATAGAGGATAAGAAAGAAACTCTTCCAAATGAGAATAATTGCAAAGTCAAAAGTTTTATAAAACAAGAATACGCGAAAAACGCCTAAGTGGTCTATGGTTGCAGTTAATTTTTAAAATACTGTGACGGTTTGTAAACATGGGAAATAATATTATTATTCTAAGAAAGCAGTGTAATTTTCAGGAAGTCGAGATACATTGAATGATTGTTAAAATGTCGTTTGTTTAGCTATTAATTATTACTTCGCAAACGGATTAAAGATTTTTTTTTGTAAATTTAGAAATTTTCAGTGCTGGAACAATAATTGCTAAATATAGTTTATCAATTTTTTTCGGTAGACATCAAATTTTTAAATATCAAATTTTTCAAAAGACTGAATAACTTTTGAACTAATTGATCATCGTATATAGTTTATGTTACTAAAACAATTTAGGGTAATGCCCGCAGATTTCCAGATTACAAAAATATAATTGCTAATAATTAAAGCCACTAGCCTTAAATCAAAAATGGAGTTAGCATTTGCTGATCTGACCAGCTCGTATTTATCGTTTTTTTATCGGACCAAATCGTATTTAGCGGTTTTTAATCAGATCGGCAGGTATTTTTTCTTCATTTCTTTTTATGTATAAAACAATCAAATATAGTGTTAAACCTTCTTTTAATTTAATATACTAGCAAACTTGGAATATTATTACTAAAAAATACACCTAAAGTATGTCATTTTTATTACAATCACACAGCTCATCGTCACCACTGAAATTCATGTTGATTTTGCGATTCTTTTTGGTATTGTAATATTGAAATAAAATTATTTCTCATTTCTAGTGTATTTATCGCTATATGAATGGACCATTATTAAAACCGTATATCTTTTTGTGTATTTATCGGAGTTTGATGTGATATGAAAAAATATAGTTATTTGCTCAGCTCAGGCTGATTGTATTTATCGGGTGTTTGATTGAACCTATTGATTTCTGACGCATTTTTCATCGGTTTTCAGCACGGTTTGAATAGATCTGATAGCAGAAACGTTTGCGTTAGTATTTGAACTATACAAAACAAAAAAAATAAAAAATTCTAAAAACGTATTTAGCAGTTTTTGTTGCGGCAATCTTCAATTAATAAAATCACTATACAATAGAAAAACATTAGAACAAAATTTGTAATATTTAAATCACAATTAATTAGCGTAGATCGCGGAATATGTATGATGTAGCATAAAACATGTTTAAAAACCTCACATCACCCTTTATCCCTTTCTTCTAATCCCATATATTTTACTCCCATTTTTTAAATGATGTTCCCTTTATATAGTGGAAACTCAAAATATAATGTGTCTGAAATAAATTAATTTATGTTTTTTTATTAATTTGTAAAGATGATTTTGTGTACATAACTTTTAAATCTGATCCAACCTTCACTTCGAGTACATTTCATTATCAACTGTTGTATTGATGGATTTATAAATTGATCAATATCATTCTTAAAATTTGTAAATTAAATTAAACTCACCCTGTAGTGTTTCCAGCGACTCTAATCTACGCAAAGCGTTCGCGAAGTCATGCTCATTCACGCGTTCACTGAAGCGATTTTTCAGTAGTTAATATAATTGCTCCCGTTGTGATGATTTCAGTGTGCACAAGTCATCAGGTCCATTTAACGTCCTCAGCGAACTTTCACTCTTGAAAATGTACCGAAATCGGAGCACTATTTGCCGCGGCAATTGTCGTCTCCGCAACCACTAATCAAATAGTCACGCACGACTTCACCATTTTTTTTTGTATCACTGTTTTCACTGAAAATGCGAGTGTCCGAGCGGAGATCGACGATTGATCTATAGATCGCGCGCCGGGCCGGCGATGCGCCTGGGCATGCGGCCAACGAGCGAATGATCTACGCGCGGAGGAGGCGACGTGCTTTACCGGCCGATGGGGGCGGGGTCTGCGCGCGCGCGACGGAGCGATCGACACTACCCCTGTCTCGCTCGCGCTCACGACCGAATCGTAGGTGACAATCGCTGCGTCTCGCTTGCGCACCGGTCGACAAATTAGGCGGCAGAGGATCTATATTATTTGTCGCACGACTGAGGCTTGATAGATCCGTAGCGTTCGTCTCTGTTTGGCGAATTGCCGCCTCGATACGTGTTCTGGCGGGAGATCTAAGATCAGCTGAATACCTACAAGTAAATAATACTTATTAGGTACTTACCTATGCGTATAGCGTTGCAATAAGTAGATAATAATAAAATTATACGTACGCAGACTTTGCAGTAAGGATTGCTCATGGTGATGAATGTGATGATATACATAGATAGCTGCTAGATAGCAGGTGTGAGGAATTTTTACTTTGCTTGATTTTTTTAGCTATTCATAAAAATGTTTTATAGCTAGGATATTTACCATATGTTCAAAATATTCTTAAAAAACTAAAACTAACGGATTTAATTGAAAACCCGAAATTAAGGTGAATAATCACTCCTTTAAGACCCAGTGACAGGCAAACGGCACTTCCGGTAAGGGTGATATTAGCATTACTAGGTACAAATGATTCAGCCTTAAATTATGTATGCCTCCTAAACAAACATTCAGGTATACCATATCATATATCGAGAAATAATATGGTATGCCGTGGTTAAAGTGATTGTAAAAATGTTAAAAAACTTTACCAGTAAGGATCATGCCATCGCTGTAGATATATAAAATGAAAAATATTTCGAGGCACAGAGTTTACGTAATACACTCTAAATAAATTGAAAACCTTTCAAACATTCCTAGTTTTTAATAGAATTCGACATTTTTTTGCGACGTTCATATTTTTTGTAGAAGATTTTTGACGATTATTTCTGTATAGCAATGATTTTGTAAATCTTTCCAATCCTTGTAGCGGATTAATTATTTTTGACTTAAACTAACACTTTCTCGTAAATGGCACTTAACCCTTGACATAAATGAATTTTTTACTCTATGCCCCACGCCTTCCTTAAGGGAGGTGGTGTTTTTCAACACGATATTCTTTTTCAAAATGAAAAAATCTTTACAAATCATTAATTATATTAGGTACTGTTCTAAGACGTTGTGGCAAATCACCTGACTTAAGCTCGATTGAAAATTTGAGGGCTATATTAAAGAAAAGACTTCAAAATTGGATTGTTGAACAAAAAAAAATACTTACTGATTTTATCAATAATTGAGTGGCGGTTACATTATCAAAAACTGTTTTTTTTTCGTGAAAGGAATTTTTTTTCTATGCTAAATGGAATCAAATTTACAATATATGCTGTAAATTTATAGGGGACATTATTTTGAGACTGTAACACTGTAATTTATTTTAACATTTATCAATAAAAAGTTGATTTGAAGAAAAACATAGTTTGTCCCAATTAATTTGTACCTACACAATGTTTTATGTATAAAAAATAATCCTCCTGTAAAATGAGTTCTCTTGAGGTTTTATAATATAGTTATAGCAAATTGCCGACTTTTACCTACCTATTCTTTTACTGTTAGTTTTTTTAACTCATGTGGCAATATTAATACGGTGTCATAAATTAAAATATTGCAAATTATGTAAGTGTGTACCTATATTGTTTATTAGATGAAATTACGATACTAGAATACTTAAATTAGAAATTAGAAATTGTACGCCAAGTGTACATAGAAAGGCTACAAATGCTGCAAACATGATATTCTCAGGTGATCTAAGCCTAGTGTTTAGGCTATACCCGCAATACGGTAATAAAATAAAATAAAAATAAAAGTAACAATTATAAAATGGCAATGCTTTTAATATATAAACTAGAGATGTACAAGCTTTTTTTGAACTTTTGACATATAAGTTACATTACTTTACTAGTCATCGTTTACCAGTGCCTTCCAAAATAAAGTTTTTAATATATTTAATGGCTTTGATTGCATTTTCGGACCCAACCGATGTCATACAATCCACGAATAATAATATAAACTACAACGACAATTTGTTGCTTTAAATTTAGTTGACGGGCTCGCGTAGAGTAGGTATGGCGATGATGAGACCAGGTCATCAACGAATATAGGTAAAGAAGTTGCTTAGTTCGCACTGTCTTGACAACGTGGGAAGCAAGGTGAGATTGCCTTATTTGCCTCGTGTTCAGCATGGAGGCTCTGCTGAGAAATGGCGATACATGATGACAGGGATGAATATGAAGCAAAACTTTGCACAAGCATTTTCCATTCTTTGCAGCCTACGCTCAGTCTTCTTATACATATAGTCGCCGTAGTCCAAAACTGACAGAAATCAGAACACCTGGATTCATTATAATCTCTTCGAAATGAAGAATTGAATCAAAACGTATACCAAATTTCAGAAATAATACCCAAAATAATAGTTATATATAAGAATAAATAATCAATTGTACTTTAAATATTAACAGCCTTAGAAATAAAAATATGCTAAAAATGCCATTGACCAAATGTTTTACTAAACGCGTTTAAACGCGGACGCCATTTAGCGTCCGTATAACTACGCAGAAAATAAACGCATTCTAAGTTTTGTTTAACTAGACAACCAATTCAAAGACAAGGTAAACTTTTTACCTAGGCCGATTTTTGTCAAGCGGTGGACGGGTGTTGATTGCATTCGAGTCGACTTTGTTTCCATTGTACTAATTATGACGTGATCGCATTAATTAAATACGATGGGTGACATATGCTTTAGATGTTCGACGATATTTCTTCATTTACACATCGCTACACAAAAAGAAAGCAACGCCATTTGTCAGTGTCATGTCACAACGCTAAGGGGAAATAGTTCCGCCTGTTGGATCTCCAAACAAATCGTTCCTGAACCAGTCTCTGCTCGAACATATGCTTTAGTAAATCGGTATTTCAGTTTAAAATCTACATTGTCGAGAACAAAGGGATTTAATAGCGGTTGATAATTCTTCCGATGACGTACACGCCTATTTGCAAAGAACTCAGCGGCCAATAGCATATTTGATCGGAAATCTGACAGATCGCAACGAAAAGGTTACGCTGACGTTCAAACCCGAACGCATCCAAACTGTTGAGTGTCAGCTGTTTGAGTGTCAGTCATTTTATTCGCCTGAAATGCCCTTAAACTAGCACCGTCTGGTGGTTAACAGCATTTTAAAGTCCATACATTGCCAAGCCCTGTTCAACGGCTGGTAAACGCTTGGTTAGCTTAAAATGCGTTTATTTCTCAAATACATTTGCAACAGCTCCATGGAAATCAAATATCCTCAAATACCTGGAGTACAAACAAATAAATACCATGATCTCACAATGCCGCCACCCGGAATGGCTTCACTGTTCACCTTCACACGATGAAGGTGGGAACTCGATAAAGGAAAATAGGAGGGTGAGGATCTAAAATTGTGAAGTTGTAGGTAGTACCTACTATTTATTGTCTTTGTGTCTATCTTTCTCACTTCTTTCGTCCATAATATTTAGTACATTCTGGATCTTCCTGTCTTTATTGTGATGATTCGTTGTATCAGTGATCCGCTTGTCTATTCCTTCACTAGTTTATGTACCCGTTTCTTCCAATGTATACCTTCCAGCATTGCTTCCCCCAGTTTGGCTTTGAAAAATCTTAAAGATACTAATGATTTTGAAAGCAGTTAAGAACCTACGAAAGGGATGTTGTAAATAGAAACCAACAGGAATATTACTCGAATATTAAAAACAACAAGTTACCTATTTGGAACAGCGTCAGATTATGACATTTTAGGTAATTCCTTGAATGAGGGTGGTTTATTGCCAATTTGAGTAATGTCACTAATTTTCTTGTTCTGAATGTTGTCATGGAATAATGGAAGGAACCCGTTTCACATTGCTTTAAATTCAGAAAATGGGCAGCTAAGATTTCCCACAGCCAACCACAATACCTTAAATGGCTGGGGTTTTCTCTTCGGCCACAGTTTTGTCTGGTGACTACTCACCCAACATACATGTATGCATTACACAGTACCAAGAATACATGTTTTTTAAAAAGCCGCCTTCACCCTTGATCTTATATAATCACTATCTGATGCTAGCACTCTTGCCGAGGGTATTCATCGAGACATTTGTCGAGGTGTCAAGACCCGATTCGATTGGTAACAGGAAAAGTAGCGATGTACATTGGCAATTTTGGCCCACCACATTGGCCCACCACATTGGATTGGTAGCCCCTGACTTTAGAAATGGGGGTGGGGGGTTATGGCTCACTCTTGTGAAGTGATTTCATTGAGACGTTGCAGAGCTGTTATTGGGGCTGGGATGCGAACAACGGACATCGTCAGATAACCCAAGACACAGAGCTGAGTCAGTTGTGCTTGCTTGAAGCAGCGACTACAAGTCAGACATATTTTGCACTTGGAGTCTCCGTGACTTAGCTTGTATGTGGAGCAATAGAAGAGCACCAATATTCAGACCAAAGAGCCGCAGTTTGCCAATTCCAGCATAAACAACCTAAGAACCTACTTGGAAAGGCCAAAGGAGAAACTTCAGGCTTTTTATTTAGATCGAGTCCTACCTGTAAATATCCTGGTGGAGGTAGTTGAGGTACTTGTTGAGGAGTTTGACTTCGACCATCCGTACTGCCACGTACTTATCGCCTTGTCGGAAGATGTAGGGCACAGGGCACTTGCCGAGAGTGTCCCATCCAAAGTGGCCTTTCCAGCTAGCTTCGTCCAGGGCGGCAGATTTTTTGTCTCTATCCGGTTCTTCAGCGGTAGCTGTGGTTGTGGCTGCAGGAGTGGCGGCGGTGGTCTTCCGCGTCAGGAAGTTGAGTATTCCCATCTGGCCGCCCGGACCGGCGGGAAGGGCCGCCGCCGGTGGGCCACGCGCCGCCGCCGCCGACGCAGCGAGAGCCTTCGCTTTGTTAGCTTCCACCATTTTGGCGGCGAGCTCGCGGATCTCGCTCTCATCGGGGCTCTCGGTCTTGATCTTCACGGCCGATACGTCCATCATCACTTTTTTAAAAAAACCCGCCCTCAGCGGCAGCACATCGCACTTTTGACACTTTTCACTGTTTTCACTATTGACAGCCGGCGGACGCGTTCGCCAAACAAAAAATTCAAAACTTTTCGCCCGCGAGCCTCTTCGCGGCGCTCCGCGTTCAGAGAAATGCCAAACTGTCGCGTAGCCTCTCACGCCGCAGCGTACTGTAGCCTCTCATCGCGCGTTTCCCGCCAATACGGTGCAAAATGGCGCCGCGCTATGCGCCTGGCCCGACCAAAATGAACCTTATGAACATTCAGAAAAAACCTAGCGCACGTCACAGACCCATGCGAGAGAGGCTATTTCTCCAAGGACTTTTTATTTATAACGCTGACCTCAATTCGTCGTTTCTTTACCCTTATAACCTTCAAAATTAATGAGCTAACTTAATCATAAAACTTTCTCCAACTTTTATGTGACAACCGATCTAATGTACAATCCAATGAACTACGATTTTTGTCAAATTGAAGAACTTCTGCGCTAACTAACCCAGCATCGGACTACTGGGTGTATCGCACCCGTCGCCCACTGGCAAAAAGATACTGACGAATGTGTAAGTAAACAATCAATGTGACGTATCTAACTTAGATAATTCCAAAATTCATATTTTTTTCTCGGAATGACTCTTTTTAACAAAATTTCATCAAGACGTTAAAGCTGTTTTTGAGAAAAAAAGATTGTCGGTAGGATATATATATACACACCTTTATTTTCTATATTAGCAAGAACCGCAATTCACAAAAGATGAAAAAAATACCTACGGTACCAAATTTTAGCCAAATTGGTCCAGTAGTACTTACCATCTCTATGGGTATGAGGTAGTGAAATCCACTGCATTTTATTCCGTGATTACTAAAGGTGCTATATCGACTTAAGGTTTTTGATAGGGATTGTTGGATTACTATTTACGATTCCGATTATTTCGAAAAATATTAGCATAACTATAAAATATGACTGTTACACAGTAGATAGCTTCCATGTCGTAATAGTCATACCTACATAATTTTTGTATGTGCTAATTTTTGTATGCGCATTATTAACCTACTTATTACCGCATATTTTTTAAATAAAACTGTTTTGTTTATTCAAGTTTTATTTGGTACCTACTTGTTTCATAAGAATTAAGACTTGTTTATAACTTAACAATAGGATTTTTTTCTAAAAACATAACATTCATACAACTTGATAAGTCCAGCTGTTGAAAATGGTCTATCAGATGTTACTGAATATAATTGGAAGGACAGATAATTTTGTGCAATTTTTATGAGATTCGGGTGATGACTTATTTTGCCAATGTTGTCATTGGTCAGAGCTTCACGTTAATATGACTATTTAGTCCTGAGCGATGTTAACTATAATATGTGACAAAAGCTCCTGATTTCTGCTGCTCAATTTTTATTTTCGCAAGCGCTCCAGATGCCATCGCCTACCTAGTAATTCGGAGGAAACTTGATAATTTCTTATTATATCAACAAAGAGGGTCGTTTTTGTATAACACAGTATCATCAAACATCTGGACGGTTATATGCGCTTTGAGACACTGTACAGATTAAATAATCGGGGAAATCATCGAGAATTCCGATTAATTGTGAAAACACAAAAAATAGACAATTAAACGTATCGTAATCAGTGTCATGCCTAGTTTTTGATTAAACTTCAAAATTCTAGTTAAATCTATATTTTATAAACGTATCCAAACCTCCAACCCCGCACCACATCCTTGCAGCGCCGTTCGAATATAAAACTGCGCCTGGGGCGAAGTCTGATTCTGGCGCCCCTATACAATTTATTCTAACTGTTAAATCCATTGCTCATACACACCAATCACCAGCGCTGCCACAAAAAATTATTTATATATTAAATAGAACTATTCCGAAACATGACAAACAATGGACCAGCTTTTCATTTTAAACACTCTTTGTGCGAATTTTGGGAAAAACAAATGAAATATGTACTAATAACATAGATTAAATAACACTATAATCTTTGATAATAATTACGATTTTATTCATAATTTTAACTATTCATGTAAATGTAGTCACCCAATTTAATTCCTGACCCATAAAGTCATGCTATCCCTAATGCCTATGTACTCACATAATCAACAAGTGTCGTATTTGTTTTCATATCAAATACATATGCATTCATATTCAATATACATTCACATCGTGAATGTTTAAAAAGAGATTTTTAAAGGAGATAAAACACTTGGATAGGTCAGAAATGAATTTGGTTGACCGTGCAAAATTATTAAATTAAGTAATCTATTTCCTCAGTCTGTTTTGAAATATACAAATACAAATAATCTATTAAATCATCAACATCGGCATGAGAATCACAATATTTGCACATTACAAATTGTAATAACTAGGCACACTAGAAGTTCAAATTTCACAATGACGACACTTTCACTTTTCTTGATTTTATTGGGCAAAATCGTCTATTATGTTATCTAAATCAAGCGCTCGCGTTACACTATGTTCAATTGAAGGTAAACTTAAACTGCTAACGGTCTTATTCAGAGTGGCTTACTAAAGTCGTTGCTAAATCTATATTTACTAGCCACGGAATAAGCCGTGATTATCCCAATTCCTCTTATGCTATTCAGAGTCGTGCTTATTAATATCATTTGTCTTAAATCAACTGGTTAAAGCTGACAATTGCATAGACGTAATGACAATTGGCAAGTCCCTCCTGGCCCATTGAAGATCGCAAATAATTTTTGACAAGGTTTTAGTTTACTGAAGATCGTTCCGCTAACGCGGAAGTTACTGGGATACTTAGAAAAATCCAGTATGCTGTCTCCATATTTTTGTTATTTGCCTCCAAGTCAAAATTGTGTATTAATTGGAGGATTTCTAAATGGTCCATTGTTTCAAAGCTTTCATCCAAAGGCGTAAATAAAGTTTTCGCACTTACTACCTCATTTAAAAACTCCGGTCCTTTCAGGTCAGCAACATATATATTAGACAGATCCATACAATACTTCCTCAGCATATTTTCATTCAATGATTTTAAATTTGAGCTAGTAAGAGAGTCAAAATCTTGTGAGACCATTTGAAGTTTCTCGAATCTCCAGTTGAGTTGTTCAATTATCGTGTCCATAGCCTCTATGTATGTAATACGAAAACGATCACTTTCAGTTAAATCTGCGCCTTCATCAGAAGCCTCATAGTCAAAATGTTTCCGAACTTTTCGTTTCCTAATATATTCAAATGTAAGTTCTACGTCCAAGGATTTAGCCATATCTACACTTTGCTGCTGAAAAGGCGGAAGCATTTCATTACTTATTGTCTTTCCAATTAGCTTGCTAGCAGTAGAAACAGTAATGTTTTATTTGTAGGACAATATTACCTTTGTCTATTTCGTTCAACATATTATTCCACACAACCAAACTCCAGATGAAGTTGATTTTTTTTATTTCGTTGATAAGGTTTTTAGCTCCTGAATATGTCTCTTTATTTTTCTTAAGTTTCATCAGATTTTCCAGGGCTTGTACGATCTTGGGTAACTGTTTATACACAGTAGATACAACTTATTTTTTCGATGACCACCGAGTATCGCAATGTTTCTTTAAAGAAATTGTCAAATGTGACATGAGTTTCTCCTATCTTTCAGGAGAAGATGAAAAGAAAACAAATAAATTTTGGATAATACCAAAAATCTACATCAGTTTTGGTGACACACTAGCCACATGAACTCCAACCAAGTTTAAAGAGTGCGCTGAACGTGGCACAAAATAGGTAAATTCATTTACATCGATAATTCGAGCTTGCACACCTTTATATTTGCCTGCCATATTTGAACTGTTGTCATAACATTCAGCTCTGCAATATTTAATGTCTAAGTCGTCAGCCTCCAATTTTTCCAGGATTTCTTGTGCCAGACCTTCTCCTGTTTTTTGCTTTGATTCAATGAAATGTATAAATCTTTCCTTAATTAAATAATTTCCCTTTTCTGTGACTTTTACATACCTACCTTACAATCTGAGTCATTTGTTCTTTATGGGCTATATCTGTTGTGCAATCGAAAGAAACCGAAAAGTACTTTGCTCTATGAATGCCACCATTATAATTTTCCTCACATTATGGGCAAGAAGGTTTATCACTTCATTATGTATAGTATTAGAGAAGTATGATATATGTTTTCCTGTAAGCATCATGGTGTCGACGTGGCAACGTATTTCTAGGTCATGTTTTGCGATTAATTTAATGGTATTTTTAAAAAATCCGCAGTATTTACCTTCAATATTATTGGACAATCCTCTTAATGCCAGATTGATCTCGGCACAAAAAATAATATCGTTTATGATTGATTTCAGTATGTATCGCCATTTACTTTTTTCGGTTTGGATATTTTTCTCCAGTTCAGAATCAATTAATTAACCTGACTTTAATCGTCTCTCAAGTTCCTTCTAACGAATATATGAGTTCCTGTGCTCTTGTAAATTTTCGTGATCAGGGAGTTCAGGCGGTATTTTTGTCCAATTAGAAAACCCACCATCTGGATCTGCTAACGT
>JAOPUG010000010.1:2161193-2173938 GCA_027564375.1 Micropterix facetella | reverse complement strand
ATCCTGAATATTCACAGTAGGTATAATAATTGGAAGAGTGGATAGCCCATTCATTCTTGCCCAAATTAGTATCTTTGTGCCCGATAACTATAGTGAGTGGCCATATTAATAGGGACACTGAATTTTGGTACTAATTTGCAAATGACAAAAACATTATAAACTCCTAAACAATGCTTATTTTTTAGTGCTAAAAGTAATTTTATTATGGTATTTCGTACTACATAAATAATAAAATAATTTCAGCAATGACAATCGTAAGAAATGGAACTTACCGCATAAAATAGTGAAATTTTCGATTATTCTGCGAAATTACATTTTTTGTCATCATAGAGAGAATGATTGCGGTACGATCCGTTTCTTACAATCATGTTGACCATGTAAATATCCACTAATTTTGGCTTTAATGTCCTCACTGCTTTGTAAAAAGAAAAAGCATTCTGAATCTTTTCAGAAATATTCAGTAGATATTTTGTTGTGATTTATTATGGTTATAGAAATATTGACCTCAAGAAATACTTAAAACTACGAACTACTAAAATACTTTTATCTAATGCAAAAATACGTTTTTTTCAAAATAATAACCCACAAATAATTAAAAAAAAAATCCGCCAAATATTTTTGAAAATATTTAAATAAGGAAAAAATATCACAGGACAATAGTGAGACAAAGGTCTAAATAAATAAATATGTTTTGAAAATGTATCGTAGTTTATTATTATTGTGATTATGAGAATCAGATCTTACCGTGATCATTTTTTCATAAATGACAAAAAATGTAATTTCATAGAAATATTGAAAATTTCACTATTTTAAGCGGTAACTTCCATTTCTTATGATTATGATGGCCGAAATTATTTTATTATTTACATAAGTACTAAATACCATAATTCAATGACTTTTAGCACTAAAAAATAAACATTGTTTAGGAGTTTAGTGCTTTTGTAATGTGAAAATTAGTACCAATATTCACAGTGTCCCTAATAATATGGCCACCCACTGTATGTTAGAGCAAGCGCTCACATACACTTAAAAGAGCCATTATTTTGCAAGAATGTCATACCGATGGCGTTAATGGCCGAAACACCATGACATTTCAATGCCCTGCTGTCAGCCCCACCAAATATAGATATATTCAGATCATCACTGCAAGTTTTGAAAATAAACAATTATTAAATACTAAATATCGTTTCTATTTTTCTTGTGTGTATTATTATATAAATATACGATAAAACAACCAATTAGATTGTTTAGTCTGTAAGGTTATTTGTTTGCATAATCAAATAAAATAACATAAAACAAAATTTGAAATTTGTCACTTGTCGGGCGATTTCTGTGACTTTCGTACTCAATCTTGAATTGAATTGCTCTCTCCATGGTTCTGAGTTACTCGCAGGGTATGTATTGCTCGATGTGTGAGGGTCTGCGTCTCGTCCGCAGGTCACAACGGACAGGATGAATTGCTTAAATACCTTCGTTTTGACTTGACATTCGATAGCTTGCCGAAAACGCCCTATCTGTAGATCGTATACTGCCCATAATTGACGGATATGTAATGGCGATTATCATTTGCCGACAAAATGCCGAGATGTAGTATTTTCAAATGGGTCCCTAGAATTTTATTTTTTTTGACACTATTATATGGTATTTTTATTTTAAAACCACACTATTCGTGGACATTTTTACCATTTCAGTCAAAGATTAAGAATGTTTTAATTTGAGCCTAGTTTTAAAATTGAATGTTTCTAAAAGCATTTAAAAATTTTAGAAATTCAAAAATCTTCATCAAGAAAATTTTTTGAAAAATTAATTATTTAAAATTAAACTGTCCAAAAAGTATCCAACCATTGGTCGGCAAAAATACACTCATTTCATACTCTAAAGTAGTCCCCTTGCATATACTGCTCCCCGCGGTTCCATCTTAGCGGGAAACACTTCTGGAATGGAGTTCAACTGAGCCGTCGCATTACGTATAGTGTCTTCTCTTGATTCGAATCGGTCCATTTCAGCGGCATTTCAGATGATGGCGGCATTTCTCATGACAGCGGCATTTCTCACTCGGGTCTATGTCTAGGGTGTAAGATTCGGGATCCTGCACGACCAAAGTCTATACTCGATCAATGCCTTGTCATTTTGGATTGTTGAGGGCCTACCGGGACGTGGTTCGTTGTCCACCAATGTGTGTCAACTATATTTTAGCCATATTTTAAGCGGTTGTACCACTTCTTTATCCGTAAGATGTTCATGGAGTCATCGCCGAAATTCTGTTGGATTTTTTTAATTGTTTCCACTTAGGCATTGCCACGCTTTTGGTAAAATTTGTTATGGAGGATCACTTACTGTTTTACTCACTCATCAACCGATTGCCAGCGACTGACGCTTTCAGCATGTGCAAATCCTGTACACATCGCCATGTATCGAAGCTCCATTTGTTTATAAGAAAAAAAAAAAGTAAGATACTTTTTAACAGACTATGTATATCACTGCAGTATTTCTGAATTATCTTATTTACACGCATCTTCATTGAAAAGTGATAGAGAAGGACATGCACATCTCGTATACGACTATTCTCTATCGATTGAAAAATATGTGGGGTGAATGACTGGCAAAAGAAAGAAGAGGACCGCCAGGTGAAGAGCCAACAGACAAATTCCAGCAGTATGAGGAGAATACTCCATATGACTGTTCAGGGAAGTTAATGAGCTCGAAGAAGACATTTCTTTCGTAAAGTTTAGCAAAATCCTTATTATATAAAACTTGTCTAAGCTCACAGGACTCGATTGAATCAAAAGGAACAAGGACAATAAAGTAACATTACGAAAATATAATCAATGCACTGGGATTTAAAAAAAAAATAGTATCGCTAACGTGTCGCCGCTCAACCGCTCGAACCTAATCCAAAATATATACATACGCTTCTCCGAAGAGTCCGATTATAACATTGAGAGAGATCCGCGATCGGCGAGAAAGAACGAATAATTTATATTTACAACGAAAAACAAAAAAAAAAACCGAATGTAAAGGGTGAGCGGGTGTTTAGCGACGAGTGTCGGAGAGCTGCAACGTCGGGCGATTATGTACAAGTGGTCGTTCGGAGCGAGATCATCCGCATTAACGAACGGACGAAGCGAGCGGCCGAGCGGATTGTCATCCGTCTGGTGCGGGCGTGATGTCAGTATGCTTCCGCCTCGGCCGCCGTTCCGTTCGTCGGAGCCGGAGTTGACGACATCAGTTGCTGAAACAATACATTCAATTTAATAATAGGCAGACTAAATATAAACTGGAATGTAAAAGGAGTGAATATTTGGATTTCAGCCTGACAACTGGTGCGATGACCCTTTCTAGGTGTCTATGTCACATCGGCGGTCGGTAACAGGTTAATCACGGTTGTCTGGTTGCTCGCCGCCCTAATTTTGGTCATTTGCTAAAAGATTTTAAAAAACATTGTTTTTAACATATAAATTACTAAAAATCAATATTTTGTTATTATTTTCCTTTGTAGATGTTATCATTTTATTTTCAACATTTACCAGTCTCGTAACTTCAAATTCTTCTTCTTCCGGTGCCCTCTCTGCTGTGAAGATTGGTGACCATTATAGCTATTCTTGCAGTCTGCTGATAGGAACGTGGATCGTGGATATTACCATACCATTGATATATAATTTCTATGGTATTAAGATGCCAATATTCTATGGTAATTAAGAGCAGCCATTAAAGAAAAAAGGAGGGGAAAATTGGCCACAGGTGTGCTGCTTCTGCATGATAATGCTTCAGTTGACACCGCTCAGATTGCAAAGGCTACCGCACGTGACTGTGGGTTTGAAACCATGGACCACCCACTGTTCAGTCCAGATCTGGCCATCAGTGACAACTTTTTATTCCCGAACCTGAAAACAGATCTCCGAGGGAATCGATATGCCGACGATGAATCACAGAAGGTTGCTGTGACTGAAATTTTTGCCAACCAAAATGAAAACTACTTTTATACGGGCTTAAAAAAAATAATTGACAGATCTAATAATTGCATTGAGATAAGAAAGGACTACATTAAAAAATATGAAAAAAAAATACATCTGCATATCTTTGTTTTCATACCTATACCGAAAAGTTATTGAACGTCCCCGCATTAGTTAAAATGAATGAGAAATCGTTAGTTTTAGAGGCTCTGACATTATGAGGCGATCTGTTATGAAGAGATCAGAAAAACTAAAAGTTAGAGATAACGATACGATGAACCGTGGTAAGTAAATTCCACAACAGCCCAATCTATATTTATGTATGAGAAGTGTTACTTACTTGGTTGTCATAATCGGCAACGCGGCTCTTGATATGGGCGAGTTTACGATGCAGGTATGTGAAACGGCGTTTGTCTTTTTGCAGACCTACGTCTTGCTGAGTCGCTCTATACTCTTCCACTATCTGCTGCTGAACTCCACGCGCTAAACTAGATCCAGGGGGAGCTTGCTGCCGATAAAATAAATAAACAAACATCAAAACATAAATAAAGCATGATCCCCTTCAAGTGTTTATTAAACATTTGGAATTATCATAGATGGATTTCAGGAGTTGATACATGGATCTTCGCAAAAGCTACATCCGACAAGCTAGAAGTTAAAATGTAGACCTACAGGGGAACGTTAACCCACGACCCCACGACCGAGCAGTCGCATCGACTGAGCAACGGTAGGATTCCCGGCAGCGGCGGAGATTTGGACCCTCCGTCTGTACGGTGGAAGGGATCTTGGAGGGCTGGGGGTATACTATTAATTGCGTACCAGGCAACTGTTCCGAGCTTCCGGGGACCACGAAGATGAAGACAGGAAGGCCGTTGTCCAGTTCCACAGTCACAGCTTCCCATCAGGAAAAAGGAACTGGGTCCATTGTAGTACTTATAAGTGATGCTTACCAATTTATGATATATTAGCTATTCTACAACATATCTCTTATTTAACAAAGTTATTTTTTCAAACTCACGCTTGTTTTAGATACTGCCAATCTTCGTTGCCGCAAATAAAGTTAAAATATCCAGAACTATCGAATCCAACTGTTCCATATCCAGATGATTGCTATTATAATATCCAGATGTCTGCCATTAGAACAAAAATAAAATTACCTTAAGTCTAGCTTCGAGAACGCAAAATGCATTGGCGACTGCATTGACACGCTGGTGTAGTTCGCGATATTCCTTGTACAGCACTGCGAATTCTGCTTTGTACAGACGTCTTCGGGCGCAGCTATCGATCGGGGGATACGAGCTGTAAAGAATAAATATAATATAAATGAGTACGAGAGTATATAATTATTGATTATGCAAAATAGCATTCGGGCGGAGTTTGTACCTGTCGTTGAAATATTCCTCGTCTCGGATGTCAGTCTGTTCCGTCCCGCTGGAGCCGCGGTTGGCGTCGGGCGCGTCGACGCTGCCATCAGCCGGGCTCGGCCGGAACGCGCCTACGCGGTCGACTGGACTCGGGCGGAACGCACCGACGCGGCCATCGACCGGACTCGGGCGGAAGGCGTCGATGTGCTCGCCGCGGCCGTCGACGGGACTCCGGCGGAACGTATCGGGTGGCGGGCTCGTCCCGGGGCCCGAGCTCGGCCGGAGCGGTCGCCCGGGCTGCCGGCCATCGCCCGGGCTGCCGGGACTCTGGCGAAGCGGTCGTCCGGGATGCCGGCCGTCGCCTGGGCTACCGGGACTCTGGCGGAGCGGTCGTCCGGGATGCCGGCCGTCACCTGGGCTGCCGGGACTCTGACGGAGCGGTCGTCCGGGATGCCGGCCGTCACCCGGGCTGCCAGGACTCTGGCGGAGCGGTCGTCCGGGATGCCGGCCCTCGCCAGGGCTGCCGCGCCCGCGGAACCCATTGCCCTGCGGCGACCGCGATCGCAACCCATCGTTGGGACTTGGCCGGAAGTCGCCCCGTTTCATCGGGCTCGGGCAAAAGTCCTTCGCAGTGCCAAACGACAGTGTGAACCCGTTTTTCCCTGGAACCATCAAAAATTATTATTCAACTGAAAGGTAAGCTTAGTTTTGCGTGAAATAAATTTTAGGGTCCTTTGACAATGGGCTAATTAATGAGGTATCTATTTATAAGCTAGATAGAAAACTTGAATCGATGCATTATAATAATTAGCGATGAAATGGTTACCACTTACCAATTACGATTATTTTAGCCTAAGACAGGACATTTTATATACAGGCTATGACATAATGATTGATTGAATGAATGAAATAAAAAATGACAGTTGCCAAAACACATTTTCTATTTTAATTATAGTCAAAACTTAAATACTGAAGAGTTTTATTAAGAAAACATAATATTTTCAACCGATATACCTTGAAGGTGACATGGGCAACCAAAACTAGGCACTTTCCGCTGACCACATGTCGCATAGCAAACGGTGAAGATACCCCCAGCATACATCAAACTAGAGTGGATAGTTGTATCGCTAGGATTTATAAAAATTTTAAATCTTCCTCAGAAAAGACATTTTGTAACATTCATTGTGTAATGGCTCATTCTGACTAGTAACACATCGCATCACTCTTTTTTGCGTGTTTCCGTTCCATATCAAGGCACAATCGTTCTCGCGATCTTTGAGCGAGCTCCTGAGCTTTCGCGAGTTCATGCACCTCTAATGTCACAAAATTTACTAATCCACAATCTTCCTACGATCAAGCCTACAGCCTGGAACCTTTAATCCAGCCTACAGCCTGGAACTTTCTATCTCATACCATTTAGTGGGGGGTTAATTTTTTAAGCCACTGCGAGCCAAATAATAGGGTTACCTCACACGAGTCAACAAGGGCTACTCCACCATTATGTAGAATAGACACATTATGTAGAATTGACACATTATGTAGAATGGACACATTCTGTAGTTGCCATGTCAACTGTGGCTACCTACCTAGGGTTACCTAGGTAGTCTCTTGAGAGGTTTCCATTTTGCTCAATTCCCCTTTACCTTTGGCCTGAATCCAAGCTTTATGTTTTTCCTACAGTTTACAAAAGAATAAAAACAGAATTGTTTGAGATTATTTACTCGAGGTTTACAAAGATATCTATCTACCTTAAAAGGAAAATAAACTGGAATATAGCACCGGAGGACTGATATAAAATACTACATAATTTCTATGGTATAAATGTAGATAAAATCTTCAATAAAGGCTTTTCTTATTGGACAGTCCTACAAATTAACTAAAAATAACTTTTCCATCAGCCCCAGGGAAATATGCTCGCATATAATCTCTAGAAGATTCTTCAGATTTTAGAATCTATTCAAGTGTTGAAATGCCTTCTCACCCTCGCCATTCCTCCTTTCGTAGTTGAGGAACTGATCTCTGTCTCTCGATGCGGCAGTTGGAACAGAATGGGTCGGCTCGTCATCGCTGTAGGCGCGTCTTTCGCCGCTGCTAGCTCCGCTACTCGCGCCGCTGCTGATGCCCGAACTCATCGAGGATCCGATGCCTCCAGGAGATCCACAAAGGGTAGTGCTACGTCTGAAATCACAACATACATCTGTAAGTATTTTGTTATTTTGTTTGCATCGGCTATTTGCTAATGGTCTGGAATGGACCAAAGCAAAGACAGATTGTTTTGTGGATGATTCAACTCTCATCTGGAAGTCTCCTTGAAAAGGTGAAATAAATGAAAGAATTCCCTCATGCAAGACCTGGGCAGGGCACTCTGCAAAGTAGTATTTGTATCTGTTTGTAAACGGGGGGCTGATTATACAGGGGGTTTGATTATTGTTTGTATTATCATTAGTACAATGGACAAACGGCTTAAGCTGATTTGCCCGTATCAAATTATTACACATATTATTACATTGAGGTAGGACTCTGCTAGGCAGTGGCATAACTATATCTGTAGGTTACATACCAAAGTCTGCGACTCATATCACGGTGAAAGACGACAACTATTGTTATAACATACATCCTAAGATGGCAGGTCCGGCTGCAGTATCGACAAACTCAAACTGTCCTCTCGACTATATCAAGCTAATTCTATTAATTTGTGAGCGACAGCTATAGACCTTCAATCGCTGCTGGATAGGGTATATATCTGAACACTGACTTACTTAAAATTAGAATCAAAGAAACCAGCTTGTTGCTGAGTGGGTGTAGTTGGTTTCCTGTAGTGTGAGATCCGCTGCTTTTTGCTCTGCGGCTGAGCGGCATCCGAAGATGTCGGCCTTTTGCTGGCTGAAGATGGGGATCTTCTGGGCGAAGGCGATTGGCCCGACTGGCCAGAGTCCGAGCTCAACGGAGGGGTTAAGTTTTGGGGTTTACGTCTGCAAAAAATATTAAGTACATTTTAGATAAACCATAAACTCTTAAAGACCAGAACTCTAAAACATCGTAATGCTAGAAATAAAAATCTACGTCCGCTGGATGCAGCGGGCGGGTAAACATTGCCATCTCTGTTATATCGCATGTTACATCATTTAATTATAACATAACACACTGTCTGTCTCAGCCCACTTAGTCGTCGGCCAGAGCTACCCTAGGATGGCTGTGTTGCAGCAGTAAGTGCCCTTAGTACTTAGATACAACTATGGCAGCGACGCAAGATATTCTTTTGAGAAATGTCATAAATGTGTGTAATATGTAAGAAGATTATCACAAAATGATGTAAAAAGACATTAGCATTTATATTAATGTAAATTAAAGAGTGCCAACAAATACAATTAAAGGCTATTTAGTCATATAAAAGGACCGTTTAGAGGATTTTATGTTTTCTGGTCTAACTTTAAAATACATAAAAATATTATCAAAAGAAGCGTTTTATTTCTTTTAATACCTTTAATACCTAAACTAATCTGTAAGATCCTATCAGGTAGTAAAACGTACAATACAATAATAACATGGCATACATGTCTGGCGCGTAAGAATACCTTAAAAGCCTATTATTATCTGCATTATTATCTCTCTAGGATTAATAGGCATTCTGTCATGTCACGACTAAACAAATTGAGACACAGTGTTTTGTGGTAACAGAGTTTAAATAAATCTACGATGTCTGTTTCATGTATTTGCTTGAAAATATAAGACAGAAACCTTACCTTTTGTTATACCTATCTTATATAACAAAAGAAAAAACGGCTTATTAAATTAGATTCACCTATGAAGTAGAAAAGGCCGGCTCTCTGGCTTTTTTAAACATCAAAGTGACGAGGAGAAGTGACAATATTCTCGGACATACAGTATATAGGAAGCCCACACGTACGGACAGATATTTGCATGCCAGCTTACATCATCATCCCTACTATCTATGTTCAGTGCAAACATTACTCGTGAATCAAGCATGCGATGTGTAACACTGAGCATTTTCCGCAAGAGATGGAAAATGTTAATGATGCCCTCAGGAAAAATTGTTATGGAAAATATCACGAGATACGCACACAATCCAATACAGACGAAACTCAGAAACCTAGCAGATCATGAGCATTCTTACCAATTCAATACCAATCAATGGCGTGACAGATCGAATAAGTAAGATACTAAACAAATTCGATATAAAAACGATCTTCAAACCGACCCAAAATATAACTCGATCTCTGAGGCCTGTAAAGGAAGCAATACCACTGCAAACTCCGGGTATGTATAAAGTCGAATGCGGCTGTGGATTAGCTTACCTTAAACAAACGAAACGGCCCATAGCCACTCGACTGATAGACCACATCAAAGCTGGTAAAAACGTTCAGCGAGAAAAATCGGCGATCTACGAACACATATTGGATAGCGGAACTAACCACTGGGTGCCAGTTTCAAAATCCCATAGTGCTATTCAAAAAAACAATTTTACTTTCCGCACATGATCCAGGAAGCCAGCCATTGAGATAAGAAAATCACCAAACTTCAACAGAGACGACGGTTTCAAACTCACTACTACATGGAATCTTTTTCTTAAAATGTCTCAATGCCCATCGCCGAGCGCAAGGGTGTAGCACACAATACAGTGAATGATGTGTACACGCCCCACCACCGTTATAATCTGTGTAGTAACAATGGCAGTTTGCCGCCTAACTACAGAGTAACAGATGACGATTGGCAGCGCTTCAGTCTACCCTGGACAACGGCAGTTGCAACTTTGCTGAAACGTCAGGTGCTAAAAAACTTGAAGCGGTAAATTCGTTTAATTTTATTTATAATGTCAAACAACCGCGATAGTCTTATAGAATTGCCTAGATGAATAAGTTGTCAAGAATTCCATTTACTCAAAACACCCATTTTCAATTTGCAGTGTTTTGTCACAACACGACAATATGCCACAGATCAAGGAAAAGAAGTGGGAGTTTAGTAAGGATCGCAGAATTTCCAGAAGGCCTATGAGAGCACCTATGAAGAAGACATTTTTTTATTTTTATCTACCCATTTTAAAACAGCTCGAAACGTGAATGTAGGTTGATCTAAGGGTAATTACGTTAAAATTAAAATGAGTTTTTTATAGTGTGGTTACAAAAAAAACTGGACTGATTGTTCTGCAGACGAATAGTGAGTGCATTCAGATCAAATGGTACACGAGCGTATCACATCACATCCCCCTCATCTCTATTGCTGTCATTGTCAAGGTGCTTCACTCAGTTTGGCAGTGGGCCTTCGTTCAAAGTTGACCTTGCATCTGAGTTCCATTTGGAAAATGTTAAGTGTTCAAGAAGACCAATATGTCAATGTGAAATTCATTGAACCAATATTAGTATTCAGGACAAGCACATGACAGATGTAGAGATAAAGAGTAAGCCTATGCAGTAGCTAGGTTATGCACTTGAAGAAACCCCTACATGAAGACCACTTGGCAGGCATAGATATCGACGGATGGATAATTTAAGAAAATATCTAAATATGTGTGAATTAAATGACTGGGTAGACTTACCTTTTTAGTATTTGTTTCTCCTCTTCGGTGTAAAACGGCCATTCCTCATTTACGTCATTCCATATATACCTTTGGAGGTGATAACAGTTGTCCTTTAATAAGGATATCTGTTGTAATACGGTATTTATAACGGATCTTTCTCTTTCTCTTATGCCCTCTGAAAATTAAATAAACATTTGGATATTTTGCTAAATTTATTGTGAATTAAGAAAGATGCACTGGAATTATACATACCACTTGTTATCCTCGCGTATAACTCGGGCTTCTTATATGGCCTTAATGCCAGTAATTGGATAAGTCGCTCCCTAAAACAGGAAATAGAATTTGTATACAGGGTTACTTTAAATTTACTAACACCACACAAGTGAGTGATAGAAACATCAGATAATATATATATTTTAATTTATTGGATATTATGAGTTTGCATTTTACAAATTATTTTGCATATACCTGAGTGGGTTATCATGTACTTTTTTTTATTTTGGCCTTTGTTACTCAGAAAAAATTCTTAATATCCGAAAAATTAATAACAAAATGCTTACTCAGTTGAAAACCTCAGCGGTTTTTATAGATAGGAAATTTCACCTGGAGAAATCATGGGTATTTCCAACAGGAATCTAAGACCTCAGGCATGAAATTGCGACCCTGAGCAACCTAGATCGAGCGGACGCAGCTTAATTTTCAAACTAGCAGTCGCTTCCAGTCTTTGCTCCATTATTTAATCTGAAAGTCCTGACAGGTCAAGGCGTTTAATATCCTTGTTGGAGCTGAGCTCGCCTTGATTATATCTTTAGATAAATGTCTAAGGCACACTGACTAGATATTAGTGGATTGTCAGAGGCATAGAAGGTCGACATCCGCATTCCGCCTGCGTTTCTTGAATGTGCGAGTTCTATTTCAAGCCTCTCCTCGTAATTCGACTGTCTTAGTGTCCGCAGTAGCTTTGTGAAGCGTCTCTCTGCACTCTTTCAAGCAGGTCAACGTTCTTCACAAAACAGGACTCCAAACTCCATAGCCAAATTCCAGTAGCGGACGGACATAAAACTTATACACTCTAAGCATTCAGTCTGCGCTGAGGTTATAGGAGGCTTTACAATCAGGTACATAAGGGAGTTCGCCTGTTTCAAATCAGATATATTTAAATCAGATGACAACTTTAGATCAGCCCATTTTAGATAAGATAACATTAAAGTTCCTAGACCTTTCTGTTCATTCACCAGCTCGAGTCGAACATCATCTAAGCGGTACCGCACATTGGATAAGTATTTCCTAAACGAAGCAAGGTACACCAGGTACACCTGTCCTCATTAAGGATGACGAATCACTTTTTCGTCCGTTTGAAGATTGACATAGGTCATCGCACGCGTTTGAAGAGATGGTCTGACCGTGTTCGAAGAGAGGTCTAACGGAGCGGTATCTCTTCAGTTGGATTTTGCGCTTTACGATGAGCTCTCTTTGCTCGTGTGCATTTTCCTTTTACCATTTTTAATCTGTGCTTTCAATTACACCCAGCTTATTGTCTTTTTGCGCAGAGCCGTTCTCTCATGTATTCGAAGGCATAAGGATTGCCCTTGCGGTTTTTTCGGTTCGTTCATCTGGTCCAATTTTCATCTGGTCAATGCGAAAAAAGCCCCTAAATCGATTAAATAAATGTGCGGAAACTCACTTGATGGGCCTCTTCATGATGTCCGGGTTAGCGGGGGAAGGTCGGTGGTGGTTGGTCGGATGGCCGGTCGGGTGGTTAGTCGGATGGCCGGTCGGGTGGTTAGTCGGATGGCCGGTCGGGTGGTTGGTTGGATGGCCGGTCGGGTGGTTGGTTTGATGGCCGGTCAGGTGGGCGGTCGGGTGGGCGGACGGGTGGGCGGCCGGGTGGG
>JAOPUG010000010.1:2129433-2140441 GCA_027564375.1 Micropterix facetella | reverse complement strand
TACTTCAGCGCTCGCCCATTGACATATCGATTAATTGTATTATTTTATATACTACAATAAAAAACAAACCGTTTGACATGCATGCCCGAAAATGAACTGGGGTCTGCGCATTAGCCAGAACTATCGATTGCCGAAAGATTTTTCTAAATGGGATACAGTTTACTTGAGTTATCGTGCATACTAACATTTTTCGTGCACGATTTCAAGACTTGGCCACTATGGTGGCCGAAGTAATTAATAGTCACCGCAACGCCGGTATATAAATGACCACTTTCGGTATTATTCTGTATCAAACTGCCAATAACACTCGTTAACAACAATTATCGCGGCCTTCAAGTGACGGATGCATTCTCAGGCATAGGATATCGCCAAAGATATACCACGATACTATCATTTTTATTTTTTTATTTTCTCATCATCTTTATTTACACGTTTTAAAAACTGCTTTTTTATATTTAATGTAATATATTACCACATTGTAAACAAAACCATCAGTATGTCAACGGACGTCCTTGCTTAGGACAATCATAAGGATAGCAGCGACTGACAGGGGCGGGGGATGGAAGCTGGACCGCAATCAAAAAGCTTTTATTCAATTAATGTGCTTTACAGCAAGTTATTAGTTTTAAGTTCAAGTACAATGTTTCAAATGAGGCGACTTGTCTATGGTATCGAAGCTATGTATTTACAATAAGTACGAGTAGGTGTAACTAATATACATAGAGAGGTATAATGACATAAAAGAACTTCAAACCGACCCTAAATATAGCTCGATTTCTAAAGCATGTCAAGGACGTAATACCACTGCAAACCCCGGGTGTGAATAAAATCGAATACAGCTCTAGGTTAGCCTACGTTAGACAAACGAAACGGTCCATACCCATTCGAGTGATAAAACAGATCAAAGCTGTTAAAAAAGTTCAGTGACAAAAATCGGGCACTTACGAACACATATTGGATAGCGGAACTAACAACTGGGGACAGTTTCAAATTCTCATTATGCTAACCAAAGAACACATGTATTTTCCCGCATGATCCGGGAATCCATTGAAATAAGAAGAAACTTAAACTTAAGTAGACGAAGTTATTATACTACTACTACATGGAACCCACTTAAAACGTTATCAATTCACATCGCCGGGCGCAAGGACGTACACACAAGATATATCGGGTGTTGTGTGCGCGGCGGATTCTCAAAATTCACGCGCATCGAACCCGCTGCCCCACCACCGTTTTAATCTGCAGTAGTTTGCCGTCTACCTAGAGAACAATGAATGACGATTGACAGCACTTCAGTCTACTATGGATTTTGACGGTTGCAACATCACCGAAACGTCGGGGGCTACAAACTTCAAGCGGTAAATTTGTTTTATCTTATATATACCACTATATTAGTCGTTGTCGTGGGTGTAGGTACATTAGAGCGCCGGTGATTGGTAGTTGACTAGCGGGACCCCTGACTAGTTGGGGCATCTCGAGGACTGTTTGCCTTCTATTGGGACGAAACCCCTCTTCCAAAGAGGATGGAAGCCATCAGGTCTCGGAGCAGCATTGTCGCCAGCCTATAGCGGCAACAGACCTGGCCCTCGTGTCAGACCCGAGGGCCGGTTACCGTTATTGTAGGACTCCATTAGGCGGTGGACCCATCCGTCTGAGTTGTAGAATAATCGAGTGGACTGAACTCAATTTATTTTTATTTTATTTTTATTTATATATTAGCCAGTTAGTAGGAATCCCTACTATTGGTATTATCAAAATTAATGTTATATGATTTGCCTTAAATGGCAAATTACTTTCTTTAATGAATCTAAGTTATAGAAAAGTCAAATCATATAAAAATATTACAAGTATAAAATTACAACAATAAAAATGGCGCAATATAAATAGTCAAGTTTTTTTTATATAATAATCCATCTGAGATTATCAAAACGTTTGAATTTAGTAATTTAAATTGTCAATGGTTAAAAATGTAATGTAATAAAAATAATCATGTAGGTTTAGAAAAATCAATAATGTCAAAGTAAAATAGAGGTGTAGGTCACGGATTTCCAGCGATGGCATTCTCCTAATGCGGCGTGTGCGTGTGTATCGTATTGATAATAATGATGAATATAAGTTGATTCGAATTCGATTTCACTTTAGCAATTTTCCTCGTTTCTCTAAGAATCCCTTATTCTATATTTTCAATGGCAGTTTAAGTTTTTACTGTCAACCTTGATACTTAATATATGAGTGTAAGAGTTAACCTGCGATACTTCCCCATCGCGGTCCTTATATCACATAGTTTCATTCACATATTTGACCGAGTTTACCCTCCAAGTCTACGATTTCTTTTTATTTGCAATGGTATAATGGTGGTCCCGGATTTGCTACCTTCTTAATTACTAAGAATTTTTGTGTGTCCAGATTATATATCAGACGATAAACTGTTGCAACCGCATGGGGCTTAATAGGGTGGGCAGCTCGGGTCACAATGTCCAAATTTGTCCGTCATGGTCGACCCGACTCATGACTGAACACCTATCCGGCAGTCTCCCCGAAAAGGAACTAACCCGGTGAACCTGTTATGGGGTCAGATCTGAGAAAACACTTCGGGCGGTCCTGGACGGTTGACGTATCGGCCGGTTTACCGGTCTTGCTCAACTGACGAGTAGAAGGGGGCATCTGGAAGCGTAATGCAACCTAAGACCCTGGGGTAGATGAAGACCTGTCATCACCTATTACTTAGAAACGACCCGTTGTACACCCGAGCCCGGGTGATCATTGCCGATCATTGAGTGACGGAATGCCGCGTTATTACGACAGGTAGACGTCGCGCAAGCGACTGCGAGCCTGGAACCAAAAGGGTGGATGAAGAAATCCGTCTAAATTTGGTAGTCAGGAGGCGAGGGTGCCCTCTGGGTGTCTCTGCTCAGGGTTGGGCTCTGAGGGGTAGTGGCGGAATTTGACATGTGGATTTGTATCGTCAAATTTTTTTACGCTCATCTCGAGGCGACATAGCATCATTGAAACGTCTCAGGGCGGATTCGCCCGTAGTAAAATCTTCAAATCAACCCCGCTGCAACCGCATATTCTCTTTTTCTAGCCAATGTGTGAAAACTCCTTTCTTAAGTGCGTAATTCTCGGCGCGCGAGTCAAACCGGCACTTGACCGGTTTTATTTTATTTATTCGCGTGTGATTGTGTTGGGCGCCGGCTTTACCAACTTCGTGTGCATCAAAATAAGCAAGCGGGTAATCAGAATGCAACAATTCCATACATGAGTGTTGTGTGTAGTTAGTTGGAAAGCGGATCGCAGATGCCGACGATGCCGTGGCCCGGCCACTCGTGTCGCACAGTGTATCTAGAACAAACTAGGCGGACACTCAAATGTGTTATATTTGATATTTATGTATTTAAGACTATTTATATAGGACTAGAATATAAGCCCGTTTATAACTGGTTGTTTGATATTCACAAGATCCGGATTTTGATTATTGCCTATTTATAGGCCGATTCCAAAAAGAATCCATCTTGAAATGCGAAAAATTGGCGTTCGGGGACAGTTAGCAGGTTAAAAATATCTGCAGACTTAATGACCTTTCACTCCTTGCCACCTCCGTCCGAGAAGTCAGCGAGACTTTGATACCCTCACACACACGCCATCGCATACACACACCCTCTCAAACACACCCACACACATACCCTTATGCACACTCACAATTAAACCTAAGTAAAGTTACCGAGCGATAAATCCATATGATTAATTTTTTACATTATTTTATAAAAAAAAATCCAGTTACGTAGAATCTTGCATATATTTTCTTTTTTCGTTTTTAATTTTTATCTTTAAAATTTATTGCATAGCCTCAATGTAAATCATTTTTTTAATAGGTTCCATTTTGAGGTAACAATATTTCCATGTGAGTACTTTAATAGCCTAGTACCAATTTACTGCTACAACATCATTTATAATCACCGTGTGTAATCCAATGAATAAATAAATAAATAAATTATGTATATGAATGGCTGCGTCATTTATACCTATAGATCTCTGAAAAGGATCTGGCAGACGTATCAAAGGGCTCCACGACTTCCGACTTCCCGCTGCTCGTCCCCATAACTCCGCACCATACGTAAGCAGAGAGTGGACATACCTATGCAAAGTAACACATGCGCAGTGCAGGGTGTTCATGAAAGGCGGTGGTTCGATAGAGCGCGTAGCGTGCTCCGCCATATGCAAGTGCCATCTTAGCTCGCTGTCTATTTTGATAATGTACAATAATCCAATAAGTAGACCTTCCGAATTAAAGGATCTGGGTGTTATACTTGATAAACAGCGGAATTTTCACTGCCGCCGCTGTTAAAAACTTGCGTCAGCACAGGTAAAATGCTGGGACTCTGCGAGACGCAGATGCAGGTGATTTATAATATTGTTGGAATTATTTTATCTTATTCGAAGTATCTTGGAATACAACTCCGTCATCTGGTGTAGTAATACGGTGAAATGCACCCTGATAATAGAGGGTATCCAGATTTTTTTTCGATACGTTTATTTTCGACAAATCGTTTTCTATTCCATGATATATCAGTCTAGCTCCATTTTAGGTATAATGGGCTACATAACATACGTTTATGCCACATATAAACTACAGGAAAAACTTATTTTTTTTGATTTAACAAAATTATTGAAATATAGCGATAAGACAAAAACGTCGTGTGCACATTTTGATGAAAATGCCCGTCTCAAGATAATAGGAATAAAAATAAAAATAACTTAGTCATTTGTATGTGCTCGTCGGATGTCAATCTGTGATAGAGATCGTCAAAATTATTATGATGCTTATATTTCACTGAATAAATGAAATGATATTTGCTTAGATTTTCATAGTGTACGACTACGTCTATAATGGCACAGCTAGCTCTAGCTCTATTGTTTTATTAGCTATTTCATTCTCTGGGATTCGAAAATGACGTTTGTTCGCGTCGATATTGTTGAAACTTAGTGTGCGTTGCGGTGGGAGGAGCTCGGCCACCTCGCCATAGTATAAAACAGTTCGAGAGCGGAGCATCGTCGGGCATTCGGCCCGCAGCGTTCATACACGGTGTCGTTCGACTCGTCCGCTCCCACCGCACGTCGCATGCGATGCGGTCAAACTGCTATCGATATCACGCGAGAGACGCGTGAAGGCCGACGCGGGCCGCTCGGGAATCCCACAGCGCCGCGCGGTATTTCACGAAACGAAATGTCAAAATCAGACATCGTGACGCAAAGCGCACCGACTTTGCATTGGCCGAGACGTCCGCGTTCTCCGATGACAGAGCCGTACGCGGGCACGCCCCATTAAGGCCTAGCCGTGCGCCGGCTTACGAAACCGTCGCAACTCTGCTTCCATTTCGGATTTATTATCCACGGCCGTTTTCATCTATAAATTACTAACGCCAGCCTCATTGGCACACTTCTTCGATACTTTGTTGCGGAACGTTGCGACATTTATCTACTTTAGCGCGAGCGAGATCCTGTTCCATCGGCAGTATTAGAAATCATATTATTCACTCCCGAGACTGTTGAATGTTTAATGAGGCTATCGATCAAGATTTCTTCTTTGAAAGTTATGTCCTTCTTTATTCAGTCGCAACATTTCATTTTCATACTTTATATTAGAGTTATAGTATTAAGAGTCCGCTAACGGGGTATTTCTTTACACTATACGTTAATGCAAATTACTGGCGAAAAAAACCGTAGCGTCTTGAAACTCAGCATAGTGTTAGATCATAGTATCGTACAAGGTGTGGATTGGATAGATTGACTATTATTAAAAAATAATTTAAATCTTGAAATCATACTAAATTTCGTATTATTTTTTAAAAATCTACCCAATCAGCACCTAATAGTTATACGATACTGTAATCTAACATGTTAAGTTTCATGACACAGTATTTTATTTATTTAAGAATAATTTGCATTACCGTTTGGTATGAGAATAACTACCATTTTACCGGTCCTTAAATTTGTTGTCTATTAAAAAAATCTTACCGTGTATTTAATTGCACTTGCGAAAATTGGAAGCCGACTATATAATTTTAAAAAAAGTGTGCGGTCTGGGGACCCCCGTCAGGACGATGTTCCTTACGCTTTTACAAATATAAACATGTTTATACAATTGATATATCGAGCGGCGCGGCCGCCTCACGCGCCCCGCATAACGCTTTTTCGTTAGTGGTCGATTCTACTAGTCGACTCCCAGCAAGCCGCGTTAAAGAACTTCGTTCCAATACTTAGTCGGGGATTTTGTTAAAAAAAAACACCCGCATGACAGTTGAAAATGGACGTCCTAAAAATTACCCGCACGGCTATGATCGCCGAAAGCTAAGTTTTGTACTTTTCTGACGTGAAAATGTCTTTAAAAAGGCTCCGATACTAAAGGTCACAAAAGGCTTATGTTGTAAATATATATATATCTAGTGGTCCAAGGGTTACTGCGCGAAGTGTCGTGTATATTCTAAAAATAGACAACCGCCCGTTGTTAATAACACCGACCGTTGTACAGTTAAATGTATTCAATTTGCGTGTTTGTGTGCTTACGTCAACGAGCAGAAGGGTCGGATAGGGGTCTCGAAATTCACCCCGCGTGACCAAAGAATCAGTCAGTGCAAGTGATTACTGCAATGTCTTGTAGATCTGAGGTATTCTAAAATGTGAGCTAATCTGAAAAAAAAATTAAATCGTCGAGTGAAAAGTTGTGCAGAAAAATGTTTTCACGCAAAAAGATTACGTTCATTGGTAACAAATTCTATACCACTTTTGTGATGTACTCCTTTGTTTTCATAGTCGTTGTTAAAGTGAACCACAAACTGACATCGTTTATTTTTTAGTAAATAATTCCAATTATTTACATTAAGTGCTCTATAAAAGAAATTAGTGTCATTTTGGAAAGGTTTTCGCCTAGCAGTAGGACCGATGGACTTAGAGAAAAACTACACAAATAAAAGCTACACAATTATAATTGCTTCCTGTATTCGTTTGCTTTCGTAGCACCAGCAGAGGTGCGCTTTACCGTGTAATTCCTTTCAATGCATACGTTTCCACTGCCCTTCTTAAACATTTCTTCACTTTGTTTGACGATTGAAGGTTTTTTCATTTCTCAATTTAGATCTACCTTTGCAATATTGCTGTCTTCCGAACCACTTCCTTCTGATTCGTCTATTTCTATCCGACCCTGGCCTTTTTATAAATTTCTTTTTATGGTGGTATTTGTTTCTATTCTTTCATCTTACGGTTGATTTTATAACTCGGATGGTCGCTTGGTTTTCCCGTTTGTAACAGGGAAAGACTTTGATGTCGATTTTGATATTTCAGTGGCCACGTTTAGAGATCCTAATACCTACATGAACGCAAAAAAGTTTTTAAAAATGTATGTCTGTCTGTAAACAAGGGCTGGAATCGCTGAAACTTGGTTTACTTAGAATGCTTAGACTTAAGCCGTTATAACGACCCTCGATTATTTACTTGAATTTCAAATTTATGCGTTTGGAACGAACAGTCATCGTTGTTTAAAACAGAGATTTTGCTTGTTCGTTGATGATATGGTCTTTCTATCCCTCTGTCTCTTTTTCTCTCGCCCTTTCTCTATCTCCCCTCTTTTCTTGAGGGTTTTGTCTGTTCTTCGAGGTTTCGTTTCTCCGTTTTCTTCACTGTAGGAAAGGCAGCAACATTCTCGTATGGAGGTGTTTCGTTACGTAGTATAACGAAACGGTCGCGTTCACATCCGCGATCCACTTTTGCGCAGGCGCACGGACTCCGGGCCTACCGTATGCAGGGGTGAATAATAACACTTTTCGGCTTTCGATGTCCTCTAATATTCATTTGTGTTCCTTAAAATGCGCTTTCACTGCATGCGTTTTTTGAATACTGGATTGAATAAACGATATCGATATATTTTCTTTATAAATAAGAAATGGCTTATTAAAAACACAACTTTTTCCCCCGATTTTCTATTTACCTTTAATATGGGGACCACAGAAATATTTAGGGCGATCATTTAAATCCTACGTCTAAGATTTCGGTACAGAAGAAAAATGAGGGTACTGTTACATTTTATTTATTGACATCTTATTTTACTGTTACTGTTGTACTGTAGCTTTGCATGTAGAATATTTTCTGTTTGTATTCGGTCTACAGCCTATTTCTATTATCCCCATTACTTTTGTGCGAAGTTGTTATTCGCCCCGATAGTCGTTGCTAGTCATCTCGATCAACCAAAACAAAAATCGCATATGTCTGAAAATGTTGAATATCAATTTAAATTCTAATATGATTGTTATATCGATTACGTCTCACACACGCACACAACATTCAGGAGATATAGACTTAAGTTTTAATACATACTTTTCGCGCCCTCTTTGGCCCATTAATCACATGATCTAAAAATGGGGGGGGGGGGGGATCTCACGAAATCTCATTTAAAGGGGGAGGGGTCTATGAAAATCTCACGTCAACTGTTTAATTCAGAGAATATACATTACTATAACAGATTAAACATTTTGATTACAAAATCGATCCCTGGCATAGACATGATTAAATTAACCAGATTAAAAACCCGTCAAAGATGATGGCCTCGCTTCGCTTTTGTACTTAAATATACAACTGAGAAATTTCATTATTAGTTAATTCTTTCATTTTATAAAAACGGGATATAAGTAGCACGAAAAACAAAAACTAAAAACCATTTAATGTATTCACATAAATATATTTTACTATGTATATTTATTAGGTATTTAGTGGTATGAATCAAAACATATGAACATATCAAATCAATGTATTAAGGAGGAGGGGATGGGGAGGTCAAATAAAAAAAACACCTCACGTAATTAATGGACACTCCCTATTAAAACTAACAACGGTAACTAAAGTAGCGTTAGTGCGCCCTCTTCTTACCCCTGCAGTTTTGTGAAGAAATCCGTGACACTACTGCGCTTAAAGTGTTCCGAATAAGTTTAGAAACACTTGCCTTAGCCAAAAAAAAAAAATTGGAAGTAACGTTACGGTGAAAAATATTGCGAAAAATGTTTCTATTCGCCCCGTTTTACGGTACTGAACTCGATCGTTGCTGGCCGGCGCGGCGCGCCGCTCGACAGCGACCGACGCGCTAGAAAATAAATGTTTGATGAAGTGAAAGGCGCGCGCATAAGATTCACGCGGAGACTTTCTTATTTGGTCGACGAATTTGCGCCCGGCTTCCATTGAGATTTTTTCTAAACAAAACAACCAAATGGATTGTACTCGCGCCGTGTTATGTCGCAACGCCCACCTCGAGTGTTTTTTTTATTAACCCTTAAATGCATACCGCAGGATACAGCTAATGCATCATTAACATAGCTTCAGATTAAAACCAATTCATATTTTTTGTGAATTGTACACTATTATAGCATTATCATAATAATAAGGGTAATTATTTTTCTAATATGTGGAAACCATTGAAAACATATTTGCGGAAAAACGGGAGACTACTGACAAATTGTAAAGCGTGATTCTCTAGTTAAAGAATCTCGAAATCGCCAAGTTTCATAATGGTTGGTATCGCCAGAAGATGTTGCTACCTACATTGCTTAAATAAGCAATTTACTGAAACTGGCAAAGGTTAATTAAAACAAAATGATGCGGACGGAGCCGCAGGTACAGAATGTTACTGAATAACAGGACAATCAGTCAACAAAGTCGAGATTGTAATATTCCTGTTACAGTTTTACAAAACCATTCCGAATATTTTCGCTGCCGGTTCTCTCTTGCCGATGATTTTTTTATTCATCCCCATTCAAACCATTAAATAATTTTAATACCCGCATTTAGGTGCAATAATGCCAACGTGTTTTGTCGCTATTTGTGAGCTCGTGCCGATTGCCAATAGTGGACAGTTAGCATCAGCATATGTACGTGGCTCGCGATAATTGTAACTTTCACTATTGACTTTGGCTAGCGTCGCGCGATCGGTGTCAATGCGTCTAAAATGGCTGCGAAAGCACGCGGGACCCCGATAACTCGGTTATCTTCTGCCATTCTTTGACAGTCACGTATGTGAGAATGTGTTACATTACGGCACACTGTCAGTCAGGGCGCTGATAACAAGAAAATTAACGCCGCGACACTTAAAGAAGAAGAAATAAAAGGACCAATACATGCAGTTGACGGATAGCCAGTTCTTTAACGATATAATGGATGTTTTTAAGTTTGTTTCTAAGGCAAAGGCTGTAGTTCGTCATTCTTCATCATATGATCCTCAAAATCATGTATCGGTAAACAGTCAATGTAATTGCACAACCATACAGTATGAAACTCAAGGCAAATACCCCGGCCTCATATTTGATAATACCCTCATATGACGTAAGGAGACTTATATGTAATTCGTTATATAAATGAGGTAAGGAGACGTATATATAAATTAAGTGTTAAAGATAATTTGCAACACGTTAGATTTAAAATCCTTCAAAAATTTTTACTGTGCTTTAGCCAACAGCACCTATATTTTAATGTGGTGTTCTGGGTTGGTGAGGATCTATAAGTATCTAGGACCCATACTTACAATAGATTGTAATTATGTTTAAGATTATTGGGGTTGGGCACTTCTTCTGGTTATTGCCAAGAAGCTCCGAAGGTACCCATCAAACGACTTGTTCGCTGAATTAAAGTTATTAGGGTTCCCACTTATATATAAATATATACATACGAGTATACCTATTTACAATATTTACGTAATAATTATTTAAATATAGGGATATTGCATTTTATGTATACGTATATAGTTATATGTAATAACGCTAAATTAAATTGATAGTCGCATTAATTTAATATATGTTCGTGATGTTAATCGAGAAAATATGAAATAATTTCATCCAGTTTTTCTCTGTCGGTTTCTATCAGCAACAAAGTAATTTTTCCTTTTTTCATTTGTAAACTTTTACACGTTTGTAATTTATCCTGAAAATAATAAAAAAGTCTAGGGGCTATATAATTAAAATTAAAACTACAGAAC
>JAOPUG010000010.1:1971695-1983601 GCA_027564375.1 Micropterix facetella | reverse complement strand
TATTCGCTGAGATTCAAAAAATGAAATGTTAGTCCTAGGAGGTTCCTCTGGAGTGAATCACAACTTCACCGCTAGGCAAGCCTCGACGCCGCCTAGCGGCGGCCAACAGTAATTTCAAACCGGGTTCGGTTTTCAGCTAAAAGCGTTACCAGTTAGTTATCAGCTCTGCCGGTAGATAACGTTGTCATGGCATGAGTTCGACAATCGATAAACGTCAAATTTAAATAAATTATCTTTTTATTCCTTAATTAAATACAATTAAATATCTCTTCTGCATATTATACATATTAATACATATTAAACAACTATACAGTCAAAATGTTTTATTAAGTGGCATTGATATGCCATGCGGTCATGGGCTAAACCTTTTAAATTTAATATTATTTGATTGGGATTAAGATGATTTAGTCCAACCATATCAGGGCGATAGGTGTGAAAAAGGTCCCGAAGTCCTAATGATGTCCTAAAAATACGCCAGCTTTATATTTCGTCTACAATTCGTGGTTCACTCAAACATTCGAGAGTGAATAAAAATGTAAACGTTAATGTAATCGACACAGGGCACTAAGAATAATCAGAATTATTTACACAATTTTCCAGGTAAGCCGTCATTAATATTTATACACGGTCGTTCGTTCGGCCAGAATCGCGCCACTAGGTCGTGCGAGGCCCGGTTTCCTCATTGATCGGTCGATCTGTCCTCGAATAAATAGCGATATGGGATAATATACCGGTTATACTATGTTCTCCAGTTACCGCTTCGACTTGAGAGGTCTAATCTGGGTCTGCGGAAGCTGAGTTGGTTACATTTGTTAGGTACCGTTACAATTCTTAAGGGCACGGTAATCGACCACATTCTCATTTCATATGTAGTAGGTATCACGATAATCTAAACATTTATTTTTTTAGTTTTTGATATTTTGCATTCCGTTTGATTAGTAATTAAGCTTTATTTGTAACACTTATCTAAATTGCGTCATGGAAACACGCTTCGTCAAGGTCGCAGCTATAAACTCACTGCCCGAGAAATAGTATTTAAGAGTAGTAACCCTTAATTGCAACATCTTGAACCGTAAACCACAATATGTGTCACGAAAGACCCCTAAAATTATATGTTTTTTTTTGTTGTTGTAATAATTAATGAGTAATTGAAGAAAAAAACACAGTCTAAGGTAGAATGACACGATAAGGCATAAAGTCTACAATAAAACCAATCCTCCTTTTATTTTCAAATAACCATGATAGTCCGAAAATATGTTCTACATAAGTTCGAACGCACTTCTAAAGAGTTTAAAAAAATTACAGCGGTGCTCAACATCGCGTCACAGTGATTGGACATAACAGAAAGCGTGTTGGTTAGCCGTGTTTGAGAACGGAACATTTGAACATTTTTTTAGTGAGTGAATTGTTATGAACAATTCAAAATTCGTTTCAGAAACCGTGTTGTCCTTTATTTCTGCGTTATTACTATGGCAAAATATTCAGTTTGAATAATTTAATAAGTTTTTCTTGCTATTTCTGCAACAGATTCTGTGTGCCGAAAAAAATCTTTGCATTGTGATCCGTTTTAATAAGGCCATTGTATCTGCTTCATTTGTCAAGCAGACGGATTCTAGATATGAGGGCGTGCACCAGGTGTAAGAGTTATGTCCATGAAGAGTATGTCGTTATAAAAAAACTATAAATACAAATTTTTAAGTCGGCGTTGTGAATAAATTTTCGTTTAAATAATTGCCTATTTTTGTAGTTTTATATAATATAATAAACGTGTGTGTTGAAATTTAATAAGGTTTTATTTATTTAGATGAGCTAATTATAGATGATTTTTATATAAATAAATAATTTATTCATGTGGTCATATTTTATTAAATTAAGGCCAGTTTCAGAAATCAATTCATAACTACCAATTGGAATTATTCTTTCTCTATTTTAAGTTTTATTGGACGTGTAATAATCTAACTTAATCTAAGTTATTTTAAATTAGTTCTATGATTTAGGAGTGGCCTTATTGTACCAATCGACATTTTCAATAATTTTTGTGTTTAGAAATTCTGATAAAAATCGCCATGAAACTAATCTTATTTTAGACACATACACAGATGTACACAGATGCTCGGCATAGATATTTTGCGAGCACTTTACGCATTGTCCACGTCCCTTCCTGCCTTTAACACTTGGATATGATGCACATCAGCTTTTGGGAATCAAAGGCGTTGAAGAAGCTGGCGTCACTTCATTCTCATCGTAATATATAGTTACGCTGATCATTGACTCACTGACTGACTATAGCGCAGTGAATGGCGTTGGCGCCCGATGCGTCGTAACAGTTGGTGCCCAATGAGCGCTTTGCACGCTGATAGTCCAACGCAAGGTAACGTGACAAACTAAATGTTGTCAATTACATCCCATATAAGTTCTTCATGCATTGTTGAATCATCCCATTCGGAGTCATCGGTTGATCGGTAATTATCGGGCGTCATCGGACGATATCGGTTGTAACAGTGGAATCACCGACGAGCATTTGGAATCATAAATGCGCGCTTAGCGATCAGTAGATACACGCCATCATTTGAAAAATACGAATACGAATACACCTAATGTCACTCCATTTCTCGACAATATTGTTTTCTATACTATTTCACTTTTATATTTTCAATACCTACTCCTGTAATTTTATGTATGTAATAAAAATATTGAAGTAAAACACAAACTTATTAGTGGATGTATATCTAACATCCACCAATAAATTATAAACATATATAAGGTATCTATAGCACCAAATGACAGTTGAGTTTGTTAGCAGTAGTGTTGGCGTTTATCTTTTTTTTAATTCCGATCCAATAAAAGATTTATCGTTTCTCGAGGCTCAGATGCCCCTTTGACATCCCCCCGATTGACTTCGAACGCGAGCTGTTTCAAGATTTCGAAGTCGATCATCGACCTCGCACACTGATTTTACCATCAGTTTTAGAAAAATGTTTGTATGTCGCGATTTATTTCTTTCTGTTCTTTATAATCTACTGTGAACATGAAGGTTAAACTACTGCTGTGATTATACTAAAATTTGATGTATTGTATTGTATTTAGTAAACGGAAATGCAATCCTCAGTCATACCACAGGTATTACAATAACAGTCTCCCCTTGAGTAGTCGATAGTCGATGCCACGGGTGAATCTTTCACGATAGAGTTTTGGTAGAATAGGGGGAAGGATTTTTTTGAGAAACGGATGTAAAACCTTGGATAATAATCTCAGCTTCGGTATGTAGTCTCACAATGTAATAAGCGCCTTCCACTTATAGATTTTTTTATAGAATGGGATCCCAGTTGCGGAGCGGAACTCGAAGTCGACGCGGTTTAATAAATGCTTACTATTACCAATCCTGCAAGGCTTTGTTACTATGCTGGATAACTCGAGTTAACTACGTCCGATTTCAATAAATCTCGCCAAACGATAGTTATGGCCAATCTGCAAAAACCAATGGATTTTAGGGTATGTACGACCTACGGTTCTTTTATTTCAAGTAAGTTAAATTTGCGGATGCCGCCTCTCTGCCAAAATAGCAAAATGAATGTATGAGGGAACTATACGTCTATAAGATGTATTTTGAACCTATTTTTAAAAATCGAGTGACGCCACAAGCTTTCCTGTAAGTGATTAGAATATCAGCCGATAGATGGCGATCGAAAATTCTTTAATATTTCTGTTTTCGAAACGCCCAAGCGAGACGCTGCTTCGACGCGACGGAAACCGAGCGGTTTTAAATATTGGTAGAAGTTTGATAACCCCTTGGGGTTTTCTCTCTGCCAGTTTCATCTTATGCGTATTATCGTAGTTTAAACGAGAGATATTGTGTTAAATGAAGTGTGCAGCCATGACTGAAGATCAATGAGCTCTAAATTTCGTGTGTAGAGGGCAGACGTCCACATTCGTTTATATTTCCACAATTTCCAAAATACTTCTGTGAATAAAATTGATTTTGAATCTCCATTAAATTATCTATGTCAGAGTAAGAAACTTATGTAGTAAAATATTAAAAATTAAACTTTTTCATTTCAATTTTAATATCCATAGTTTTGTCAAAATATATTTAAAACAATATAAACAATATGAACAATATGAACTAGTGTTTGCGCCGGATAAATCCGTTGTAATTTTTATTTCACCCTATTATCCGAGATTTCATTTCCTTCATATTTCCTTATGTGTATTCTATTAATTATAAGAAGGAAAATATTATCCGTATTTATTTATTTATTTCTTTATTGATATTCAAACAAAACCTTGACATTACTTGCTGGTTATATTAAGTTTAAATGTATATAATTTTGACAATGCTTCGATAATAAGAATATACCTACAGCTTACGCATTTATAACATAGGTAGAATACGTCAATCATTATATGTATTGCCCCATTCTTTCTACTGGTATCTATTTATTTGTGTTTTACATAATTATTCTTATATTATTAATTGTTTACTTTTCTCTCTCCAAATTATCGATAAGGTGTCTCCTTAATATCAGGCTTTTCGTCTGAGGATAAACCTTACTATTTGCAGTGTTTGTAGTGAGATTATGCAACCTTTGTTTTTAATTTTAATTAATGAGTTTTTTAAACTATTGTTAGGTATATACATTATTTTGTTTTCTGTAACTGTTTTTTTTAATTATTAATGCAAAGTAAACCTATTATTATTATTATTAACCGTGTTTAGCTCTTGTGTTTAAAAGAAACGATTAATTAAATACGTTATTCAGTTCATATTTAAGACAATAATTGCGATAAAGCATAATAAAACTAAATATTTTACAAATAAAGAATTGTTATTATTCTAGCTAAATAACGTTATAAAATAGTTCGTTAAATAATCAATAATTAAAATTCATAAGTATAAATTCATAGGAAAATCATTAATTAACATTATATAAAAGGCGCTTGCGGTGTTGCCCGTCAGAACTCGGTTGTGATTTCTTCCTGCTGCATAATATTGATTCTAGGAAAGATAATAATTTAATTATAATCAGTAAATCAAAATATGAATATGCAGGCACCCATGAGGGTATGGGTTATTCAGCGCAGGAAGTGCAGAAACGACATACTTCGAGCATCAATCTTTCCAATAGGTAGAGCAAGCATAGCGTATTGGATTAGGTTTATGCCATTTTGGGTGCCGCTGCAGGAGTATCCTGGCCTACTTGACCTGGAGGAGGACCTGGCAAATAGGTAGAGCAATCACAGTTTATATGGATATTTTTGGAATCCTAGTGACGAGAGAAACTTGTTGGAATATGTTTTAAAACATTTTGGGTGTTGCTGCAGGTGTATCCTGTTTTACTTGGCCTGGAGGAGGATTTGATCAATAGGTAGAGCTAGAATAGCGTATATGGATATTTTTGAAATCATGATGACGAGACAAACATATGAGAATTGATTTAAAGCTATTTTGGATAAGCCAAGGATTACCAATCACGACACGGGCCAAAGTTGCCGATCGCTACTTGTGCTGGTATTTGATTCTGAGATAATAGATTTCAGAAAACTCGTGGAAGTATACGATTGATTGTACAGGACAGCAGTTGACGGGTGTTCTAGAAAATTTAAGTTCTGGTATCACAATAAGACTGGTTTTTCGCGTCGCAAATATGGTTCGTAATTTTGTCATTTTGCGCGCAAAACGACAACGTGAACGACATACAAAAAATCCTAACCGCTATTATTAAACTCTATTAACTAGTAAGTAGTTAGGCGAGGGAACGTCGGTAACCTTGCCACCGTGTCCTCGCGCTGAACAACAATAATAATATTATCTTTCGGAGAATTGCAAAGGCTGCTCGCTGTTTAAAATGCGCAGTGGCCCGTGAGTCTGCCACCGAGATTACGACATTCGGGCGATTTGCCAAGCGGTGGGGGATAAGACAGCTCGAAAAACGACATGAAATCGATGTTATCTATCACAAAATTAATAAGATATAAAATCGCTAGTATTTCCTATTATATAAGTAGAGTATCTTAAATTTTATCTTTCAAAGTATTATTGAAAAAATAAAACAACTTTGTTAATGCCCATACATTTTTAATTATTTACATTATAGTTAGACTAAACTACGGTCTGGAAATCACATCGAACGACTGTCAGCCGTGCCGATTTGTTCGTTGTACGGCAAGGGTTCACAAAATTATCCGTGTCTTAAAGAATTAGAATGTTCTCACGGCACCTCAGTCATATAATATTCTTTGTCATATAATCGTACTAATAATCCATATCATATAATAGTACTACCATCAAGGAAACGTGCATACCTGATGTGATGTGCATTCTTGTGGCTGTAGTCCAATGCATTTCTTTTAACTTTTTAAATCAATTGATCGTCGAGATCCCTGAGCCATGTGCTGGATTCTTCGAATGATGGTGTTGTTCGATAGAGGAATCTTTGAAAGAAGTTTCCCGCTTTATCTCCGACAAGTATATTAGTGATGTCCACATCAGCCGTTAGAATAAGTTCTTCAGGAATAGTGTGACGATTTTGGCAATTCGCTTCTCAATATGCCACCTTCAATGAAGCAATTGAGCTATTGTTTAATACTAACCCATGGTTAGTGAAAACATATTTTTGTTGGTGTAAATATTTCACTATTCATGTTTGGATGCGTTTTTTCAAGTGCCACCTCAGCATACGAGTACTTTAGTTTGTTCTCTCGGATGATAGAATTTTAGATCACATGCTGCGATCTCTCTTCATTCATCTCTCTTGACTTCTATTGGAGTGAAGCCTAAATCCAAGTACCTATCTTCGTATTTGAGGCTTCTTTCCTCGCAAATTACTTGTCGATGCATAATCATTAGTAAGTACTTGCATTATCGTTTTTTTTTTAACAAATATCAATCCATTTTAAGAAAAAATGAGTCGGTACAGCTTTCTTTCACGACTCAATGCGACGCGATGGCGAGATCAGCTAACTGCACGAATATTCAGACGTTCTGAGCAGTTGAGAGATTGTCAACTGCTACGGGCGAACCTGGCCACCCCGTAGTATTTCAACGTTCTCTTCGTTATATTTCCCCGTTATGAACCACAGAGACTTGAGGATGAAGACAATCTATCTACCAAGCTCCGCCTCAGCCCGTAAGAGACTACGCCGTACCCAGTATGGCACCCATCACGCCCTTACTCCCAGATATGGTAGGATTTCTCCGACCTCCCGTAGTTAAGGAGACATCTAAAGATTACTGGGCCAACTGCTTTTCTCAATGGTTTCAAACAATGAAAAAGTATATAAATTGTCAGGCAGAATACTGTGAAAAACAGTAAATACAATATTAACATTATAAGTGTTTTACGTTACCAGAATCCAGAAACTTTCAGTTTGGCCTAAGTACTTACCTTCTTCTGGGCCGATTGCCAGACCAACAAAATCCACGAAGAAAAAGAATAAATTATTTTTTTTATAAGAAACTATATTCATCTAATATATTTTATATTTCTATTATATACTAAACTTTTGAAGTTGTACTGGAAATAATTTATTTTTTGTCACTGGTGTATTTAATACCAAAACGACGGTACTTTCCTCATCCTTGATAATATGTTTTGAAATAGATAAAATTCGGTAGGTAGTTAGTTTCTTTTTTGGGCAACATTTATCAAAAATATCATGTTAGTTTAATTAGGTGGACTAACGATATAATCTAGATATTTAAATGTATGTGGTTTATTTAAATTTTTTAAAGTGCCGCGATTTTTTTCATTGGTGACACAGGCAAGCAGGTGTATAGTTGAAAAAGCTGGTCAATCACGTCTGTAATTGATTGTGTTGTCTTTAACCGACGCGACACGTCGACCATCGCCGACATAGCACGATAAAACAATTATTATTAATTACTTTCCCGGTGTGAATACAAAACTAAGGGTTGTTATTAAAAGCGATCGCATAAAGACTTTAGATTTCCGGTGTGAGCCACCGTGTTTACAGTTTCAATACTATTCAGCGACGGCTTCACATGCGGTAAAAAAAATCTGAATTTGTATGTTCAAACCTTGCCAGTTCAGTTTTTAAATATTTTCTTTTGAAGTTTCAATAGGAAATCTTCCCGCAAAAAATAAAAAAAAACTTGATTTTTTTGGCGTTAGGGCGAGGGGCTTGCGAGCGAGATGCCCTCTGTTAAGGCATGGGACGAACAGAGATGGAAAACATTGACAGCGGTATGGGCCTTAAGAGTCCACTATAGGGGCACTAATCATAAAAAAAACGCCAATTGGTTGTCTTGCAGTGTCGCGAATTAAAAATGTCAGTGTCTTGAAACTTGACATAGTGTTAGATCATAGTATCGGACAATTTACGAAGTTATTACGATTAAGTTTTAATGAAAAATGATCGATTTTTCTTTAAATCTTGAAATGATATTTTCCTTATAAACATTTAGAAAGTCTAGTAAATTGTACGATACTATTAGCTAACGCTATGCGAAGTTTCATGAGAGTAATTTTGATTAGCGTTTTGTCTGAAGAACTACCGTTTACCAGCGCCAAATTGCTTTCTAATACGTAAAGTTTTGTTGTAATAGATGCCATGGTGAATAAACATAGCCTACATAGCACTCTGTTTCTGATATCCTGGTCCACGGCACCATTTGAGATGATCACGCCCGGAGCCAAGGGAACCCCATAGAAAGTCAGATTAGTCAACCTCGATAAATAAAACTAAAATCTACCGAATTTGCATAGAAAAAGTCCTTGGGATGAAGCACGCGGAAAGATCTCGGCTGGACATGAATAAATAAACATAAACAGAGTCGAAACACAACGGTGCCAACGGGCGACATTGCAATATTGTTATGGAAAATAATGGTAATCAGTCATAAGGCAAGCGAGGCAGCGCAGTACGCCACAGACGGAGACGGAGCGAGTACAGTGACGTCATTGGAACGACAGAGACCTTGACACTCAACTCGACAATCCCGCTTCGTTTAGATAGGTAAGTGAATGTCATGACAGATATGCATATTCATTAAGACGAATCTCGTAGGATCGTCGCTGCTACTATCTATGAGCATTTGTCAGGTATTGAGAGGAAAACCGTTCAATTCACAGGTTGCAAATAAAATTAAATTTAGGGATCTTTTTAAATAAAAACCATGTTGAGAGTTTATTGTAGTTGCTAAATATAGAATTCATTATCTTACCGGCTTTGATATGCTACAGAAATCTATGATTTTGACATCAAACTCGGAAGGTAATATGATAAGACAATGTAATCGCGTCGTTCGCCTGCGATAAGTTAAGCTGCATTTTTTCAGTTATGATAATAGATGTCATGAATAAATAAGTAAATATTGCACTCAGCATATGATGATAATAATATGACCGCGCCGGTGTGCCTTTTATGTACGATCAAACAATCAATCATTTAAGTTGTAAGTGTTTTGGGTCTGATTATTATTAAGTTATAATATTATCAGTTTCATGTTAGCGTTCCGCGTGAAGGTCAAAGGACTAACATGAAATTCGTCAATATCATTAATTATCAAATTCCACTCTGTTGCTAATCAGTTGTACGTGAGCGCCATAACTTGTCGGATATTGTGATTGTCGGTTCATGTAATGGGTATCACGTATAACGTTAAACAAAAGCGAACGTTTGGAAGTAGTCTAACTTTTTTTGAAAAAATTACCGAAAAAAATAGTTTTGACCGATACTAATAATGAACGGATTTCAGACGTTTAGATCCGCGGAAAATTATTTTTTCGTAGATTTTTTTTGTAAACAATGAATACCTATACCTACCTCTAATTTATTCCGACAGTATGAAAATGTAACATTTCATACAGCCTTTGTAATAGTTGGATAGTGTAATCTTTTGGAGCAAGTGTAAATTAAAAGCATTGCTCAGCTCAAAGCAGCAGGTCAAGCCGAAGCCACACAGAGATCTCTCCCTTCATCTTTAGCACGGTTCTGTGATTGCGTTTTTAGAAGCGTGAAGGAATGTAGGGTTTTGCAGTGGAACTTTTACAGCGGACAGATTAGAAGGCATAGGATCCCGACGACATGTGTCCCACTCATTACACATACACATGGAGACATAATGGCCAAACTATAGGACCTAAAAATGGAAGTTAAAAGACGGGTAAGTAGTATCGCTACATTACCGTATTTTTTTGCGTCAAAACGCCATCACTTGTGTAATCCTTTTCGTTGCGGAGTTATTACTGATCGCGCGGAGTGAATTTCCAGACCCCTATCCGACCCCTCCCTTGATCGATGACGTAAGCACAAAAACATGCAAGTTAAATACAATCAGCAACGGACGATGGTCTATTTTAAGAATATACATGCCACTTCGCGCCGCAACCCTTGGACCATGAGATACATCTTTAGTACGACATCGAGTTTTGCATTCAATTGTAGTTCCAAGTTTATAAAACGCCATTACTTTATTACTGACGTCGTTCAAATTTCTATTCAATTTTATCAGTATGCAATATTTTCAGGCCCTCGAAATGAAACCCAATGGCAGTTTATTTCTATGTAAAATAATTCTTACACTCAATCCCGAAATCCCGGGATTAGGAAATCTTTAATGCCGGGATTTCGGGACCATGAAAACGTTCGGATCCCGAGATCCCAGGATCCGGGATCCAGGGATTGTATCCCCTAGGCCCGACCGATCTGGAGACGATTGAGTCGTAGTGAGTTCACTTAGGAAGTAGACTCCAGCCACGACGTTGTGGCTTCCGCGGGGGTAACAAACCGCTGTGTGACACAACGTCACGCAGAATACGAAGCGGCTGGGTAAGGACTGTTCCGGCGACGAGGTAGTTAAGGGGTTCCACGCCATTGTCCCGTCCAAAGTTAGTACTACCGCGCTTCCCGCTGTGCTGGGATCGCCCGCGCGACCGCCTTCGAGTAAAAACCGACACGAACGAACGAATGCCCTCGTCCCAGATGCAGAAACACTTTTAGTGGAGATTGCCCCGGCTTTCTTACTGGGGCTCTGTATTATATGAGTGTGCGCTTAAAGGGCGTCACGCACGCTCCCCATGATCAACCGGTGGCGCAAAAAAAATGCGGCACACGAATAGGGGAGCGTCTTGCTGGCGTTTCTTTTGTATCCGTTGAATATGCCACCTGGTGGTTGAATGACCGCTCTACCGGGCCAATGTACGTCGGCTCGCCTTCATTTATTCCACAAAGCAAACCACTAACTCCTGCCTCTTGCTAATTGCCGCGTTATATTTGGTCTCGGTTTAGTGTTGTCTCTTTTACTGGCCATAATTAGCGAACTTTACTGCGCTGGCTTTAATGTTTATCGTCGTTTGATGAGTTTTCGCCTCGTTAAAGATTGCCCTAGTTGCTTTAACTTGGGACCTAGCTCAACGTAACACATCGTCCCTTATAGTGTCTAATATACAGTCCCTTGCCCTATCTAATAATAATATAACCCACCGCGAATTTCAATACTGATTTACACTCTTAATATCCGTAAACTTTTAAATAATGTTTTCTATATAATACTTATGGTTATTCATTGAATTATCTAGTCATGTATATAAATAATAAACACATTTAGTCACTGTATTTATAAGAAACGGATCTTACTACATGAAATAAAAAAAATCTTAATTTCTCGTCAGAATTACATTTGTAACCTTCAAGGGGAGAATGGTGGAGGTGATATTAAACAACGATTAGTTCAAATTAATTTAGTATATTACACGTTTCTGTCTAAGAAATCGCTAATCTGAATTTTGAAGTATTTTTGTTGAAATATATATATTTTTATAAATTAGTGTATGTAGTTTTGCGGAATTATTTTAAACTTAAACAATATAAACGAGTCTTGTTCCGGGTTTGACGGTAACAAAATTGCTAAATTTCCTTCTACAATAAAATATTTTTTTTTTAGT
>JAOPUG010000010.1:1883495-1894627 GCA_027564375.1 Micropterix facetella | reverse complement strand
AACGCTCACATATGGCAAGCCAGCTGTCCTAAACCTACCACAGCCGGTCATTATTCCGGAGTCCACCGCTCACCCCCCAAAAGTGTAACAATAGTATTATAATGGATCCGACTCTGGTCGGTGAATTCCATAGCAGCACCGTTTGTACTTACACACTTTTGGGAGGTATAACGCCCATGGGGGCTGTACGTATGGGACCGCATTGGATCCGCATACGTGGTCGTGAAGAAGTCCGTGGCCGTAGCAAGACAAAACCTTTTTGCTGTAACTGAATCGGTTTTTGACAAACAGGACTTCCTCTTTACATTTGAGGAATGCTGCCTTGCGCTTGTTGTTTTGCTTTGCTACACTCTGTATCAGTTTTAGTATGGAGCGGTACCCGCGTGAGAAACAACGGCAGAGGTCCTTTTCTCCAGCTACCTTGGCTTCACATAGCTGGCGACAGAGTAGCCGTTTCTGCCTATGGAGTTTTGCCTTGAATGCATTTTCTCTGAACCGGGTCAACATGGGTTGATTTTGGGTACAACCCTGAGAAGTATTCATAGACCGCCATCTGCAAAGACGACAGCTGAACACTCGCATGGGCATTTCGGTTGACAGATAATTACAAATTTTATATAATTACAAACATATAATTACCAATGTTAAACGAAATTAGATAATGGTCTAAAGTTTTATGCAACTAAAGCTGTAAATAATAATCTCTTATATCTTACAAGAAATATGCAGAATACATTATTTTCAGATTTTGATTTTTAAATGACATCAGTATTGGCAAGGTTGCAACCGCTGTTATCTAGGGTAAACTGAAGTGCTATCAATTGTCATCCGTAGTTGTTCTGCAGGTAGGCAGCAAACTGTTCCGATTACTATGCAGGTTATAACGGTGAGGGGCGATGGAGTCAGCACGTGCAAATTTTGAAAATCCACCTTGCACACAACACTCACTGTTCTTGTATCGTGTCCTTGGTAAATCCATTTAATCTTGTTTGTAATGTCAAACAAACGAGATATTCTACGATTTCATATTACGATACTCACATGAAAAGCCTTTGTGAGCGTTTTTAACTGAATTTCATCCGTGGATTACTCGATAAATATAAAACATAATGCTATATTAATAATATCACCCTCACAGGAAGTGCCTTTTATCTGTCACTAGCCAGCTCTTAAGTGTTTTCCTAAATATAGCGTGAGTATTCCAGAAGTCCAGCAACTTTGAGCGTTCTAACTCCTAAGCCACTAAACTTCTATTTTCGAGATGTTGTCTATAAATTTATCTAATTAAGATCTTACCTTTCCTTTAAACGTTTGTTTGACATTTTGTTTACATAAAACAGTTTTTTTGCTCTCATTTGTTTTTTAGTAACACCTAATTGAATTTGTTTTGAGGGCTAAAAGGCCAATGAGGACCGAAGGCACTTTTGCGAGGGTTATAGGTGCGAGTTCTAAATAAAGTCAGTACACGAGGGCCGTAGGCTCGAGCACTAGGAAAAAGATATCTCAGCCACAGATATAGGTGCATCAGTTAACAACTGCTTGCCTATAATAACAATAATATAATAATTACCTCTGTACAGCCATAGCGAAAGCCTCGGGAACATTTGTTGCTGTCTTAGCTGATGTTTCAATGAAAGTGGTCACTTTATTCATCGAACACCATTCGGCCATCTGTTCTATCGTAACTTCCCGCTCTCTCGAAGGAATATCAGCCTGAGGGAAGATCAAGACAACTCATTGGAGTGAAGCTTCTTATAGTCGTTTTATTTAGCTTGCTTGAGCCGTGAGGTCTGTTGTGATTCCAGGAAATAATGTGGGGAGTTGCGTGGCTGGCTAAATCGTAACTAGAGTGACATTCTATCAGTAAAAATTAATAATCACTTGGTATACAGAATGTTTGCGATAGTTGACATTCTTTTCTAGGGGTAACACTATGTAAAAGTAAACGGGAGAATAGATTGGTATTGTTTTTTTTATGTTGTCTTTCTTCTGAAAAAAAAGTGTTTGATATTAGGAGATTTTTGTACAGGAGCTTATTCTCCATAAAAAAACCAAACTGAAATTCAGCCACAACTTTTTTTATATAGGTCTTGGTTACCTAGAAAAAATATTTTTTATGTCCACCTTTTGTAAAAAAAAAACCAGTAACAAATGCCTCAAGCGAAGAAGTGTTACCAATATTTCTTTATTTTTTTGTTTGAGGCTATGTGTGAGTGCGCTTGTTCTATGTTCACTGTTTTGTTAATCCTGGAAGTACCCTGTTGCAGTGTCAAAGTGTTTAAAATAGTTGTAGATGACTTTTACCTTAGTTTTTATGTAGTTTATAATCTCCTGTACATAAAAATATAATATCCAAAAACATGTTTTTTTAGAAAAAAAAATCTAAATATTTTTTGGAAAAACCAATTTTTTGATTAGTTTTATATAAATATGCAACTGATTATGATTACAATACGACTAATCGATAATTATTGGTGTTTTCTCAATTCATCGAAATGGTCGATTATTGCCTAGCTTATTTAGCGATTATCGGCGGAAAAAGAGAAGACAGGCCGAAGAAAACACTCATAAATCTTATAAAAAATCAAAATCCCAAACATAGCGATATAATAAGATATATTCTCATGTTTCCTCCGAACTACCAGGTCTTGGCATCTGGAGTGTTTGCGATAAAATTATTCGTGCGGCAGAGAACCAAGAATATTTTAAGGAACATCGCTCAAGATGAAGTAGTCTTATTTGCCAATTATTATCATTTAAGTTATCCACCCAATACCCAAATATCCTTCCAATTATTACAGGGACATTTTAGTTCCTCGCAAATAAAGGTTCAGTAGCTTCTGAGAGACTATTTTCAACATATAGGCTTATTAAAGGAATATCGAGCTGTCGTATAAAATAAAAACACTGTCAAATAAAATCGAAGACTGATAGTATTCTTTAAAATGATTACAGGGACATTTTGGTTCCCCAGCAGGCTGAATGGAAGGTGCCACCTTTTGAAGAAATAAAAATCTTTTGTTTGAGTCTATCAAAGGCATCAGTTTGTAGACCTATCGAGTGGAAGGTAAAAAGGTCTTCAGCCTAACAGAGATGTCGCTACAATTAGAAAATGCATATGTTTTTACTTTCCTAAAAAAATACATCGTATTTTTGTATTTTTTTATTTCGTTGTGTGGGGGCTGTTTTGTTTTACTGAGCCTTGTATCACTGCGACCATTTCGGGTATTTTGTGATTGTCACCTACTAAGCTTTCGTGCTTAGCTTCGCGTCATTTAAAAACCGCAATAAGCTCTTGCGCTGAATTATTTTACCTCTTCAGCTTGGAGGTATTAGCCACCCAGGTAGGTGTTTCTTTTACACATCAGTAGGCCACATTCACACGAGGTGCAGGGGAGTTCCATCTGCTGTTCTTAGCAAGTTCGTCAGCTTTTTTGTAGCCTTCGATCCCTGCATCAGGAACCCATCTCAGAACTACCCTGTTCTTTTAGCGGGAGTTCAAAAGTGCCGCGCAATTTTGCTCCAGCTTTGAGCTTATAGGTCCGAAGCTAGTGCTAAAAGAGCTACCTGGCTATCCGAGTTGATATAAATTCAATGGTTGCGGTAGTCCTTTCGGAGGTTGATATCTGCACATTCAGTAATGGTGTATACCTCCGCTTGGATAATGAAAGCATATTTCCCCAAATGTATACTTCTTTCGAAGTTTGGTCGCTCTCCATATATTCGCCACCTGTTGGCTCTCGCCACCTGTTGTCATGTTGTACATCGTGTTACTTGAAGTATCTAAATAGGCAAGTCTTGAGATCCTGGGAATCCAAAAAAGTGATTTCTTGAAAATGTCTGGCTGTCTGTATGTGTGTAACCCCACGGTATCTCATAAACTACACAACCAACTAGGACCAAATTATATACAAAAATGGTTTATCCTAGTGCCGAGATTTTTTACCATCGTCGGCGACGATCCGACTAAAGTCTCTGCGTTTCGCCTCGGGGTGATAGAATGAACATATCGTTAAAACGCTCCGGGGTGGACGAGTCGAACGTGTTCGCTCGTAGCAGGTGACACATCCAGTTGTGGGCAATTGCCGCATTGAAAATTACCAGTGATAGTAATGACTGAGGTCTTCTGATGCGAATTAGTCTACTTTTTCATTCATTGGTTGAATAAAAAAGTAGTTGATAAGGCACTACATAAAGCTTAAATAAAAATAAACTTTCGACATTGTCGTTAAATTTCGTTAAAATCGAAGTAACAGAAAATTATCACTGAGTAATTATATCAAACATTAACGAACGCTATATATCGATATCAAATGATAACGCTTTCGAATTTTAATATAAGAAAGTATAATTATATGCATACTTTATTTTTATTTGGGATATATTTAGTGCCTTATTAGCTAGATTTTTAAAATATAGCTGATATTGGTATTCTATGGTCTTTTTAGTCAAGACTTAGAATCATATTTCTATTGCCTTATTAGCTAGAATCAAGAAATCGACCATATAAAATGGAATAAGTATGTATAGTTCAATTGAATAATCGAATCAAATACATTAATTAAACTCTTATATCAAGTTTGTTCAGTTGAATAGTCACATAAAATATAATAAAATGTGTAATGTAATATGTATAATTTTAAATAATGTTTACTTCATGAATATTTTCTATGAAACTTTCAGAGTTTTGTAGTCCTAGATTTGTTATTCATTTTTTAATGTCATAGTCCAGTTTTTTACATCACTTTTTGAGATTCCGGCTCCGATCCAGTTTATTCTATATAATGTAGTTTAGTTACCTATATATACAATAGATATCGTATATTCGATTAGTGTTAACAGATGTTTGATAAAAATCTTACATTAGCTTTCGTTATATTACATTATGGCTCGCTATTTTTAAGCATGCATAGCCCAATCTGAGAGAGAACCCCATTATAGTAGACAAAAGTTTGTGGTTATCTAGATTTTTATAACTAGTATCGATTGTATACATTTCCTTATCTTGGAAATATGCAGAAATAACATCTTGAAAACAAGAATAAGAACAAAACAAGACCATCTTGAAAACATACCCTTAAAAAAGTACACTAGCTTAGTGATTTATCATGTAGATATATAACCATTATCTATTATTATTATTTATAATATGAATGGTTGAAAATGAAAATATATATATATTTCAATGAAATATGCTGAACGTTAATAGATGATAAAAGTTAATTTTTTTCGTCGGATTCTATGAGTTTCTCCTCTGAAAAGAGTCGCCAAAGACAAAACGAAGCCACTTTTTGGCCCGTCCGTAAGACGGCCCATATAGTCTTATGCATACTGTGTGTTCGTCCATTTCCGAAGACTTCCCGGGCCCGATTTTAACCAAATTTGTTATGCAGCCTCCCTGGGTGACTCTAAGCACCACCAGGTGGCAGCAAAGTTGATCCGAGTCACGCAGGTGCTGCTGCAGGTGCATCCTGGTTTACTTGGCATCAGATCAATAGGTTGAGCAGGCATAGTGTATATGGGTATTTTTTGAATCGTGGTGACGACAAAAAATTATTGGAATAGGTTTTAAGTAATTTTGGATAAGTCAGGGATTACCAATCAAGAGCAAAGCCAAAGGTGCCAATGTATATCGTTACTTTTCCTGTTATTTGCTACTATTGTTGTCGATGTAAAAATTATTCAGTGAAACTGTACCAGACGATCCGCTAAGGGGTATAAAACGAGACGAGAAGAAAATAAACTCCACTAAGAAAAAAAGAGGCCCACTCTAGGACGGAAGTGGCGGATATTGAAAGACTCAACTCGGCTAATGAAAATAGATTATTTTACAGGAAGGTCAATTACGTATTTGAGGAAAGACTTAAGCCTACAGTCAATATGTGTAAGGATAAGGACGGGAATGTAATGGCTGAAAATAATAAAATCCTCAAGTGCTGGGTTGACCGCTTTGACAACCTAATATACGGTAACATTAACCCGCAAACATGAGAACCTATTCTCGCTACCCAAAATCACCATGATTACACAAACAAGATAAATGAGAAAACACATCAGCCACTGTCTTATGACGAGGAAGTACGACCCATTGCCAACTAAAAAACAATAAAACAACAGGTATTGACCACCTACCGGCTGAAACATATATGAAATCTGGGAAAGACCCATTCATTGTTTGCAGGCTATTACAGCGGATTTGGCTGGAAGAAACCATTCCAGATGAGTGAAATGAAGGAATCATATACCACTTAGCGCAATTATAGAACGAGCATACTGCTGAATATCTCCTTTAAAATATTTTATAATATTGCATGCGATCGTCTGCAGATTTACACCGAACAAACAATTGGCGTCTGCCATAATTGTTTTAGACCCAGAATATTATCGAATAATTCTATATTTGCTATTCATCAAATCCTAGAGGAAACCTGAAAGTTTAAAATCGAAACCCACTACCTTATTCATCGTTTTTAATGCTGCATTTGACTCGGTTAACGGATAACTGCTTTCGAGTTGCGTGAATGATGCTTATACCTATATAATAAACTGAGCGAATGTCCAATGCCAGTGCAGAAAGACATGTCAGAACCTTTCTACAAACTTAATGGACTGGCACGGGGATATACATTTTCATTCATGCTCTTCAACTTGGCCCTTGAGAAGACAATACGTAATTCTGGTATAATACTATCGGCACCATCTTCAATAACTCGGTTCAATTACAGACATATGCTGATGATATTTATATCATTGCACTCTTTCCACAAGCCCTTAATGAAGCGTTTTTATCAAAATGTATGGGTCTGAAGATAAATCAGGAGAGAACCAAATATACGGTTGCCCATTTTGAAAGAGTGAACCCAGTTCCTTTTTTGGTATGCAACCTCACTGGGTATCCCTCTCTTCCTCCATATTAATAAGTAGGACCGGCCATATAGTCCGATGCATGTGCATTTGTGAGTTTGTGCGTTTGTTTGTTTATTTGTTTGTCCGTATGTCCGACGACTTACCGTGGACGGATCTTCAACAAATTTGGTATTCAGTCTCTTTGCGTGAGCCTATGCATCATCACTATGAAAATCCTTATCACTATTGCGTATCATTTCAGATATTGACCTTTAATTATCTTGAAATAGATTTCAATCAAAGTTATTATTTTGCTTATGTGACATCTAAAGAGGCCAGAAATTTATATTTGCATTTATTATGCAATTATACTATAACGCGAATCGAGGATAAACTAACATATAACCAAGTAACAGGAAAAGTAGCGACATACATCGGCAAATTTGGCCCATCCCGTGATTGGTAATACTATTCCAATAAGTTTTTTCGTCACCATGATTCCAAAAATACCCATATACGCTATGCTTGCTCTTTCTATTGGTTAGATCCTCACCAGGCCAAGTAAACTAGGATGCACCTGCAGGCTGCAGTAGCAGATGCGGGACTCGAAACGAATTTTCTGCCATCTGGTGGTCTTAGGGTCACCCAGTAAGGCTGCATATGAAATTTGGTTAAGATCGGAACACGGAAAGTCTTCGGATATTCGGACGAACAAACGCAAAGCATGCGTCAGAATATATAGCCTGTCTAACGGGCAAAATCATATCATAGTGCCTTATCAATTTAAGTATTATTGAATGAAGGGATATGTAGTATGTAATAGACTATGACCTCTCTTTTATCAATTTTTGGTGGCATCTTTTGGACATCGTTCCAGAGTTTTGACGCATTGAATTACACCTTTATATGTCCTACCTTCTGCAAAGACTTCTAGAATGCCGTGCCACAAGCAGAACCTGTGATTATTAAGATTTTAGAAAGAAAACTAAACCAGATTGATCTATTTATATCACTACGGCCTATGTGACTGCTGACTCCTGGTTGCTCCTCGCCTCCGCACCGCCTGCTTCGGCCCGACGCTCACACTCCACTCTTCACATAATCTATTAACAGAGATGATACACACTTTCAGTCTGCAAAAAGCGTTAGAACATAGTTGGGCTCAAGCCATGATTTATTCGTTTTTTTGTAATATTCAAGTGAAAACGTTAAAACTTGCATTCATTATATAGAACATTTTAATTAGATATCAAACACCGAAATGTTATGGTTATGGTGACCAGTAGCAGAGAAAGTTTGCAGACGACGCCCTCGCATGTAAAAAATAACATGTATTGATTGTTCAAGGCGAAGATCGGTGTAAGCCACCGTTGTCATAGTTTTTTAAGTCAGTACTACACAATGACGGCTTCATATTACGACAATTAAAAATCTGATTTTGAATCTTCAAATCCATGCCGAGTTACATACCAAGTCAGTTTTTCTATATTTTCTTTTCTTTATTGCGAACATAAATAAAAACTAAAGAATGTATTTATCTTTTGACTGGAATCACTCGGAAATTGCATTTCCTACTTACACAAGACAATATAGAAACAGTAGCTATTTATTATAAGAAGTTTTTTTAGGAATTAGATTTTAGATATTTTGAATTATCTTCCTGAAAAAAAAAACTTGCGTCTTTTGGCGTTAGAGCGGGGCGCTTGCGATCGAGAAGCCCTATTTACGCCACGGGCGTAGATAGATGGAAAACGTAAAACCAAGTGGGAAATTTGCGCCCTAACATTTTAAAATATCTTTTGAACCTTACTTGTGGCTTAAGATAATTGTGTGAAGTTAGGGTATCTAATTTTCAAACGATATTTTTTTATATTTCAGACGCGGAACTCTCTCAATTGCACGACGCCTTTGCCGTGGTCGTCGTCCCCGTGAAGACAACGAACTGTACCGATCCAATAGTTTCAAATTTGAACGTTTTGAGCGGCAGGAGGACACGGTTTCCATCGCTGGCACTTCACAGGTGAGCCAGACTACACTAGCCTATCGTCCATCCCCGGAAAATAAGCCGATATATTTTGTAAATAAAGAGCATATACTAAGAGAAAAACTTGCAGCAGTCTCAACTTGTGAAACGGAAAATACCAGACAAATTGTATTATATACATTTAAATCTGTATGCTACATATTGTTTACGTCTGAAAGACAAATATAGTCAATTTTTCTATTAGATAAAATACAATTCTACGCAATGATATGACGGTAATAGCATTGCACTGGATTTCAACACATTCTCACGCAGAAACACCATTATAAATGGCATCACTGCGAGGTGAAATGTAAGAGTTGTTTGACAGTAGTCCAGAAAGAATGGTGTGTTATGAGTATTTCTAATACGCTAAAATACAACTGTTAGGTTCTCGCGCTTCAAGACACAACTGACGGCTGGCCGTCAGTTTACTCATAAAAACGAAAAGGTTACGACTTCTATATATGAGCGTAGTTTTGCCACGCGTTAATAGATCACGAGCTCGTCTATTTGAAGCATAGGGACGATCGATCAAACGGACACAATATACTCATTTTAGTTGAAAGTATACCAAGATGGCTTTTGAAGCAGACAAACTCAAATTGTCGCAACTAATCGCTTTTTAACATATAGGCAAGCAAAATAATATTTCTTCATTGCATAGCAATTCCAGTTAACATTCATTTCAAATCATTGTTTTAGCATCGAGTCCTATAATATTAGGGCTGTCAATTTGTATAAGAATATGTCAACCTAAAAATGTTTTCTTAATATACCACGTTTTTAAAACGAGCCGTCATATTGGATTTAGCGTGACGTCACATGGCGACAAAGGGTTATATTTGATACCCAAGTCGAGGGGGTTGTAAAGAAAAAAGTAATCCGTCATTTTGTGGTGGCCGCTTTATTAAATTTAGAATGACTTCACTTGGCTTATTGCATTCTACTTGTCATACCCTTTTATCTGATACCTATGTTGAGGGGGTTGTAAAGGTAAAGTTAATCCGCCATTTTATGATGGCCGACATATTGGATCTACCGTAATATTGAATATACTGTATTATATTGTCTTTAAAACCAAAGGTGTGTGCAAAATTTCAACACGATCGGATATCGCGAAGTTAATTTAAAATCAATTGCAAATTTGTACCGAACAGATAAATAAAGAAATAGAGAAACAAGAAAGTAAGTTAATGAAAACGTGGTAAAAACCTCGACTTTGCAAAATGTTATGTTCTATTTTTTTTATAAATTCTTAGGACCTATGCCAATAGTAAAAGAGTAAATTTACCGCTTCGATAGATCTATGCTAGATGCACAATGCTCAAAAAGCAGCGAAATTTATGCACTTTTATGATTTTTCCTCAATATCACTCAATGTATGCACCTTACCCTTTTTTAAAGTAAATTAAATTTTCTACAATTTAATATTAAACCGAGCATATCATGTGCAGAAGTTTCGAAGATGTAAAAGGGCATGGATTCGAGAAGCCAATTGATGATCTGACAAAATAATTGCCAAACATTGCCTATTTGCATCTTTTTTTCTATAGGACGAATACTTTAGAAAATGTAGGTCAGAAGCCAAAACAAGTGAAAAAATTTCACTCTTTTTTGGTTTTTGCGCACATTTTTGGGCAAACTTGGTTTCAGACTACGGATACAGGTGTTAACGACTTATTAAAGAAATAAAACTACATGACCTTTAGCAAGGTCGGGTGTTATATTAGGCCACTTCGAACTTGGATAACTTCAGTTTGAGTTGACATTACAATTTCAAAGCCATGTTGTTTATTTTTCAAAATCAGGTAGGTATTCATTTGTGTTTTTGTCGTTTATTTTATCTCGGATATTTTCGTGTTTGGAATTATGAAAAACATCGCGTTATTTTATGATCCATTGCAGATTCTTGAGATCTGGTACAACAGGGGTTGGATTTAAGACCAAACTCGGGCAAACCCGTCACCCCGAGGCGTTTCAACGAACGTTATCGTTATACCGCCCGAGATGAGGGTAAGGAATTGTGACAATACATATCCACATATCCAAGTACGCCACTGCCCGCGAGAGTCCGACTCATTACCACAAGGCACTGGGAATTTACCAACCCGGGTTCGAAGTCGCTTGCGCGGCCTCTACCTAATGTTTATAATTTGGCTACTCAATGTTTATAATTTTTATAATTTTAGTATTTTTATTTCTTTTGTTTGTTGGTTATTGTATACCAAAGATTTGTTCCTTTGGTTCTTTGATTATTTAC
>JAOPUG010000010.1:1785095-1796507 GCA_027564375.1 Micropterix facetella | reverse complement strand
CGGTAGGGTCAGACAGACACAATGACGGGCACTTCGGGCGGGAAGTAGCCCCCGTAGTTACGCCACCAAAGAAGAGGATACCCCCGAGGGGATATCCCGAGGCCTCATACTCTCCCAAGAAGCCACCCAGTGCTCCACAAACTCACGTTATCACGATAGGTAGAGGTTGCGCAAGCGACTTCGAGTCTGATACCAGACGGGTGGACGGATAAATCTGACCTAATCTGGTAGTCAGGGGGTGAGGCTGCCCGCTGGATAGCGATTCCCAGTGCCTCGCAGTAGGGCGTAGGATTCTGATGGGCTGTAGCGTAGTTGGATTGTGGATATGTTATGTCCGAATTCTGTACGATTAATCTCGGGGCGATATAACGATAAAGGTTATTGAAACATAAGTGAGTATCGTCTTAAATTCAAAGTTGTACCCACTATATCTCAGAAACTGCATGACCAAAAAGGACCAAATTAGGAACGTACAAAATTAGTTCATCCTATTGTCCAACTTTAAAAAGCTAATAAGTCTCTCATCAGATTTGTCTCATTAGATGTATCTATTCGTTTTTTTGTTTCAAATTAGCGGACTAAAAAAAACCTTTTTATTCTGACGATGTTCCTTACAACTCTTGCTTACGTCACTTTTCTATGTTTTCAGCGGGGATTGAATTTACAATATTATAATCTGAAAATTTAATACTTCCTAAATCCGTCATTACTATTGCCAGTATAGAAATGAAAAGTGTCTTAGAATTCTGAGAATGCCATTTACTTTGTCTTTAGTTATTTCTTGATATATTTAGTGGTTTACAAGTTAATAATTAACATTTTAAAATGATGTGTAGAAAATCATGAATTTGAAAATTGAAAATGAAAACTGCTATTATTATAATCTATAAAGACGACGCATTGTTTGTAGCTCATAAAAATAAAATTCAGGAAAGTGCATTTAAAGAATTTCAAACGTAAATGATTGTAAAGTTTATCTCAATCTAGCGTTTGTAAGGGTTTCTGGGCTCACGGGTCGCTGCGCCCTCATAGTATTGAATCGCGAGACCGGAATGCCGAAAAGCTCTTCCATTCATAGGCGTTATTTATCGTCGGCAATTTGGGCGCGAATAACGATTGTATCCCAGGAAACAAATGAGCTCTAACACCCTTTGCGTGCGGCCGCTCCGCGCGCGCCGCCACCGCTCGCCCAGCGCCCGCTTTTTGCAGTGGACCAAGTTTGACGGGAGCGACTACACCCGAGGTAATTTAATCTGTCGCTAACAAACGGCAAGTATTCGAATTAGCGCCTCCCGGGGAATTTAATTCCGAGCACTTTGACAGTTTCAATGCCCGACCTTCTCCGAAGCAGCCGACAAGTAACGATTATTTTTTATTGGCAGCTCTTACAGTTTCATTGAGTAGGAGCTATAACATCAAAGTATATTTTGAAAATACTACTCTTTGTAAGAAGTATCCAAAATTCATTATTTTCAAGTCGGGTGTTAAAAATATCGCCATATTTTTTGTAAGTTGGCAGCACTTTACTGAGTTGATGCGCGAAATTTGAGCACAATCTGTCATTCAGTGTGTTCTCAGCTGAAAATTAGGTCACCAAAAATATTGCCTTAGTTTTATATTTCAAATGATATTTCGTGTGCCGAACATTTCGCAGAAGACATACGACAAATCGTGTATATTAAAAACACAGGAATCTTAATGGCACAACGCAATTAAATAAGGACGAGGAGTGGTAGTTGATATTTAATAAAGGTATTTGATAGAGCTGGTTTATAAAAAGAGCGGACAATCACATTAAATATTAGTGAATGAGGATTTTGACAATACTATTTTTTCAAAGACTTAGAAATATTTTACCAAAGCAGCAATATACAAACGTTGAAACGTTAAGCAGAAACCGCAACTCATGATAAATGGCAAGATATGTCACTGTCGGCGCTTCTGTGGTCCGGAGCACGTAGGAAAAATGTAAAACACACATGGAATAAAATCCTCGTAGATTTAATGCAGATATTTATCTAATAAATTGCAGTACATCTTATTATATATCTGTTGGCTTTATTTTTCGCCCCTAAGAAATAGTTAACAAGATATTTCTATTCTATATCATCATCTTGGTTATTTCATCAATACCATTGCAGTGTATTCATTATTCTCCACACTCATACATATTTATTGGAAAATGAAAACTGTTTTAACACTCCAAGCAAGAGAATGCGGGACTCACAACCCGTAGATAATTAACCGATCTATCTCAGATGCGTATTAAGTGTAGCATTCAATGCATGTCGTGACGCTATGAAGAAATCCCGTACTTTCGCTTATTTGAAAAATTTCATGTGCTTCGTGCATGTCATCCATTTTCACTAAAGATATACAGCCACGGCAACTTTAACGTTTTATTCAATAAATTACTTATCACTATCAGTATAAGTTATTATACTAACGGAAATATTTACAATAGCTTAAACTACTGCTGTAAAATTAACAAATGCATGTTCTATAATTTATATCTATTAAAAATATAACAATTCTGGAATGAGAGATGTTCCTTGATGATAAATTCTTTGTACAGTTCTAAATTTTATTTACATAAGTCTAGATACTACTCATTGGTCTTTAGGGATCTGTGGAGGGATGTAGGCCTTTGCCGTAGGTCCTGCCCTTCCCAAAGATGGAAGATTCGACTTTTGCGTCTGCTGTTGCTGTGATTGGCCTTCGTTATCGTTCTGCTTTCGAGAGAACCCTTTTGGTGTGGAATCATTTTTGAGATGATAGAATTGCCGATACGTTTGTTCTGGCAAACTGTAGGGTTGGAGTGACGCTCTGCTGAATGTTTGTTGGTTTTGCTCTTGCTGTTGTTGTTGGTGTTGTTGCTGCTGCTGTTGTTGGCGTTGTAGCAGCTCCTGTTGTTGCTGCTGTTGAAAATGCTGCTTCTGTTGTTCTATCTGTTGCTGCCGCAGCTGCTGTTTCTGCTGCTGTTGATTATGCAATCTCAACTGTAACGGCTCCGGTGAAGATACTGGTATATTACGTACTTGATTTTGTGTCTGTGGATAAATCTTTCTGCCATAGCCTTCTTCGAACTGCTGGTAAAAATTGACAGTGGGTTGATTATTATCTCCTAAATAGTATTTAGGGTAGTATTTTTCGTTATTTTGTTTTGGGACGTATTCGTAAATATTTGTTTCTGGTTCGGAGTCATACCTTTGTTGAGCAGTCGGTTGGGTGACTTTAGGTTCTTCTGTTTTTGGTACGTACGTTTCTTTTTTTGGTGTGATTGGTTGGAAGCTTTGCGGTTGCGATACGTAAGTATTTTGGAACGGCTGCCAAGATCTGTTCACTGTTTGTTTCGGCGGTTGGAAGACTGGATTTGGGCTGGGAACTGAGAACGACGCTGGATTGTATATTCTAGGGGATATAGCTTGGGTTTCTCCTTTGGAAATGACGTTTTTGGATTGTTCTAATTCGTTGTCTTGGTTACTTTGTAGCGTTGAGAAGCTGTTCGTTTGGACTGCAGTGCTAAGGGGCGGCGGATATGACTTCACAACGCTGCTCGAACCAGCCGCGTATTGAGCATTTAGGTAGGCATGAGGAGCAGAAAAATGTGAATTTCTTGGCGATAGCACATCGTCTTTTCCTTTAGATTGAGTAATATCCTCGTGCACTGGAGTTGGTGTTGGATATTGGGGTCTAGGCAATATATGCGTCTTCTGACCGGACTGTTGCGATTGATAAATCGGAGCGTATGTCTCTGATTGTGGTCTTGCTATATAAAAGCCATTGTTTCGATTGGCTGGTTGAACTCCAAGCTGTTGGTACTTTGAAATGTAATTGATATTATCATCGGAATCGTAGCTGCTGCCTGCTGGTCTTGAAGCTTCCTCTTGTATGTTGTATTGGATGGATCTGGTGGAATGTAAAACATTTTAGTTAGAGTAAATGATAGCAGGGTACTACATGAAAACTTAGGCCTTCTTTGTCTATGAATTGGTATCCTGTTAGAACTTTAATTACTAATTAATTATTGACGGCAGCAAGGTCAGCGAAGGGATTGCCAAACATACGTTACCACAAGCTAGTGTTGAAACAGGGTTAAGAAAGGATGACTACCTTTCCCCTCTTCTATTAAACATGGTCATCGAAAATGACAATTGATCCGTCTGGAGACTTGATGCTGACGTCAGAGACCTGATGCTGATCTCAATGCTAATTCAGAGTCCTAATAGTATATGTAAAGCCAACCAACTACTAGTTTTTGAACTACGAAGTTGACGTAAACTCGTTGGTCCCGTTCGAATGGACGATAATACAACGCAGATATATTACACATGAGTTTTAAAACTTGCGAATCAGTTCACTGTGGTTGCATATATGTAAGCATATACAGTAGCTGAGTCGTGTCAATAGAGAACTGCCGGACAAAATCATGAATTTGCCCTCAGGACACTTGAATTAACTCTCCCAAGGAGAAGACTAGTCGCATAGATTGATTGATTTGGTAAAAAAATACTTTAACCTGTGTGGAGCCAATGAGGCTTAACGGTTCCATGCAGCTTGGGTTTGCAAGGCTAACTTGTTTTGTGGTCGGTCCAACTTATAGTTCAGCTCCCAGCCGGGAGCCTCCTAGCCCCCCCGGTGTTAGAGCAAAAGGGCGCCACTGGCTGTAATTGCTGGCACTCGCGCAAGGGACTTCAACCTGAGACCAGTCAGTGTAGTGGATGGATAAATCTTATAAAATCCTGAGAGAGATCGTTATAACATCTTAAGATGGCAGCTTCGCCCGTAGGATCAAAAATCTGAGATGTGGACCTAATGACTGGAAAGAAATGGTGGCTGGTCGAGCAACAGCGAGTTGTATACGAAGCAAGCTCATGGCCCGTTTGGGTTGCGATGCTTCTAGAGTTAAGTAAGTTATTAAATTACATACTCTAGTATAGTGGCATCCGTATTACTTTGATACCTTTGTATAATATCTGGAATCGGCGGAGGCGTTGGCAGATGATCACCGGTAGCTCTGAAACCATTTCCATCAGCCACATAGTTTACTGTGTAAGTTTGGCCATCGTCACCGACGTATGAGTAAGATCCTTGAACGACGTTCTCTGCATGGTCTGTGCCTAGGTTTTCAACGTGGCCTTGCTGGGCGAAGTGTGTCTGATCTGCTGTAAGGGTTCTGGAGATATAGATATAACAGTTTAGAGTTTAACCTGGCTGCTGGTAAGATTTTTATCTTATTCATAGAAATTATATAATGTCCAATTTAGCAAATTGGAGAAAGTATTATTAGAGAAAACCTATTTTGAACTATGTATCTTTATTATAGCAAAGTATCTCGCAATATCGCTGTAATAATGGTAGCCACGATTTTGGGGAAATACAGAAGGATGTAAGGAGATATCATCATAGTTACCTCGTGTGTGAGTTGCTACGCTCTGAAATAAAGAATTCGTGCTCCTTCTAAACCATTGTCTCAAATTCTTTAGCCAAGTGGTTCTACGTCTTCATTGGTTTCTTCGGTCTAGTATTTTGCCCTGGCTAAGTTGCAGGTGAAATCTGCTGCTATATTCTGTCGTTTAATCGTTGTGAGCAGCTCTAATTTTTTCCCTATCTTTGGAGTACCAATTCGTTTTTAATCGCATTTTCAAAAATACCTTATTGTTCATAAATACCGAATTTTCAATATATCTTATTTTTCGATTCTGAAATTACGATATTTTCGAAAATATCGTAATTTCAGAAAGAATCGTAGGTGCTTTATTCAAATATCATACTTTTCAAATATATGCAATAATATGTAAATGTATCTTCTGAAAATATCACACTTTCTGGAAAGATGTATTAGAAAAAAATACCGTATTTTCATAAAATAATATGTTAGTAAAAATATCGTACTTTCAAGTATATTTTACTTTCAGAAAATATAATACTTTCAGGAACTATTTCACCTTGCAAAATGTCGTATTTTATCAAAAATCATACGTTTAGAAAATATAACCATGAACATCAAAACTATCAAGTTTTATACCGAAAACAAACAAAAAGAGATATATTACATATAAATGACTTGAATCAACAGGCGATCAGAAAATGCATTAAATGCATTTTTAATATTAATAATGGACTTTTTCCATTCTCAAAATTACGTAAGGAATTAAACTTCAAAGATATGGAATGATGTAAATTCTTGCTGATTGAAAATAAGCCAGGCTCAAAATTTGTTGACTATCAAAGAAAGGCAGGTGTCAAAAAAATTATTTCGAAATATTTAGTCTAATTCAGTCATTGTCATTGATAACATACAATGATTATTTTCTTTTTAACAAATACACATTCACCTTTTATTGTTGATGTATTGTGAGTAAAATATCTTATATGTATACTATTGAATATTCTAGTGTTTTTAATATGGAAAGATAAATTTTCAAATGAAAAAGTTGCACTTTTGCCAACATATGCATTAATACTTTCAACCAGCTCAAAGTATAATAATCGAAATATTGTTATACAGAACAGTAGCGATGAGAGTATGCTCCTTTTCGTACTTACCATTAAAGTCAAATGCATCGGTTTCGTTTCCATCTACCCTAATTTTGACATTTTGTTTTCAATATAATGTAATCCGACCTCTTTTGCGACTCTAAGGTGTATATATAAAGACACCTTATACATTTGAGACGTGCTTTAGTAAGTCCATGTAAATCTAAAAAGGATAAGATATATCTCAAATGCAGAAGTTTTAAGATCTACAGATTGAGAAAGGGAGCTGATTAATCTATCATTTACTGTGTAGTTATTAGAAGTGTGTGAGCAAGAATATCGTTGCCTTATCACAATAGCGCCTTTCTAAATCACGCGGAATCACGCCTTTCTAATGCACTAACATGTACTAAAATGTTATAAAATGCACTAAAATATTTACAAACATAAAGGCATTGAAACATACTCGAAACTGTAGCTTCCATCGATGTCCATTTCTGTCATCTGCTTCAAAATAGGAATAGCTTCTGTAACCGGTCCATAATAAGCTGATGCAGGTATGTACTGATTGTTAAAAGACTGCCCTTGCGATGATGTTGCTGCTGCTTTTATCGGATCAGCATTGGGGGTACCTGGTTGTTGGGCTTGTTGTCCGTTGGACCGTCGAATAGCTTCAGTTTGGGGGCCATAGTAAGGAACAACGTGGTGTGAATTTTGTTGCGGTACATAAGGAATGTTTCCTTTATTTTGACCATTGAAGGCTTGTTCTATCATCCAGTTCATTTTGATATTGGAGAAACGGGGAGAATCTTCCCTCGGCTGAATCGTATTCTCTCCTATCACCACGTCGCTGTTCGATGACCTCGAGTTGAGTGCCTTGGGTTTGTGCTGGGAGAACGCCGTTGGCTCCGCGTGTCCTTGCTTCACTCTTGGCACGTCTTTGTTAAAGGTAGGAGTCTCATCCATTCGCTTATTGGCCGCCGGTCCTAACGGCTCTATATACTCGAGTTGAGGCGGCAAGTATTGCGTCGACAGCTGACTGTTTTCTACTATTATGGGGGAAAACTTTTTCAGATGGTTGTCTTGCTGGTGCTGATGGCTGGCAGCCTGATGCTGAGGGTAGTGACCTGAGTGTTGGTATGCCGGGTTTTGATGCGCTGCAGCTGCATCGTGATACGCTGTTTGAATGGCCCGACATGATGTTATTAGCAGGACGAGTTCAAACTGCAAAAAAAAACAACTTAAACATATACTCTATTGAAGAAGTAGGCGACAGCAAGAATGATGGGATTTAACTCAAAGGAAACTCTAAATTTACTGCCTAGACTACAGCTGTGAGTATGGGCAGCTATGATAATAGAAAATCTCATTGTTTGTAGATAATTTATCGTCGTGTTATAAAAAACTGTAATTATCGTTAAACCGCAGATGCACTCTTGGGATACAGACGATCGGAGCTATTTGAGACAGTTTTATTTTAATTTGAGCTTTTAGAACTTCTTTCGTAGTGTTAAGTAAAGCAGCAAACTACTAGTACTTAATATTTGGATACCTTCTTGCAGGTCGTAACCATCAAGACCAAATAATTTGAGCTTGTCACAGAAAATCTTTCCACTCTTCAAAAAATCGCGAAAGTTGGTGAGAACCATTGAGTGAGTTAAAGTCTTAGGTCATTTTAATAATATATAGGTTGATTGTTGAAGAATGCTTAATCGGTGTATTTTTTTTTGAACTTTCAAGTTGATTGGCTAATTCAACTATGATTATATCAAATATGTCATTTTATTTTTTTGAAACTATTCATGGCTGTATAATTTTGCAAAATATCTGAAAAAATAAAATGCTTAACTCCCAGAGCAACCAAGTGATCAATTATGATAGCAGAAATGAGGGCGCTTTTGTTAGGGGACTAATGGATTTTGAAGAGCCAGTGTTATTATAACTGAACTCTTGAAAATAAAATGGAATTTAACGCTCATAAATGTTCTATTCTTATAATTTCTTAAGCAAAGAATCCAATTCGACACGCTTATGCAATGTATAATAATCGAATAAGCTGATCTTCCGAAGTAAAGGATCTGGGAATTATATTTGATACGCAGTTGAATTTTCATCCTTAAACTTGCGATAGCGCTAGCCAAATGGTGGTGTTTTTGATATATACATGCAGACAATTCAATAATATTATTTTAATATTTTATTATATAATACACTTATTCGATGTATCTTGGAATGCAATTCGGTAATCTGAGTGCAAATAAGGTCAAATTCCCCTGATGATAGAGCGTATCCATAGCAATTTTTTGATATGTATTTACTATCGACAATTCGGTTTCTATCCTTTGCTCTATCCATCTAGCTTCATTTTAGAATTGAATTTCGCAGGTGTATTGCAAACATTATCTAAGCATATAACATCATCAAAGGGAATGTGTACTTACCACTCTGCCAATATACGCGCCGGTTAACTATACAGCGATGTGAAATCACTTGCTGTTCAGGAAGCCAACATACCGTACAAATATTATTATTAATAGACCGATTGGTAGGATTATCAAAATATTGAACAATATACTTTCGGAATTTGACATTTTTAACAATTCTCTGTGGAAATTAAAGAAGGATATTGCCTCTCTAGTATAATATTATAACTAATGCTAGTTTACTTTAATATAGTGTTAGTTTAGGTACGTAGCGCATTGGCATTGTTTAATCATACAAAATGTAATGCTAGGTTACTTATTTTGTTTGAATAAATGAAATAAATAATAAATTATGACATTAGACCACATTTAAAAGACGAGTACTGATAAAAAAGAAGATACATTCTTCAATATTGTCATTCGTGCTTGAATAACCATTAGTGAACATTTTATAATTTAATACCTACGATTAATAATGACATAAACGTGTAATAATTACCAAAATAGAGATTCTACTACTGAATCTATCAAGAACACACACAATCAAAGTAGTCGACGAGTTCCGCGGTGAAAATTATATCGGGAAAACGGTAAACGGGAAAATGTTCGACAAGAACAGGAAGATGGAATGTTTGAAGACAGTCAGAAAGATGGGGCACCATGATCTGCGCTCATTTGCTAGTCCTAGTTTTAGGCGAACGAGAAGAGCTAGAACGGAAAAGATCAATATTTGAGCAGCTATGCAAAGAAAAAACGCTGATTAGGGGTAAAAATTTACATCGAGCAGCGAGAGTTACCATTTCTGAACCTTACAAAAAGGTCCATTCTGTGTATCCAAAATGGGACAAACTTTGAAATATCGCACGAAGCTATTCTTACACGAAAAGGCAATCCTTCCGGAAGTGATTTTATTCGTAGGCAAAAGTTTCGTCAGAAGTGGGTTTAACTTTTATCCCCTTGAGGGTGACTTCCGTCTTTACATTTTATTGAAAGAGGTAGTATATGTATCTACATGTTTAACATAGAGGTGGTTCCAGGTTTTCAGCATTCAATTTGGAGGAAATGATTCTGGAATTTCAACGAAACTACTTGTTATATTATTATAATAGACAGTTTTCTGATGGAATTTCAATGTCGCTCAAAAGCTAACTAAAAACTAAATACACACTATTTTTGTTTCCTAAGAATATATTTGTTTTTTTTAAGGTATGTATTATAAGGTAATAACACTAATAGCTGACAGTGCACCAGCAGTTGACACATGTACTTATGACAATGGCAAATAATTCAAAATTAATTAATGACTTGCATTTGAGAGGTCATTTTCATTTACATAGCCCATTGCTTAGGGACGCCAAAAAGGTAAGTAACGGGCTATCAAACTAGTACTATATATTTTTAGAATGTCAGAGCAGCCGTTTTTCTGATTATATATTTTTAAAATTATTTGAGTTCAGTAAAGTTTGCAAATCACAATTGAAAAATATACTGTCGCATAACACATAGACATGGTGAAAATCGATTTCAAAATAATTAATTACGCGTGAATTGTATTGTAACCATGATCGACCTACAGAGCTCACTATTCGCGATTTATTTTTAAAACTCCAGTCAATGATAGTGTTTGTGATGTTAAGAATTCAACCAGTCGGAAACGTAAATTTAGTGCTAAAATATCGATGCTGTGAACTGAGTGTAAATAAGAATCCAAAGCAATTGCACGTCGTTCTGAGAAAGACTTGGACTAAGGCGTAAGAAATTGAGTTGACTCAAGAACTGAAACCAAATGACCCTATATCGCATAGAAGATTTTCAGATTAAGATTTAGAGCAAGTTGAGACATATCCATTTTTTCATGTAAAAATCATCTTCAAGCTCAATTTTGATTAAACGGCTTTGTAAATATGCAAAATTGTTTTATTTGGAGTCCAGATAATCCACATGACACTCTCGAAAAAATGTTATATCCATAAAAATTAACAGTTTGGTGCTGTTTATGGTCTAAGAGGAGAAATTGTATGGTAATTTTTGAAAAATAAAACTGTAATACAATTTCTTTCTATTGAGAGCAAAACAGAAAATATACATATGATTTTGAACAGGATAAACAATGCGGTTTCAACAATACTGGGCTACGTGCCTCACATTCCATGACACAATGAATTTATTGAGAGAATGATTCAGTGACCGTATAATTCAAGGAATATCAGTGTGAACTGGTTTTCTTTGGACTATTTTCTTTGGGATTATGTAACGTAAGATCATTGATTTACTACAAACCACAAACACGGAATGGCCGTATAATCAACACTATTCGTGTTATTAGTGAAATTAGTGCTGATTTGTTTGGAAAAGTGACCAAAAATTGGGTGTACATAAAAATCGAACTTTTATAAAATTCCGGAGGTGGTCATTTACATGAAATCTTTTTAAATATAAAAATATCATGAAACAATATATAAAATTAATAACAATCACAATCATGTCATATATTGTTATGTTTTTATTT
>JAOPUG010000010.1:1746273-1757734 GCA_027564375.1 Micropterix facetella | reverse complement strand
TTTTTTGCCTTTAGAGCCATCCCGCACAAACTGTATTAGTGGTTTGGAGGGCACTGTAAGACCCTTGTTGGCATGAGTCGTTGCGAGGCTAATTACTTCGCGAATAACAGCAAGGACTTTGTCATGACGGTAAGTATATCGTCCTTATTCTAAAACCAGCCAAAATATGTCTATCTGTACAAGGGGAATATTAAAAATTTCTTACTTACGTAATCTTCAGGAATAGAAAATAAGTAATATAGGATTTTTTTAATTAAGGGAAGCAGTAATGTCATGATTTCAGACAGAGCAATGACAGCTAAACATACGAAATACCATAGAGATTAGCAATGGATCCTCGTTAGCAGACCAGAAGATGACATAATATTTTCATGACATTATATTTTCTGACACACACAAAAAATATAGAGGATAAAGTACAAAAAACAACGTAAATGTCACTTTTCCTTAAAGTCAAGCTCCCCGACTTTATCTACCAATGGATAAGCTACGAAAAGTCAGAATTCTGCTGCTTCAGGAATATCGCAAGGAGTGGGGTTGGATCGGTTATACTCTTTGAAAATACAAAGAAACTACCCCATGACAAGAGGGCTTGAAAATGCGAATACATCTTGGAGAAACGAACCACTGGGTGCAATTTTAAATTCTCACTAGTATCCATACTATCCAAAGAACAGTTTTATTTCCCCTAATGATCTGACAATCTATAGAAATAAGAAGAACCTCGAACTTTAATAGATACGAAAGTTTCAAACTCTCTATTACGTGGAAGACTCTTTTTAAAATGTTCTTAGTGCCTATCGGCGAGTGCAAAGATGCGATACATGATAGTGAAATGAGTATTGTGTGCATTGCGAAGATTCGCGGGCGTCACCCCCCCGGCGATTGTAACATCGCTAAAACATCGATTGCTATAAACTTTACGCGGTAAAATCTGTTTTTAGCTTATTTATCGAAAACTGTGAGAGTGTTCGATTTACATACTTTTTGGGTTTGAATTTTTCCTTAGCTAAATACTTATGTGGTTTAATACTAACAATTGTATGGCTTTCGGTATTGGTGGCGGTGTAGGCAGATGATCTCCGAAAGCTCTATATCCGTATTTATCAGCGATGTAAGTGACTTTGTACATTCTTCCGTCAGGTCCCAGGTATTCGTATGATCCAGTGACCGACTGTCCTTCGTCAGGCGTTCCAACGTCCTCTAAGTGACCTTCCTGCTCGACGTGGGTCTGATCTGCGCTCGTGTACCTAATCATAAAAATAAAAATATTTTAAAATGTTTGCTCAAATTGGCACAATGACTCCGGCTACACTCACGACTGCGGCCATATGTTGCAGATGCGATGCTGCTGTACGAGTTATGTCGTCATAATTTGTCTTGCATTTGGCGTCACCCCAAAATGCTGTTAATTTATTGGAAGGTTGCTTCTACTTTATTTAAAATTAGGGTAAGTGGTAACGACGAAACTATTGCAAAATTTTAATATGTACCTAAGTCTGACGACAACACTTTTAGTGACTTTAGATAGTATTCAAGAAAGTCATCTATTTTAGTTTAAACTCCTAATAATTTAGTAAATATACATATAATATATAGGGAGTATTCTTGTTCAATTCTTCCGTTAAGAGAACTCTCTCAATATATTATTATATTCAATTTTCAAAGTCTCCTGTCACTAAAGCTCCAGCTGCTTTAGGACCATTAGCAGCAAATCTACTTCTGCCAATTAGAATTCCATTGCTTATGCATAATATTTCACCGAATCGATACGAAACACTTACGTAGTAGATGTAATAAATTTGGCATGCTATGCATTCAGATGTCAGCAGCGTTGAACATTTTTGCTTAAAAGAAATTTCGCCCATTAATTACTTCAGCCCATTGTATCTACGATTTATTTGACTGCTTGTGGTGTTTTTTGAAATCGTGCAAAATAATTATCTTTGCTAAGTTAACGAATTATTATTATTATTGTCGTATATTTAATGCATTTTGCATATACTCTTTGAAATTTGATGTATTCTACTACGTTTTTAAAAATTATCACACAAAAACTCTTTTAAACTACTGAAAAAGGTCGGAAAAACGATCACCAGAAATCTGAGATGCTAAAATTGTCACCGTTTGTTCATAAAGAATAGACAATGTCTGCAAAATATCTGCCTGAGGTATGTCTTTAACTTGCGAAAGTTCGATCACGTTAGCTGCTTTCGTGACCAACTTCACTGGCTTCCTATTCGCGATCGATGTAATCTGCATACATTGTCGCTACTCTATGACATCCTCAATAACTTCACTTAGTCCTCCTATGTCAAGAAGAAATTCCACCTTTTGGGTCTTCTACTTCGATCAAGTCGGGATAATACAGTCTTTCTGTTATATCATTCTTCTGATTACTCTACTTTATCCTCTCCTTTAATCTTCCCTGGATAAAATAGTAAAACATGGTATATTGTAATTTTAACATTAAGTTATTGGCATATATTTGTATTACTATATTTTAAATTAACTTTCTTACTTCTATGTTTACTGTACGATGACAATTAAAAAATAAATTATCAAATGGTTGACTGTAAGATATCGCTTTGGTGATAAGTCCGTTATTACTTTTATTTTTAAAACCTGCATAATGGTCCAAATTGAACGTAATTTTTAGCATATCGAAGTTATTTTATTCTATTATTCTACAATGTGCATATGTGTTGGTAGTTCTGTCTCTTCAGTTTGATTTTTTTCAAGTAGGATGTAATGTTTAATAATCTTCCAAAATCTGCACGAATATTGCGTTTACTTGATTTATCAAGTACTTACGAGTATCTGTAGCTTCCATCAGGATTGATAGTGTTTTCCTGGTCCAAAATGGGTACGATGGGTTTCGTATTAATCTGATTGAAATCGTCGAAACCGCCACCGTGCGAGGTTGGGTAACCATTGTTGGAGTCCGGAGGGAGGTATGTATTCTGGGGTCTTGGCGGACGCTGAGTGACCGGAGGAAGATAGGAGTTCTGCGGTGGCCTTTGAGTTATTGGAGGAAGATACGAATTCTGAGGAGGTCTCTGCGTGACGGGGCGCGGCGGAAGGTAAGAGTTTTGGGGCGGTCGATAAGTATTTTGAGGCGGTCTGTAAGTATTTTGTGGAGGTCTATATGTGTTCTGTGGAGGTGTGTAAGTGTTCTGTGGAGGCCTGTAGCTAGTCTGCGGAGGTAAGTAGGAATTTTGGGGTGTTTCTGGAGGTAGATAATTGTTTTGTGGAGGGAGGTAACTAACTTGTGGTTTCGGTTGGTAATTGATTTGAGGCCTCCTAGGCGGGAGGTATGAATTATCTGGAGGAAGGTAATTATTCTGAGGTGGAAGGTATTGGTTAGGAGCGTTGAGGAAATCTGCTCCTCCTGATGATACCGCATGCGATGGGGCTTGGTGATTGGGGGCTAGCTTATCTCCTGAGCAAGCTACCGCCAATGCTGCCACTATTAACTGCAAAGAAAAGGGGATTGACCTGTATGCATAGTAACTAATACATGAGATGAAATAATTACGTTGCTTAAGAATCCGAAATCATGCAATTAGTTGCGCACGTTTTATGGATCTTACATTGCACGATTATTCCATATCTGTCAGAAAGCTTATTATTTGAAAGTTGCACGGCGTTTCATAATAATTGAGGAATAGAAGTAGCAATAGAAGATGCTAGATTGTGCAGAGCTTTTAAACAAAAATTTGGAAATGTATAGAAGTGTGAACGTAATTACGACAATCTGGATTTTCTCAAGGAAGTTGAAAATTGGCTCCAAATTGCTACCATTAATAAAATCAGCAGAAGTGTAGAAGTTTTCTCCAAATTCATTGTGCTCAATTAAAAGGTTTAATGACTGTCTATAATAAATTACTAAAAAACACTCAAAGTTTTAAAATGATCTGGGGATTTGTTATTTTTGCAATATTTCTTTTATATCCCTTAAAGCTGATTAATAAAGATTCTTCTTGTTTATTTAATTAGAGTGTCTATTTAAAAGATTCCTTTGTCTATATAATCAATATAACTTTCTTATTTGAAGTTTAATATTGTTTTTCACTGTCTTCTTCAGAGTTACAGTGTACAGATTTAATTAGAATAAAAGTTGAAGATTGTACAAATATTAAAACCATTAGCGTTCTTACATTAATTTCAATACCTATATCCATAAAATCTAATTTGTGCGACAAATATTATTTAAGAAAAATTAAAGTAATATAACGTGTCAGGGTAAAGTCACGAGTGCGCTGGTGTACTTGTAAGGGTATGCGTATTAAGGTATGTGTCCGTGTTAGGAAATATTTACATATTTTTTCTTATTTTATCTATAAATTCATTTTATGTGAAGGGGACATTTTCAAGAGTTTTAAATGCTCATTGTAAGTTTGCATCGCTTAGATTAATTAACAATGACTTGTTGGCGTAGTTTGTCGTAATTCTCTCTGTCTTACCAGTATTACAAACAAATACAAATAATAAGGGGACCTTATAATCTAAAGACGCGCATACACAACAATAACTATGTAAGGACTACGTCTATTGCTATTTATTTTATAACTATTTTTATAACGGGATTTCGTTAGCGTTTTATAGCAATTTACATATGTAACATTCATTACTTCATTTTATTCAGAATATCCGTATACTGTTCAAAATTACAACTAATTTAGATAAGACAAAATAAGTAAGAGAATAATTTTGGCATTATTAAATCGATAATATGATTTCGCAGTTTAAAAACAATACAAAAATGACAAACTTAAGACAACAAAGGAATTAACGTGGAGAAGGCTAGAACCTTTAAATTATACCATGTTAGATAGACTCGATGAATTCGGAATTAATTTATTTTGAATAATAAAACTTTTAAATAATTTTACTTTCCCAAATAGACAAATCGTGTTACACGAAGTACCTATGTATGTAAATAGGGAAATTCATGTTTTTCAGCGAAATTTACAATTTGAGTTTAAACCGCATCTCCTCGTTTTGAGATCCTGGGGAGACAAAAAAGTGATTTGGTGCTGTAGGTATGTGTGCGTGAACGCACTGCATCTCAGAAACTATATTACCAATTAGAACCAAATTACATACAACAAACAGTTCATCCTAATGACGAAAACTAATGAGAGATATCCGCCATTTTGTTTCAAAATGGCGGCCTCTTCAAAATGAAGAAAATCATACACCCGTTAATGCTGGTCCTAGAAAACTAAATAAATATTACTTAGAATTCTGAAGATATTGTCTACAACTCTGAAGATATTGCTTAGGCCACTTTTCCAGACCTTTAGCGGGTTTTGAATTAAAATGTTAAAATCTGAAAATGTAATACTTCATAACTCCGTTATTATAAACGCTAGAAAGGAAAACAAAATTTTTTTAGAAACTTGAGAATAAGGAATCTAATTTAGTTGTAAGTGATTTATTAATATTTTTAGTGGTTTACAAGTTTAATAATAGAATTTTTAATAATGATGTTTGGAAATCAATATTTTGAATATCAAACCTGCAAATCGCAATTCTTGTAGCCAATAAATACCAATTAAATCGAAGAGACGAAATGAAAAGAGTTTGTAAAACGAAATTAAAATAAATTATTGATCTGATAAGATGTATTGTATGTTGATTCATCAAGATGAAATTTGAGAAATCATATTGTAGAAAATCATAAATCTGGTTGATTGTATCAACCAGATTTTTAAATAAAAATAATATAAAATCAAATCACTGAATATAGTTTTATTTTTTGTGATCTATAATAAATATATGTGCATTGCTATAGATAGTACACCGTCACACCAACTTAAACTTATAATTCTAAAGCTTACCAGCTTCATGGTAGCTGTCTGTTTGTATATTAAAATATTACAATGCACTTGACACTTCTTTGACACTATGTGCGGATATCCTGTCCGGAGGAAATGCTCGCCTTTCAGTGCGAACGTCGTGAGTTGACTGACGCCTTGCACTGCGGAGCCTTCACTATTTATAGCAGCCCAAATATCCTTAACTAACTCTACGTTGAGTCAAGATCATCCTCCAAGATGTTAACTCCTCTCGTCGTCCGGCCGCCGCCGCACAATGTTTCGTTTCTTATAAGCTAGTAGTATTATTTAAAAATATGTCTGCATGAAAATATTTTATATCAATTATTTTTCTCGTAAGATGTATATAGTAGGTACACTGAAGACTATCAGTTTATATAATTAACCCATTTCCTATAATGTTCGCAGGGTAGAGAGTGTTGTGATAGCTGGATCTGAAATTCAATAATAATAATTACAAAATAATTCATTCATCCGGGCTTGTCGGGTGCTTGTCAATGCCACTGATCAGGTAACCGTATCAGCACGGCGTATAGCGGCCAACTGGTGACTATGTTTGTGGTTGCCTGAATGCTTCATAGTGGTGCTGACTATTACAGGTAGCTCCGCTCAATCCGTGGCGAGTGTGGCCAGTCAGGATTTTTAAAATGATGCTGTTAAAATGCTTTATACGTTTTAATCGCTTAATTTATATATGTCGACAATGTTAACAAAGCTTGCAACAGAGTGGTGCGGTGGCTTTTTTCCGTATGTATATAGGTGCTAATGCCGACAAGACAGCTGTATAATTTGGGTCAGTGGAGTAAGTAATTTCATATGTTTTAAACACTAAAAATGTAAACTGGCAACGTTAATAATAATCTGGATGAAACTTATAAAACAGAATATATTTATCTCTTTTAAGCACCATCTCTTTATCCTGTTTTGGACCAGGGACATTATGTTAGAAAGAGGACACGAAATTACTTTGCTAATGCAAAAAAAATTATAAATGAACACACTAATGAATTATGCGTTGGACCCTTCCTTGTAAAAAACCACTCCTCCTGGTATAACTTTTGCCTTGATTCTGCATGTAAAAGTCAGGTTTAAGGCGCCGAAAGAAAATGCTCATTCTGTTTATTATATAGGATAATAAAATGCAAAAACATATCTAAGTTAGTTTCTCAAAAAAAGGTAAGACTTGTATTATGTCTTCATAGAAATAATCGCCGTTTTTTAATTGGAGTGAATTACTGCATCGCCAGTGGAATATGCAATTTGGGTATTTCTACAGTTGCGCACCGTTTCGGTTAAAATTACAAAAATAAGACTAAATAATATGTAGTTCGTATAGTGAAGTGCAAAAGTGAAAAACTGCAGAGAAAAACAATATACGGAATGGATATTATGTCTCACTTCCCATTGCCATAAACAAGCCCCATATTAAAAAGTGAGCTGTTAATTATTAACCTGGGGGTAGACTGGCAGTCTTCAAAATCTAAAATGTGAGCCGCAACAAATAAACAAGAAAAAAACAAATGGACTTGCAGGCGCATATTCAGTTACTTATATAACTTGAGAGCAATCTAAGTTTCTGAATTCAGTGTAGTTTGTGACCGGATTTATATAACAGAACTTCATCATCATTCGATCAATAAGTGTATATAATAAGCGTCTGGGTGTTTGCTCCCAATTGCAGAAGGAGAAGGAATATTAATCCAAAATTAAACGTACGTTTCCCCCACCCGGTCGGATAGCAAACGCCCAAACGCTTTCTATTTTTTTTAAGTTTTTTTTTTATAGATTTGACAGACGCTCGCCCCCCGGAGACTCACTTCTTAGCTCCAGGAGGCTGCAGCGCTTGGCCGCGCTCCTTGCCACGTAGCTTTATACCAATTGCCCGTTCGATCTTGCCGATTACCAGGTTGTTGGGAATGCCGCGACCGGCTTCGTAGTCGTTGACGATCTGCGGCTTCTCGCAGATCTTTGTCGCCAGGTCCTTCTGGCTCATACCCTTCGACTGGCGACCCTGCATGATCAGTTTGCCCAGATCTAGGGGCACCTACAACAAACGGACACATTATTCACCCTGAACAATTTTATTAATTATATTAATTATATTATTATATTATTAATCTTTCTACTCTTTATTGTAAAAATTTCACAATAGGCAGATTTATTATCATATGATAATCTCTTACAACCAATCCTACTAAGAAGTGTTTATAGGTATGTGTGCGTGTAACATGTGTGCGAGTGTGTGTCTTGTTATTGCATTCGATCGAAAGAATTGAAATGCAATTCTGTTAATTTTATCCCAATGGAAAATTGTGACCCAGTCGGGAATCGAACCCAGAACCCAGAATATATGCATTCGGTTCACTTTCAGTTTACAGTACACAACTATTGTAGCTGCAAATATGTCAAAGGAGAAATGTCAATATTCTCCCTATGCTGTTTCGTGTCCTCTCCTTCACGATCGTATTTGTAAGAGTTTTTCGAACCACTAAATCCTCACACCCTTATACTCCGATCAGTTTCGGATAATATATTAAAAATTCCACTATATATTAACGACTTCTTGAGTTACTCTTTCAGTGTTCAGGGAGCAAGGCTCTGGATTGATCTATCAACAAATATAATATACTCACCTTCGGGAGCACCTTTAAAGACTCAGCTCAAAGACTTTTATCCCTCTCAAGCTTAACCAGTTATTCTTTTTCCTGTCTTTCTTTCCCTCATCCTCCCCTCGGGCCATTCTTTAATCATAAGGTATTTCTGTATCTACTATTTGTTTAGGTTAAAAAAAAGTAATTATAGCCTGCTCCACGATGACGAGAAACAAAAAATGTAAACAATGTCGCCCAGGCAATCGCTACGCAAACTTGCAGACGGTTAGTTTTTCAGTGGAACGGACTACTCTTTTTATGCAATGTGCTAATGTACCACTCTGTGTAGGTTAGCTGTTGGATATTTCTATCGGCAATAATCTCACCGTTTTGTACGCCATTTTATATGCAAATAGTTATTATCATTGCTACTGTCATAAATTTGCAATCACGCATACACACACGCACACACACAAACGCGCGCGACCACACGCATATGTTTCGTTCATTCATAACAACGAGTTATCAAGGCAATGTTCGACCTATGAAATACGGCCACGCCTGGTACAATAATGCGCAAAACCGCCACAAACCTTATCATGCCTCAGCTCCTCGGTCTCCCTGTCAAGTTTGGCCGTATTTTTAGTGGTGACGTGCTGCTTGTTAGTGCCGGCGCCGTACTTCTGCTGGGTCTCCACCGGTACACCCTGACGACGGGCCGCGTTCACCGCCGCCTCCGACTTCATCGCCGCGCCCTTCAGCGGCTTCTTCCGTATTATCGTCACCGTGTCCCAGTCGTTGTCCCCCATTTTATTCTTTAAATGCCGTCGCTTTAGTCTTAGGGGTAGAAACTACGATTATAAACGAATGAAAAAAACGCGCGTGGCACAACTTCCGTTCTTCTTTACGTATAGTTTTTGACAGCTAAGTAACCGGCAGTGTTGCCAGAGAATTTAGGCAATACACGTGGTACAGGTGAATTCCTTATGGTTGTGTCGTCGCGCCGGCCGATTCTTCTGTTTTAAAAAACTAACTGTGTTTTGTATATTCGCTACGTTTTCGTGCTATCTGTAAGTAATAATATACTTGTATCTATTTTGCCAGCGTGCAATTAATGGGTAGGTTAAGTAAAGTCTATTCCAACCACAAAACTATTTTTTTTGGAAAGTACCTATGCCTAAAAGATACAAGCGTTAGTTGCAGTACAGAGTGAGTTCATAAAGTGCACCGCCACAACCATAGCGACAAGACCAGCGGCGAACCAGTGTGGAAACCTTCTCGCTTTATCGTCGTCACTTTTGAAGGCCAGCAAATGTAAATTATATTCTTATTCTATAACTCACTATCAGTCGGGTCCTACTCTCCGTGCAGTGATTCAACTGCCGTCGCTTTGGGCACGTCCGGGTATCCTGCCGTGCTAAGACTCCACGCAGTTTTAAGTGTGCACTCTATGCATAATAGCATGAGTGCAAGGCGGAGGCCAACGATTGCGCAAACTGTAGGATCACTATGCAAACAATTTCTCGTGAAGAGTACGTTATGCAGAAGAAAACCAAACACTTGATGTCTTCGCTAGCATCCGTTCGTTATTGAAGGATACAGAAAAAGAGCTCATAACATTCAGTCTCAATGCTTTCCTTCGCCTGCCCTAGCTTCATCATCTATTACATAATTGCTCTTTGTTCTTCAGAACGCTACGGACAACATGAGGGAATTTGACGGCGGGAATCCTGTTGTCGATAACTTTTGTTGAATTACAACTACCTTTAGGTAACTGTTACTCCTTTTTCTCAATTATTAGTTTATTTATTGTGCACATATTTATTTATATCCATATATATATTCTGCCTATAATACCCATCGTGGGTATGATCTTTAGTGTAAATGTAGATCCAATTGCCGACAAGAAAGCGGTGTTTTTGAGTCTACTAAAAGAGCACAATGCAGATGTTGCGGCGGTCGATGAGACATGGCTCGGCGCTCGCAGCGTAAAATACCGAGTTTCGACATTGGCCAAAAATTTGAGCAAAAAAAAAACATACACAAACCGGCCATCCACACATACAGCGAAAAAATTGTTTGCTTATTTGCCTTGCCAGTTGCCATTGAACGCAACAAAATGGACATGTTGACAGCAGCAGCTTTTTATTATTACCTGAATGCACATTGCCAATACATGTTATGTCTACACAAGCACACAATTACTAAAAAGACTATGGAAAACAAGGCGCTGGTGGGTATTTACAATTCATATCCTCTGTACGCGGACATCAAATATTTTTTCTTCTATTTTAGCTCTCACTGTGCATGGAACTCCCATGTTATTTGGAATGTCGATCCAGGCGTTATTGATTCGGGTTTTATTTTTATATGATGTATTTGTGGGGTTCCAAATGCAAGTATTCATTGGATATAATTCTAAAAATCGCAAAACTGTTTCGTTTGTCCAGTCCATTATGATTTATGAAGCACGGAGACGCGTCGAGACCAGGTTTGAGGTTAGTGACGCGCACGCTGCTTATTGAGCGAACCATGTGTGGGCAGCCAACGTGAATATTTGGCATATTTGAGTCTTTTAATGTTTGATCAAAAACCGACAATGGGGCGGCAACGAGTATTTGCTATTTGCGTTCTTTACACAAATAAACCAAATAGATACGAAGATCTCAATACATGAGCGTTTTCGGCAAATAAGGGAAATACACAAATACGCTACACCAAGTGAAGTGCCAGCATAAGACATCGTTCTAAAAAAAATCATTTCAACCTATGATTTTTTTAATTTGAGGGACCGTGCTTGTAGAACACCGGCACCCCCACGCGTACACTCTAAACAAGTGACAGTTCTCGCGGTGGCCTGTGTTGTAAAATATAAGCGGCCACAGTGACAATACTATGCCAAAACGACAAGGTGGCACTATATGTTGTGTTGTTGGGTGTTGTAACAGCTATTACAATACGAAAAATATAACATTATACAGTTTTCCTAAGCTTGCACATAACCGCGGGAAAAGTGGACTTCTTTAA
>JAOPUG010000010.1:1670022-1681144 GCA_027564375.1 Micropterix facetella | reverse complement strand
GAAGATATTTTTATATTACTTTGGCCACCTAAGTGGCCAAACTCTAGAAAAAAGTCACACGGGGCTAGAGACTATCACCACACAAAGTTTTTGGCAAGCTTTTTCTCTCAGATCAATTAAAGCGAAAGAATATTTTGGTCATCATGAAATTTATCTCTAACGTAACATTTGAATTCCTTCCACACAGTAATTCCTCTTCAATGAGGGATTCATTACAGGAGTGGCACAATGGATCTCTCGTGGTTTACGTGCTCAGTTTAGGTAGTTATTTTTAATTACCCTGTACATTTTAATATATTATACATGTATACAAGAAAATAATCATATGGGCCGAAGTTTGACAAACCCTTGGGTTTTCATCCTGCCCCAGTTTTTGATTTAAGACCATTACTCGGGCGAACCCGTTACCTCGAGGTGTTTCAACGAACTTTATTACTATATCGCTCCGAGATGAGCGTAAGGAATTTGGACAATACATATCCACAATCCAGCATTGCCTCAGCCAGCGAAGCAAGAGGCACTGGGAATATTTAAACCCAGTGGGGTAACCTCGTGCCCTCGCTCCCAAATTTAGACAGATTTGGGAGAAAGATCAGTCAGAACCTTTCTACACTTTCTATGATATATAAGGCCCCGATGGCTGTCACAGGAAGATATATTGATATGTATGCTCTTTAATTTGGGTTTGGAGAAGGGTAAACGTAAATGTCGTTTTTATACTACCGACACCATCTTCAATCAGTCGGTACAGCTACCGATATTAATAGCTGATGATATTAATAGCATAGCATGATCTCCATAGGCATGTTAGTATTGATTATCAGATCAGGAAAATACATCGATCTGAATATATATCAAGGGAAAAACAAATACATCGCCGTCCACATTGAAAGAGCGAACTCAGCTCCACTTTTGTGGTTGCTTCCTATACCTTTGAATCCGATACGATACTGATATACCTCAGCTCTCAAATTACCAGCAGCAACCACATAAGTGAATAGAAGAATTGGCGTTACTTCAGTCACTCCAGCCTCAAATGAAATCCCATCTGCTATTCGGAGAACGAAGGTAATTTTCTACAAGACACGTATTTGACCAGTCTTAACATGTGCTTCAGAAACATGCGCTCCTACCAAAGCGGACGGAAATGCACTAGATGTATCTGAACGCAAAATAATCTGCAGGATCTTTGGTGCCGTGTAGGAGAACACTGTATAACCTGTATAATTCCTGAATATTGGAAGGCTCAGGTGGTTAGATGTCAATATGATGGAAAATAGAGGACAGGATTTAAACAGAATTCTTTGTGGAAAACCTGAAAGGCATCGCAAAGTGGGTCCAACTAAACAGCGATGGTTTAATTCTGTTGTTGAAGACCGCAATAACACCTGGAAAATCAAAGCCCAGGATGGGATGGGACGGAAGAAGAACCTTAACGAAGTTAAAACTCATCATTATTTGTGGCGCTGATGATGATGATGCTGATAATGGAAGTTACGCATACGACTTGTTGTTATCATCGTATATATCGATGGTTTTTATACTATTTTCTTTGTAAATAACATATCAGGAATAAACAGACTTCTCGATGATATCACTGAGTTAAGTATCCACGCCTTTAAAACCCATATCACAAAATATTAGATCATTGGAAAGATTAACGAATAAAGAAAAACTATTTTTTTGTTTTATTTTAAATATTTTGAATCTGAAACTTGAACTCTAGTTGCGTAATATAATTTATTTGTCCTTGAATTGTCGACATTATAGATTATAGAGCTATCTGTAATTTTCTGAAAATAAAACTGTAATTGCGTCTTAATGATTTTATTGCCAGGAGGCATTCTCTGCAGACCAGTCTTTATTTATTTTTTAATTCGATTCCTAATTTAATTCTTTAGCAGAGATGCCGCATTATCAGCTCATTAGTACCAGGTCGTTCGGCAGACCGTGCGCTGAGGTCACTCGCCGTGCGTTTGACCGGTCGCGTCGGACGCAGTGATGAATCTCGTATGGAGTATTTAGTACGTACCTGTTACTAATCGCGTATCTCACAATGACGGATGCCTAGTTACCCACACCCACGGTGTGATCCAATAGCGCGTTGACCCAATTATTTTGCGTAATACGAGCATAGAACATTCGCCACACTGACACCTTGTAATTACTCAATTTTGTAAAGGTTTCGAATTGTGATATTTGCCTATTAATCTGCTGGAATAGATGTATGCAAGGTGACTGGGAGGATCTCGGTTATATATAAAGGGATTCATATTTTACCTCATATTTGTACACCTTTAAATGTGTTAAGCCGTACCAATCATAAAATGGTCTTTTAAATATGTTGAATAATTTTGTAATCTTGACATTCAGTAATCTCCTTCTTCCCAAAATTATTTAGGCACCTGCTACATCCTATGGCTTCAAAGATCTCTTTTTGGGAGGGTCTCTTTCATATTCTACAGATTTTCCCCCCTATAAATTGTTTGTTACGATCATCAGCAGTTGTAAAATAATTCGAAATTATTTATTCTTCACCGAAACATTTATGGCCCACATCCATTTTTCGACTATTAATCGCTACTCGAGATCTTTGAATTCACGTATTCAGGTCTGGTCGTTCGAGTGTCATATATGAAGTGCCGCATCACTATAATAAAAATGAAGTTTGTATGAACGGGACGCGATGGGCAGTATCGTATTTGCGCAAGGCGAAAGGGCGGTATGGTATTTGTAGAATATTAAAAACAAATATAAAATATCTGCGATAAAAATATTATTTAAAAATATATATCATAATTTGTTTATCCTGACATCACCGTGGCACTCAATAAGTCTCAGGAAGTGAGCTCGCCTTATCACAGGAGTTCCTAGCAAGGCGGCCTCGGTTGCACTTTGGTAAACAATCATTTACATTTTATTTATGTGCTATTCAACCTGGGCTCAGACAGTATTTCTTTTCTTTTGTGAAAATAAAAAAAATCTCTTTGGGACCTAATGTTATCGTGCAGCTCGGGCCTTAATGGCCAATTCTGGGTTATCATGGTCGCACCTACTCACAGCTCAACGCCCATCTGACAGCCTACCCGAAGAGGGAATTACCGGGTGAATCTGCTGTGCAGTGGATCTGGGGGAACTCCTCGGGCGGCCCTACACGGTTGACGTATTGGTCGGGTTCCATATTGTTCCGTGTAGCTTGTACTTTAGTGGCCGCTCGTGTGATCTAGTCGGCTCAACTCGTAACGTAGATTCTATCCGGGAGCCTCCTAGAAGAGGGACAACCCGGTGAAACCATTGTGCGGCTCATAATGGCTACGTGGAGTCTGGGCTGTAATGGCCGCTGTGTTTTGGTCGGCGCAGCTCGCGGAGCAACTCCTATTCAGGAGCCTCCCCGAAGAGGGACCAACCCGGTGAGCGAACCTGCTGTGCGGCGGACCTGGGGACGGGAACTCGGGCATGAGCTGGACAGCTGGCGTACGGGTCGGCAACCGGCCATGTTGTCACTGACTGATTCTGAAGGAGATTCTGAAGAAGTGTACGCTTCTTAAGACAGCGGGGGTAAGTAGGTACCTCTAATGCTTATCCTTAGATATGATAGTGTGGGACACTCGATCTTGGATGAGAGTTGCCGAGCAAAGGCCGCCCCGTATCCGCTACATTACAGTTAGGAATACCTCTTTAGAGGTAGAGAGGACCGCGCAAGCGACTTCGGACCTGTGAATAGACGGGCTATTGGAGGAATCTGATCCGCATCTGGTAGTAAGGGCGCGAGGACCCCCACTGGGCTTGACAATTCCCAGTGCTTCACGGTAAGGAGTTGGTCTCTTACAGGCTTAGGTGGACTTGGTATGTAGATTTGTTTCGCCTCGGGGTGATAGAACGATAAATTTCGTTAAAACCCTTCGGGGTAGACGGGTTTACCCGTAGGAGTTGACATTCTTCTTCAATATGCGGCAGATCTGGGGACAGAACCTCGGGCAGAACTGGACGGCTGACGCACTGGTCGATTTATCGGCCATATTTTCAATCGACTGAAACCTGGAGGGGTCTGGGAAGTATGCTCCCTAAGAAGTATATGTTGACTTAATGCCACTTATCCTTAGAAACGACCCGTTGTCCATTCGATCTTTGATGATTACGCCTAGTAGAGGACACATCGGGTCCGAGACATTTTCGAATTACGGAATACCGCGTTATCACATTAGGTAGTGACCGTTTGAGCGACTTCGAACTTGCGACTGGACGGGAGGTCGGAGAAATCTGATCATATCTGGGAGAGAGGGCACGTGGACGGCACGTGGTTTGAAAATTTCCAGTGCCTCTTGTTAAGGAGTAGGGCTTTTACGGGCAGTGGCGTAGGTTAGCCCCCCGATCGCGGGCAATGGCGATGGATATGTGGATATGTATTGTCACAATTCCTTACGCTCAACTCGAGGCGATATAATGATAAAGTTCGTTGAAGCGTCTTGGGCTGATAGGTTCGCCTGAGGTTGCTCTTAAATCCGGCATTGCTCAACTGACGAATAGCCGGGAGAGTCTGGAAGCCTAATGCAACCTATGGAAGCGGGGGTAGAAGGTGACCTAATGACATCTATCCTTAGAAATGATAAGTTTGCCATCCAATGTATTTCGAGTTACGAGTTACCACTCACATTAGGTAGAAGCCACGCAAGCGTCTTCGAACCTGCTACCAGACGGGAGGCCGGAGAAATGTGACAACATCTGGAAGTGAGGGCTCGAGTGGCCCCACTGAGATTGAAAAATCCCAGTGCCTCGCAGTGAGGAGTAGGCCTCTCACGGGCAGTGGCGGAGTTTGATAAGTTGATTGTGTATGTCCACAAGCTCTGCGCTCATCTCGGGGCGATATAACGATAAACTTCGTTGAAACGTGAAACGTAACATGAATCTTACAAACTAATTGTGTCATAACTGTATGTGTGCTATCATATTAAGTGGCAAAGACCCTCGACCTACCAGGGGTAACAAGTAGATGTCGCCTATTTCTACTATAGGAAGGCCTTCGAGAGGGTTGGTAATGGTGCTCTCTTTTGCCAATTATCCTTCTTCGGATTTTCAACAATGCTCCTTTTATTCTCGATAACTATCTCAGAAATCGGCCAGCAGTATGTTCAATATGATGGTTTTGTTTCCTCGTTGTGTTTCACAGATTATGGGTCTTCGCAGCTCCAGCCTTATGATCAGCTCTGTTATCTTTGGTTGGCCGGACTCATGGTTTAACTGCCATCAGGCAGCCTTCCAGAAGAGGGAATTATCCTGGTGAAATTGATGTGCGGCGGATTTGGGGGAACACCTCGGCGGCCCCGGGCATTTCATACACTAGTCGATTTACCGACCTTTCCTCAATAAGCGAATAGCACCCCTCCACCCGGGGAGCTGGATTTGTGCATCATATTGTCCGCAAGTCATTGCGTTCATCTCGGGGTTACAAGATGATAAATTTTGCTATAACACCCCGGTACGGCGTGTTCGCTCCTAGCATGAGACATATTCTGTACTTCACATACTCTGTGTTACTTTAGGGTAGAATTTGGGTCCAATTCTCTTCGACATCGACATCGACAGCATCAGCAATAGTGTAATAGGGGCATCGTGCCTGCTGTTTACTAATAACGTGAAATTGTGTTCCTTAACTAATAGCGTCCATTCTCATCTCCAAATCCATACTTGTCCACGCTCGTCTAATATAGCCAGAGTGTCTCTCACAATTTAAATGTTAACCTTTCCAAATGGAAGCAAGTCGGTAGCTCATATTACTCACGACTACTTTCTAGCATAGTCAACTCCGTGGAGTGATAGAAGTCACTGACCTCAGAATTAAATTGGGCTGCAAAGTCAAATATCATAGCCACGTGGAATCGCTTGCTGGCTTATCATTTGGGCTGCTTGGGTTCATACTCCGTGTTCAGTTAAGATATGCACATAATAAGGTTGCTATAAGGATAGATCAATATCGATCCTTACAGCAACCGATGTTCTCAATATCGATGCTTCTCAATAGAACTCCCTATTTAGAACCCCCACTAGGAACTATTTACACTGATGCTAGCGAATTACAAAACCATCTACTGAAGTTCTTGTACTCCAAGCAATACGGATACTACCCTCGTTTGTATACAAGTAATTCTGTTCGGAGTATGGTTGGGTACAACTACCTACGTTTAGGAAGAGAGATACATTCTATATTACACGTTCCTGGGATACTAAACGGAAGAGTGCAAAGCCCGCTTGCACTGGCAGAAGTTGTTTTTTCTTGCTAGATAACTACGTTCGGGTAATATCACATGCACTCTTGGTGGAGCCATTCTCTCGCACCAATGCAAACTGGAAGGCATGAGTATTAAAGACCTCGAGGATTTAAATGTCCTGGTTGAACGCGCCCTATGTAGATATATTTGTATCATCTACCCGGTTCTTAAAAATGTACCTCGCAGTTTTGCCGCGTTCAATTCTTAAATATAAAGATTAAAATTTGGTTTTCTGTACCGTTCTTGAAATAATTATTTTGGGTGGATTAGTAATATTAATATTGGTGTGATGTTTCTTAAATTATTTTGAAACAGCTTATTGGATAATATGTAGTTTGTAAGGTTGCTTGAATAAAAATAAAGTAATTGGCTATTGCGTATTTTTTTAAAAACATCACCAGAAAATTTGTTTTGTGTATCTGGGTCGGAGGAGATGATGGTTTCGTTTTATGCTGTCTTCTTATTGCATATAGTTATCAATGCAATTAAACACATACTATTATAGTCAATCTCCGTTTTAAAAATTTGCGTATTTGCTAACGTTTTCCCGAGCAAAACAATATATTTTCTGATACCTGTGTGTAGATGTATCTATATAAGTTCGACGATCATTCGATTGTAACCCATTATGGAGGTGTCGAAAAGATCGATTGCGCAGAGCCAGTCCGCGATGCATTCGTGCACATTCTGAATTCGTCGCAAGAATCCATTCCATTTCGACTTTTGTTGGCGAGTGATGGATTTGTCCGCGGGCCGTTTATCACTTAGAGAACATAGGAAAACCATTCTTCGCGCGAGAAATAAAATATTTGTTATGCGCTATAGCCCATTGTAAGTCTTGGTACAACAAAGGTTTTTTTACTCGATGGTAATCCATTTACCGAGTCGTTGTTTTTGGAAGCTTTATTTCATTTCATTGATTTTTCATTGTTGTTTTGTGTCTCCTGTTTAGAGTTGCCCAATACTAGGGCCTTTAGCCCACTTCATGCACGCTATGCTAGGCTGTTAGTAGAGGCATGAGCGTAGCCGTTTCAGGAAAGGGGTGGGGGTCAAAGGTTTCGGGATGGAGGGCGGATTAAAATTTATAATTATAAATATTATTTTTTTTATCTGAGACTTGGTCAATCATGTACATTCCAACGATCCTCTTATAACAAACCGAACCGAACACTAAGTTGCTATGCTCCTCAATGATGGGCGGTCGGTTGGTAGGTACCCACCGCGTCATCGATGCCTAGATTTCAGAAGATTTTGTTTAACAAAAGAAACATATGTGTAACTTACACAAAGCACTGCTCTGCCTCTGGTCATTTATCCCGGAAGTTTTGTGCGTTGCGATTATTTATTGTTCAGGAGTAGCGAGCAACGGGTACCTAAGCCCATCATAAAGCAAATGTTTATTTACCCAAAAAGTGTTGAGTGTTGGCCTCTGGCAAGTGCAAGCTAAAAGGGGCCATGGGAGTAACTTAAGAAATTATTGTTATAAAAATCAGTTTCTAAATCAAATATTTATTGAGAGGGTTCTAAAACAAAGTTATAATATCATACTATTAATTGGGATCATTTTTTGTTTTTGGGTTAATATTTTGAGAATACTCAATTTTTTTTAAATCACGTCTTGACCACCATTGTTCTTGACAATGGTGGTCACCATGTTGGCATTAGTGGTCAAACAAATTCAGCACATATTATCGCATACATACCTATCGAGTCCCAGCCCGTGTACTCTGCATGGGCCCAATGCTCACACGAAGTGGCACACCTACGCATTAAACATAAAATCTACTAACTTAAATGGTAGGATAGTACAGGTTTAAATTCATTAATATTTTGCCATAATGTAATCAGCCGCCCAATCTTTAAAATTCTGGTAGTACATATACATTTATACTTATAAATATATTTCATTTGTGGGGGGGGGGGGGTTAATTCCCTAATCCCCCTCCGCCCTGGCTACGCCCATGACTGAAGTCATGTTGCCTAGGTTACTGGGATGGGGACGCCAGGAAGTAGGACTTTATGTGTTACATGTTAATAATGAACAACTTTACATCACATGGATTTTTTAAAAATACGTACAACCTTTTAATAGACCTTCAAACACCTAGAAGTATTCCTCTATAGATTATTTTTGCTTGAGTTCTTGTATTTTCCTTATTGGTAAGTCTTATCGACAAATGAAGCCCTAACTGCAAAGAAGGAACGATTGCCTTTTTACATTTTATAGAAAAGACATAAAACAGTGTACTGACAATTATTGTTAGGTAACCTTATCAGTAAACAGTCTTACTAGTATATATTACATTATTGTTTAATTTAATCTATCTCAAAATTGGATCATGTTGATAGATAAGAAGTAAGAACCATTCTTTTATGTTAAATAGTGTATAAACAAAATGTTACCTATTACCTTGAATCAAATGTGATCTTTTACCAGTATGTCTTGCAATTGAAATTTGTCTATTTCTGTGGTGGGAGGGGGGGTGGGCGATCTCACCATCTCAGGGCATTACAACGACCTTGTCGTCTTATACTCTACTGACTATCAAAGATTTTGTGACTAAGACAATGTTCTGATCTATTCCGCCACGGCCTGACAGAGACCACCTCAAACAGCGATGGCAGTGTCAAACCAATGGAGAGCCCTTACCTTTTATCTGCCATTTTCGGATGGATTACTCCATCCACTAGAATAGTCGCTTACGTGGATCTCTACCTGATGTCGTGGATTCCTGGTACCATTTGACGGCGATAATCATCGGATACAGATGACCAGCAGGTCATTTCTGTAGAGAGGTAACATTAGGCCAATGGACAATTACTCAGGGACATTCGAGTCCCCCGGTCATTCTTCGGATTTAACTATCCTTACAAGTACGAGGAGTGATGCCAGCCCAGGTCCGGTGGTATTCCCCCAGCGCGCTGCAGATACCCTATCGCTTACATGCCGAATACAAGTGAAGACAGAGTTTACTGAGGCCTTCTGGGGTAATTCTTCTCTGTGAAGAGGCTATACCAGAGGCTACATAATCCAAGAGTTGGGCTGATCAACAAAGCTTCAGATTTGCAGCATTTAAAATGTCCATATTTGGTTTTGTGGCAAGATGAAGTAGGCGTCTGCTGAAAATCTCAATTTCTATCTCGAGGAATCGGACGGTCACCCTAATGCCTCAAGGCTTCACGTCTTGCTCTAAGATCGGAAGCATTTTTGGTATCAGAGTGTATCATTTCGATTTCGCTATTAATTTCTCGTTTTGTATCGGTGTGCATTGTGAAACAGACCTAAAGTAGACTGAAGTATATCAGTATCTTACCTGATGTAAGATACTGTTTGGCTTGACACAAAAGTCTTGACATTCACAAGTCACAGGACGGAAAATATTACACTGACCGAGCACCTTCATACGAACGTGAAAAAATATAGGAAAATAATTCAGATAATTCTAAATTATATTAATCATTGTGAAGTAACCATACAATGAGAAAAAAGCAATGACGTGAGCTCATTAATTAAATTACGATCTTCCAGACTAAAATAATTACCAAAAAACGACACAGTTCCAACCAGGCGTGTCACTATGCTCGATAATATCTGTGGCATAATAGTGTATTTCCATGTATGTCTTGTAGCAGGCTGTTTATTTATATGTATTATTATTTATAAAGCACATTTAGATACCCTTCTGTAAATCTCTTTATATATATACATATATCTATAAAGTTCAGGATATACATCGGCCATACTTAAAACTGATAAAGACTATGTACTCTGAGCGAAGAAATCATTATCCTCTCACACAAATAATAAACTGACCGATCTTTCTCTGTAATGTTTTCTGTACCACAGGACTTGGTATTACCTTTTGCTAAAACATTTCTATTTTAGGCCTCAAAACTTTACCCCAGGCAAAAAAAGCATCAAAAATATTGAAATCCTAATATATTTAAAATTAAACGAAAATTTTGGAGTATATGAAATTGATTATTTATTATATATACATTATTAATATATAATAATAAGAAAATATATTATTACATATAACAAACTAGGCAGGGAGAAAACTCAAAGGCTTGCAAACTACGGCCCATATTATAATTTTATTATGGGCTGTATGTATGTATAATATATTTGAAGTTCAAGGTAGTGTAAAACAACTACCTGAACTGAGCACGTAAACTATAAGAGTTCTATTGCGCTCTTCCTATAATTATCCCTTCAATGAAGAGGAGTTACCGTCTGGAAGGAGTTCAAATATTGCGTCAGAGATGAGCCTAATGACGACCCAAATGTCCTTCCGCTTTAATTGCTCTGAGATAACAGCTTTCCAAAACTTTTTGTGGTTGATAGAGACTCGTTCGATGTGATGGATTGACCCCAGGTGACATTTACCTTATTTCATACATAAGTGTCATCATGGTCAACAACTTTTCTTTTAGCTATTTCCACCGTTTATTCCTTTTTAAGGTTTAAAACTGCAAAAAACTGATTTTACGGGGATAATTTGTATAGCAAACGTAGATTGTATACAAATAGACCCCAAAATCAACTAGGCTTTGCGTATTGGCCATACATTCAAAATTAACAGAAAAAGTAGCCAAAAAAGACTTAAGAGTACTTAAACATACACAAGATTCTATCACTAAACCAATATGGTTTTCGAGAAGGACTAGGAACAAACAATGTCATAGCCGAAGTTACACGATATGCTGTGAAAGCAGTGGACAAGGGGAACAAATGTCTAGGAGTATTCCTAGACTTAACATAAGCGTTTGATACTGTAAGTCACATCAATCTTTTGAATAAACTTAACGATCTAGGTGTTACCTCGATCCCACTATAATGGTTTGAGGGTTAT
>JAOPUG010000010.1:1612964-1634314 GCA_027564375.1 Micropterix facetella | reverse complement strand
CATTTTAGGAAGTCAATTTCATAGTCGGGCGGCGGAATACACAGCAAAAGAGTTAGAGTTGAATGACGAGTTATGAGTAGGAATTACAACAGTTTTACCGACCACGACTTCCTAGGATTTTAATTTGTCTTTCAGATATTGAGGTGACATTGGGATATATACAATATTATATAGCAAGTCAAGGGTATGCATATTCGTGCGATCACTTGAAGTTTGTTGCGGAATATGCTGACAAGGTCAAATTTCCGTAGATCAAATATGTATCTTAAACAAGTGCTTTGTAGGCGCTCAAGTTTGTCCAAGATTCGCTCATTAGCGTCGAAATAGCAAACGTCAGCATAGTTCAAAATCGGAAAAAGCAATGATTGAGCAATGGTTTTCTTGACACTGGCTGGTAGGAATTTCTGCAATTTATGAAATGTTTATATTGTTTTATAAAGTAGTTTCCACCTTTTTCAATCGACACTTGGGAACTGAAAGCTTGTTTTTTGATTTCGTTCCTTCTATAGAAAGCGTTTAAGTTCATGTTAGTTGACCACGTATATAAAATTAGCCGTTATTTGATATTGGTATTGTTGGCTACAGTATCGCCTTCTGATATTAAAACGTTGCCTGATTCGCAATTACCATAATGCTCTTCAGAGAATATAGGCGTACTTTGTAACTTCATCGGTTCATTTATTCACAACCCGGGTTATTCGGCTCCGCTTTCCGGTTATTCGATGCCATATTAAATTAGCTTGGGAGTCGCGTTTCAGCCGGGAATTGTGGAGAGCGGTTAATGTTGATTTAAATAATTAACCGGCAGCGTATCGGCAATTCTCACTATGGACCCAGGCTGTAGCACCGCTGTCAATTAGTTGACTTTGATGTGATGTGATGTGATGTGATTGTTCGTGGCATTTATTATCAAAACAAGACTTGGGAAGTGGTGGGTGATCTTAGTATCTTATATTGTTATCATTTGTTTATACATATTTGTCGTTTCAGTTAGTCTCACTGTTATCATTATCGTATCATTCTCTCTCTATGTAGTCGCTTGCTTGACGATTGTAACTGTCACGAACTGCTATCAAATTCTGCCAACGGCCGCCTTCAATGCCGTGGGGAATTTTGATACGGCAAAGAAGATTATTTTGGTCGATCTAGCCAAATTATGAGGTTATACCTACACATTTCTTTCAAGCTTTCTATCTGATCAGAACTTTGACCGGCTAACAGTCCTTTTCCTCTCTTCGCCAAGTTAAGGCAGGAGTAGGTACCACAGGAATCTTTTCTGGGCTCCTTGTATTATAAATATCGTATATGAGTTTCAACATATGTTTCTATTATAAATAAAAGAAACTCAGATTTTTCCGCGTGAAGTTTGAAGCACCTGACGTTTGGACAATGTTACAACCCAGGGTCTACCCTGGACAACGGCGGTTGTAACATCGCTGAAACCTCCGGTGCTTCAAACTTCACGCGGTCAAATCCCTTTTGTTTTATTTTTAATCTCTAAAAACCGCGATAGTTTTTGATTAGATACACCTGTTGCTATCATTTGTATGAAGGCGATACTTAGTTTATATATCGCATAAATCCTATTAGACCTGGATTGAGTAATAAACAAATATATGTAGTATCTCATCTAAATCAATGTGATTATTGAGAAGTGTTTCGCTGTTTCCAATTATTTCAAACTTGGCAAGAGAAAACCCATGGGATTTTCGGCCCACATAATTATTTTCTTGTATGTATGTAAAATATATTACGATGTTCGCGGTAGTCTAAAATAATTACCTGAACTGACCACGTAAACCATAAGAGATCTATTGTGTCACTCATGTAATGGCCCCCTCAATGAAGAGGAGTTACTGTCTGGAAGGGGTTGAAATGTTACATCAGAGATTAATCTCATGACGTCCAAAATGTTATTCCGCTTTAATTGCACTGTGAGAACAAGCTCTCCAAAAACTTTGTGTGGTTGATAGTGACCCGTTCGATGTTGCAATAAACACGATAAAAGGGGGAAAAAATATGAAATGAAAAAAAAAATTAGTCCATGAAACCGGCGTTTTCTTTAATTTTACACTTTTGAATTGACTATTAACTCTTCTGTTTAAGCAAATATATTGTGCTTTACTTTGCAAAGGCAATCTTTGCATGTAATAACATGTATAATATATAATGACCCGTTTCTGTGCGCCTAATATCGCCCGTTCTACGATTATATCTTATATAATGTTATCGAAACAGTCTACGCGCTATGCGTTCATTATTTTTTGGTAATTTAGAAGTTTTGTTCCTGGTTTAGCGCCATTAATATGCACATTTTGTCAACTGAGTTTTCTGTGCACCTGAGAGAGCCTGGTCGTTGAATGCGCAATCCATTCTGCTTCCGCTTGGTATCCGGGGCGAGTTACAAATATAACATTTTAAATTCAAGAGACCTCATCTCCTACAAACGTATAGTCGCCTAATACATGTGTTTTGATATTTTGGCAGAGGCGGCAGCCCCAAATTTAACTGTCTTGAAATATAAGAACCGTAGATCGTGCACACCCTTAAATCAACTGTTCTCTGCGCATTAGTCAAAACTATCGATTGGCGAAAGATTTTTTGCAATCGGACGTAGTTTAAACGAGTTATCGTGCATAGTAACAAACCCTCGCAGGATTGTAAGACTTGGCCCCCTTAGGGGGGGGGGGGAGTAATTCTAAGGATTATCGTGTGGTCATTTTCATTATTAAATTATTATATTTTGTTTCAATGGATTTTTTTTCTATAAATAAAATTCATTATTATTATTATTATTGTGATTATCTAAAAAAAATCAACTTATCATGACGTGTATGTAAATCACACTTTCTTGATATTAGAATAATAATCACAATTTTAAGAGACATGCTCCAGTTACTGTTTGACTTTTACTTTGAGTAGTCAACGTTAATTGTTAGAGATAAAGCGTGCTGGCCCTCGCGTCACGCGCCGCGGTCGCTACTAATTAAATTAAGTCGACAAGTGCTCATATCTGCCTATAATGTGGATGCTACTAGAACATACAACCGACGACACAGATTAAATATAACAGATATGACAGGAGATCAATTTTGTAAACGACTCGACTCGGACTAACCTTCTTATATAATTTTAATAAGATTATATTTTAGAAATAAAGACATTGCTCGAAGCTCTCTGATATATTACATAGGTATCTTTTACAAACGAATCAATTAAATATTTTTGAGGGGAAAACAAAATTCCGTAGATATGGTTTCGAAATAAAGAGTTACCTTAAATCGACATCGTAAATTTCAATAAAATTCAGGCACAATACGGTACTCTGTATTACCATAAAATATTCTTATGTACAAAAATATAAATAAACCAGTAGTAGGATGAACGTACTTTTTAAAACATAATGTTGCGGTTTTTGCGAATTTTGATCCATTCGTAGCGTTTTAGGTCGCCCAAACTGATTCCTAATATGACTCATTCCATTGCTCTTTGCGCAATTCTAATCTTCTTGGGTGACTGTTGAATCTTGACATGGTCTCCGTAAGTACAGATAGGCAAGATACATTGCTCGAAAACTTTGATCTTCAGTTTTATTGAGAGTTTTTCACGCATTGTGTTTTTATTTGCTCCAAAAGCTGCACAGACTGAAATCTGCCTCACGATCTCTGCCGTTTGATCTTTGGCACCGAGCATAATTTTATGGCCTAGATAATTATAGTGACTTACAACTTTGGCAGGTAATGAATGGTGCTGCTCTATTTGAAGGTTGGTTGAGATATTCGACTTTAGGATGTTCATCTTCTATTTAACTTGTCGGGATTCTCCTCTAGTTCTTCAAGTGTAGACATCATGTCATTGTTTTCATTTTATTTGGTTGAAGAACGAAGTCACCGGTGAATCTAAAGTCGGATAATTTCTCCTCATCACTTTAGATAAATTTGTCATTGTAAATAACCTTGAAGCACCATATCGTACTCCTCAAGTCAGTTAAAATGGATCGATTTTCTCATGCACTCACTGAGGCTGTACCGTTCGTTAGCAAATGCTTGTTAAGTGAATGTACCGCGCGTTAACACGATAATTCGCTAGGACTTCTTTGTACTTCTACGGAGTCGAATGCATTTTCATATTTAATTAAAAGTCAGTATAATTGGCTCAGCTTAAATTATGTAATATTTGCCATTTACGTAACACGGTGAAATGATAGTTGGTGAATTCTGTAATGATTCTATGTTAGCATAGCCGTGTGTCCTACGTGCGATTAAAAAGTGTCATTATTTTGCCTTTTATACGTATGATTTTTTTTCAGATTTTTTTTCTAATTTTTGGCAGGATAATAGATAGGCCATAATCTAAATGACTGGCCCAAAAATTAAAAATACCTAAACTTCGTGATAGCGGAGTATAGTTACGTAGAGACAATCGATTTATTTATAGCGCCTCGCTGGGTGGGGTGTAATAACTGTGGGCGTAAGTGGTACATAAACACGAGTCATATCTAAACTATTAGATATTCTATGGCAGCGTGGAACGGGAGTCGGAAGTAAGGCTTCGTTACGAATTATCTAAGACCCACGTCCACCCCTTTATTATTGCGCAGAGCACGTCATACATGCTTGTACTGGGCTTATCTTAGCCACCTTTACGATTATTGTTAAGCGAGGGTAAACTGAAGCCGGCTATGAGTAGGATTAAAAATAATGTGTGTCTTGAGGGATTAAATGGTTTGCTATTGTCTGGGTTTATGTGTGTAGTCTTTAGTTGGATAGAGTACCGAACTAATCTACCAACACTATAAAAAAAATCAATCTTGTCGAAAGGTTTTACGGCAAGCTATAAAAGAACCATTTTATTTGTCAGATTTTTTTCAATATCGCAAGAGTGACTGTGTATATTGCTGATTTATAAATTTAAAGGTGAATGTAAATCTGCGGCAATAGAAAATTGGACAAAGGTTGAGGGACTCGTCAATGTGGATACATGACACTCCTAAGGGCTACATTCACGATTTACGTAGCTTTATAAATTTTATATAAACATCATATTTCAATTTATTACATGGTACGTAGCTGGATTGTATTATGTTTGGAACTGTATCAGAAGAACTGGCTAAATCATTCCGCAACTATTGCAATTGGCGTCGTAGACTATTTCTAGTATGTACCTGTATATATTTGTTAAGTCGAAATATAGCAGGATATGTTTATTTCCATTACACTCCACAATTATGTAGGAATTAATAAGACCTTGAATTAGTTCTCAATTTATCAAAGAATGATGTCTTTCCTCGTGGGATATTGCCGAACTCTTATTGCAATAGAATTCGCAAAGAGCTTCTTGAGCAAACAATGCATATACGGTCAATATCCCTAGTTTTTGGAATTAATCACGACATGACTGCCATGAATCAATACCCACTATCGCGCATATTGCTCTTTTATTACCAGTGAATACATGTTTAATGTGTGCTGAAGTACCCCCATAGTAGAATACCATAGCACAGATGTGACAACCAGCGTGTAATAGGCTGATATCACCTCAGATCCCTCCGTGCAACTTCTGATGCGTATTAGAGCATAGCAGGCTGATGACAGTTTGGAATTAACATGACCTACTCGTATATGTAAATTCCAGGATATATGTTCATCCATTTCAACCGCGTAGTTAATTTTTAGAGATGACTTCTTTTTGCTAAAATTTAAAATAATCGTTTTAGACATATTTAGAGATATCTTGTTTGAATTGGACCAATCATCAAGTTTACCAAGAGATGTATTGATGTTGGCTGTGAGTTTATTAATGTTGCCAGCTTCAACTACAGTCGGCAGTGCCTAGTGAGCAGGCTCGCTGTATTTCTCAAGTTATCCCTGAAAAGTTTCAGGAAGTAACCGGTTAATTTTGGTGTGGGTTCCTTAATCACCCTTTTTGCTTGTATCAGGTTAGTTAGTCTCCATCTATTCTTTATCCACTCCTTGGTTCTGTTACACAAGGCGGTCCACGTGTACCCCTCCGCCAGTGGTATCGTTGGCTCCACAGCTCAGGTCCGATTGGTAGACTTGACGATCCCTGTCTTGCAAGTCTATCCACTTTTTCATTACGTCTCAATCCACTGTATCCCTGTTATCGTGTGAGATATATTTGGTTTTCATATCATAATTTTTCCATAATTTTTCATAACACACTGAAATATGAAAACAAAAACATCAATATGCCTCATCTACAACTTGAAAAATCTTGAAAATTATTATGGTGTCAGTGTCGTTTCAGTAGGGTTCTTTGGCAAGATATATTACTTTCAAGCGGAGCTTTTAGGTCTGTATAGTTAACCCATGACACGAGCAGGCGTCTCGACCGTTATAAGACACCCAGGCGTAAACATTGCTTGCGCGCATTTGTCAATAACTCATGTTTACATATTTTATAATAAGAGCTCACTGAGTTAAAGTTTGATCGTTAATATTCGTTATTTTTGAAGCGTGATAAGCAACCTTCGTTTCGATGAGGATTAGTGACATACATTGCTTTGTACGTATATGTGGAATGATTACTAGTAGTGAAATAAAATCGCAGAATATAAAACATTTGCGGAAGCTGCTCGAGGAGTACATTTTCCACACACACATATAAATATATTAGAGTCTCGGTAAACTGGCACTTTACTATAATGGCACGTCTAGTAATCCGGCACTAAATCTACGCGGCCGCGATTGAAAACTAAGTACCAGTTTTATGTATGCGTAAGAAACTAAAAAGCTACGCCTAAAAACAATAGATAAGTACTATCAGAAGGGTATACATATTAATAGACATTTTATATGTGCATATTCTATGTATTATTTAACCATAATTCGTCATATATTCCAGTAATCCGGCATTTCCAGAATTATCCGGCACGCCTCGGTTTTTAATAGTGCCGGATTAATGAGACTCCACTGTAATAGTATTTTTTTTTGAGTCGATGAAACATATATAATTTTGTTCGCTGCGTACGCATTAACAAATGACTGATTCATTTTTAGACTCCATAAAATACTGAAATAAAAGGAAAAGTAGCGATATATATCGGCAACTTTGGCCCGTTCCGTGATTGGTAATTCTTAATTAACTAAAATGGCTTAAAAGCTATTTCAATAAGTTTCCCTCGTCCTCACGATTCTAAAAATACCCGTAGACGCTATGCTTGCTCTATCTATTGCTCAGATCCTCCTCTAGGCCAAGTAAATCAGGATACATCCGCTGCAGCACCCAAATGGCTTAAAACCTGTTCCAACAAGTTTGTCTCGTCACCATGATTCCGAAAATACCCATATACGCTATGCTTGCTCTACCTGTTGGTCAGCCTACAGGCCACGTAAACCAGGATACACCTGCAGCAGCACCCAAATAGCTGAAAAGCTATTCCAACAAGTTTGTCTCGTCACCATGATTCCAAAAATACCCATATACACTATGCTTGCTCTACCTATTGGTCAGATCCTCCCCAGGTGAAGTCAACAAAGATGCCGCGGTGGCAGGACCTGCGGGAGTCGGATCGAATTTACTGCAACCTGGTGGTGTTTAGGTTCACCCAGAGAGGCTTCTTACCAAATTTGGTGAAGATCGGTCTACGGGAAGTCTTCGGACAAACAAGCGCACATATCCACAACATGCATCAATGTATATGGCCCGTGCTACGTAATTCTACGAACGTTCCAAAAAGCAGTAAAATACTACTACTAAAAACAATAGGTAGTATCAGAAGAGTACATATATCAATAAAGACATTTGATATGTACATAATATATGTATTATTTACCCAAAATATTTATATATTCCAGTAATCCGACATTTCCTGTAATCCGATACTCCTCGGTTCTTTATAGTATTGGATTGATGAGATTCTTACTGAAATAGTATTTTTTTCCTTTAGCCCATGAAACACATATACATATGTTTGCTGCGTACGCGCTGACACATTGACAAATGATTGATTCTTGATATAGACTCCATAAAATACTGAAAATACTGCAAGTTTTCACATTTATAGTGGTTTACTTTATTCGAAGCGATTTTCATACAATCATTACTTAATCGATGATTCGTACAATGATTACTTAATTTGTGATTATTCGCCGTGCAGTCGCCCAACTTTTATAAGAGTCCGCAGCGGCCGAGACAATTTTTTTCCGGGCGCGTGCCAGAGGTTAATCAAAGAGATAACTTATCTAACAAAATGCTTTTATGTCCTTATCTCTCAAAATGCCTTATTTTCCTTCTTAACTTAAAAATCTGTTATTTTTTATCGAGGAGTCGTTTTAATCGGGTTATTCTTTTTCGGATATATCTGTTTCAGTCGGATTTTTTGAGTCAGTATAGTTTTAGTCGTTACAATATCCACGATTTTCATTTGGTTTGCTTTTATAGTAGTGACGGCGCAAGTAGCACGGCGGATGGCAAGAGTTAATTAATGCAATTTGCAACATTGTGCATCAAACCTCGCCGAAGTTAGATTGACAGCGAAAACAACGTTGAGAAATTAAAAGCGGAGGCATCGGCCCGTGAACAAGCACTCGTATATACGTCAGTGCAGCGGGCGGTGCACGTCATTCGCCAGACGTGGCCAGCAGACTGGAAAAACTCCTCATTCGCGAGAGCTTATTGGAAAAATCATTTCAGCGCCTGGTGGAAATTGGAAAAGTTTTATTTGAATAGTGCTTACGAATCGGCAACACTCGAGACTTCAGCTCGACTGAAAACTTTTCGAGCGAAGATAAAACACTCATCATTTACCTACGACCTTGCTCACTAGACGTTAGTGTAGTTTGCCGCACCGGTGTCAGTAGTGTAGTGGGGGTGTCAAACCCCAGTTGAAATATGGCACAACTATCGATATCAAGCGTAGGCGACTAATGCTGCAATTCTCACATATTTTGTCTAGTAGGCCATAGCTGTTCGAATCGTAGCCAGGGCTACAGGTCATATGCAGGGATATTCAAACTATTGTGAAGAGGTGGGCAGTATTTGTTTAGACCATAATTCATTAAACACTTTTCCGGGTTGTTTGATTTGTTTCGACATATTATACTTTATATACATATTATACTTTGCCGTCGAGATGATGGGCAGAGCCCACGTTTTCACTCTGGCCAAGGACTGAAAGATTCGGTCATTGTATCATATATAGATGACTCACGCATAAATAATTTGACCCGCGTATAGATAATAAAAATATGTGTCTAACTTAAAACTCCCTTGTAAAGTGTACACTTCTGACAATATATTTTCATAGTTTTATTTAAATTACCTTGAGCCTTAATTCAAACTATAACATATAATTATTCAAGCTTCAATCTGCGAAAGCATGGACGTCGACGCATATTGATAAGCACTAATAACAGGCAGCTACATAAAGCATCTTAAACACTCAGGGGTTTGTCACACCTCACCACATCAATTCCGGGTTAAGATCGGATATTTCGCTCCTAAATTTAGCCGGTTATTAAAGTACAGGGCTATTTAAAAATATGGACCCAATTTAATTAATTTGTATTTAATGAAGTATTAATTGGACATAAACAATCTATATACTAATAATTAGAAGAAGTTTCAAAGTTTTTTAACATACGTTATAAATGATCAATGTGGCCCTTTCTTGCTGCAAGGCAAATATCTAAGCGGTAGCCATAAATATCATACACGCGAATAAGCATGGCTTGTGTTATTGCGTTCACCGCAGCAGTGACAAGGCTTCGCAGGTTGGCCAGTGTTGTCGGTAGAGGTGGAACGTAAACAGCATTCTTAACATAGCCCTACGAGAAAAGTCACATGGCGGGAGATCCGGAGACACACGGTCGGGCCGGACTTTTTCCTTTGCAGAGACATCCAGTTTGTTGTAATTGCTTAAACCAACGGCTTGTGCTTTTCCTAGTTGGTAGTTCTATGCCGAATCGGAGACGAAATTCCCGCTGCACTGTAACTGCCGACTCACTTCTTGCAAACTCAAGGACGCAGACAACCTTTTGCTGCTTAGTAAGACGGTGATACGAAATGCTGCCAATATAGCCAATAGTGGCGCGAGCACCCTAGCGGCCGTTTACGTAATCATTTCCGCCCACAGTGATAAACAAAACTTTCGAACTTCTTCTTTCCTTCGGTATGTAGACTGTTCATATTAAATTTATAATTCAAATTCAGTTTCGTTAAATAAAAATAATTAAATTGGGTCCATCTTTTTGAATAACCCTGTATAATAATATTACAGACAACCGCAGCCACGGGACTCTGTTGTTGCAACCGCTTCCTATGATCCATAGCCGTACCCGATTTTTGAGTGATCAAATTTAAAGATTGACTTTTATTAGGGCTTCTGGGTATGTTTCTTATTCAGCCGGGCTACTCACCCGTCTTCAGTGATCAGCCTTTATTATCCTGGTTGCGGTGTAAGTGAAAAGTTACGATCAAAGTTGAGGGCGATGCGTTCGAACAGGCGTGCAATTAAAGGCGGCCACAGTTGACTTAGGTAACGCGATTAAGCATCCCTCCCATCACATCGAACGGTTATTAACAGATGACATCCGCCCAACGCCCCTGGTTTCCGCCCCAGCCGGCGGGCGCTGACTCATCGCTTCCGGGCGCCTCGAGACGAAACGAACCGGAAGCGACGACGGTGCGCCGCGCTGCGATTACGGGTGACGCTGACGCGACGCTCGCACTGCGCCACTATTTATCACGATGATTTTTCATGAATGCGCTATAACTGATAAATCGGGGACATTAAATCCAGTCGAGTCACCTCCATTTCTTTTGCACTAACTTCCTAAATCATTGGGTTTCATTTTGGGCGCCAATGTAATGCCGTCAGAGTGATTCAATGTAACGTTATGTAATTTAATTAATCCATTCAATGTAATGGCGTCACATGTGAATTAAGTCATGTATTCCTTGATCATTTTACCGTTATGGCAGGGTAGAAAGCGCAAAATATGAATAAATGCTGGACAATATTCATTTTGCACAACAATTCACAAAGTAAACAGGTTTGACAAAACAACCGTTTGACAGTTCGCCTTGCACCGATCATAAATATAGCGATAAAGCATATTATTGATCAATCGGTAGCAATGTTGTCAGGGTATATTGGAAACTCAACGTTTGTTGCGAATGAAAATAGTCTTAGGCAGTCGCTAGGAGACGATCGCAAGGAAAAGGCATGATTTAAAGCATATGTTTATGGTAAAAAAAAATATCGCTGAAGTTGCGTATAAAAGGTTAGACACAAAAAGGCAGACGATACAGATTGATTATTTGTCACCTGCTATGGGTGAACCCGTCCACCCCGGGGCTAACTTTATCGCTATATCACCCCTAGGCGAAATACAGAGACTTGGGGACGTAGATAAATCTACTTACCGAGCTCCACCTCAGCCCGTAATAGTCCGACTCCTACCGCGAGACACTGGATATTTTCAAGCCCAGTGTGGCTCTCAACTCGCTCCCTTACTCTCAGATGCGATCAGATTTCTGCAATCCCCCGTCTGGTACCAGGTTCGAAGTCGCTTGCGCGATCCTCTACATCAGGCAGCGGCAATTCCTAACCGGAATTATCGCGGATTCATGGCGTCCTTTGCTCGGCTTGCCACCCGAGATCGGGTGGCTAGTCAATTGTTTCTAAGGATAGATAACCTGAAGTACCTACCTACCCCCGCTTCCTTAGGTCACATTGCCCTTTCAAACTCCTCCGGGTATTAGTCAGGGACAACACGGCCGGTTTGGCCACCCCGTGCGCCAACTGTCCTAATCAGCCCGAGTTTCCGTCCCCAGATTCTCCGTACAACGGGTTCACTCCGAAGAAATACTTGGCTTTCCAGACTTGGGCTAATTCCTCCAGAAGCATTACGCTATATTAAAACAAATATTAGTTGGAGTTTAAGACGATGCAACAATCGAGTACAGTCTGATTCAAGATCGTATGTTTCCTGGAGTGTATGGATCTATACGTATGGGATATAATTATTTAAGACTTATTAAGGGTAAACGAAATTAACGAGGGCGAATCAACCATTGGAACTCTGACCGAGGGCCTGATTGTGTCGTCATGGTCAGTTTTGGTTTTGCTAGTCTGATAGCGGGTGTATCACAATGTTCTTATTAATGTCAATTTATGCTAACGTTTTACATTTTAAACAATCGAGTATATCGACCAAACAAGGCAAGCGAAATAAATCGTTTGCAATACATTAAAAAATTGAATGTCGACGTTATTCATTCAGTAATTTAAATATTTGTATTGTACGTAGCTGCGTTGAAATACTGGTTCCCGTGAGATCACCGAATTTAATCAGCGTCGGGCGTGGTCAATACTTGGACGGGTGTCCGCCTGAGTACTGCCAAGTGATGTTATAAAAGCCGGATGCCTGTAGGATAATTCTCGTTTGAAATTAAGGTAGGTCGTTACCACAAAGGGTATAAGCCATAAAATATATAAATAAATAAATAAATAAATAACAGATCTTGTTGTAAAAGCTATAACCACTACAAGTAGTTTTGCGATTAAAGGTAAACCACTAAATATAAGTGAATCCCGCACTTAGGGCTCTACTTGACTTCGGGCTCTATGTGTCTTAAGACTCTATGTGACTTAGGACTTTATGCGGCAATACTGGACCAAATTTAAGTATTCGAAATGAAGATATTCCTTTAAGAAGAAATACGTCAGAAAGTGGGCATATCAAAGTGGGCATATCAATGAAATCATCTGCTCAGCTCAGGAGAGCCAAGAGGACTGACGTAACACCAGTCCTATAAGTATATGTGAGTAAAGTAAGCACCAGCGTATTCTAGATAGAAAGTTGTGCATTCTCAGAAGTATGATATGAGTCTGAATTTGTGATATTCTTTTATCATCAGAATATTCACGGTAAACTTGGTTTAAACCATAGAGACAATCGTTTATGGTTTACGTAACATTTACATCTTTATTTAATGACTTAGTTTGGTCATTGTTTTTCAGTTACCAAAGTCAGACAACAAGACAGATGTATGATAAGAATATAGAAGAAAACGGAGTAGCCATCAATTTGATGTCCTACAAGAAAAATAACCAACAAATAACATTGACGAAGTTCATTTTTTGAGAAAAACAATGTCGCACAGTTAATTTCAGATAGCGGACGAAAAATTCTCAAATGTGTCAACTCTGACGTAGAAATTTATTTTATATATTCATTAATGACAATAACTTTTTTGCAACGAAGACTATCGCGGCTATTCGACATTATAAACAGATACGATTAGACGAATTTACGGGGTAAAGTTTTTTAGCACCCGACGTTTCGGCGATGTTGCAACCGCCGTTGTCTAGGGTGGACTAAAGTGCTGTCACTCGTCATCCGTTGTTCTGCGGGTAGGCTGTAATTTGCTGCTGTTACTACGTAGATTATAACGGTGGTGGGACGGCGGGTTCGGCGCGCGTGGATTTTGAAAATCCGCCGTGCGCACAATACTCACTGTGTCTTGGTGTTACGTCCTTGTGTTCAGCGATGGGCACTGAGAACATTTTAGGAAGCGAATTCTAAGTGGTAGAGAGTTTGAAACAATTTGCTCTATTGAATTTCAGGGTTCTTCTTATTTCGATGGCTTTCCGGATCATGCGCGGAAAGTAAAACTGTTTGGATAGCACAATGGGATTATAAAACTGCACCCAGTCATTATTTCCGCTATCCAGTATGTGTTCGCAGATCGCCGATTTTTCTCTTTGAAAGTTTTTAACCGCTTTGTTGTGTTCTATCAGTCGAGTGGCTATGTGCCGTTTCGTTTTTCCGACGTAGGCTAACCCACAGCAGCATTCGTTTTATACACACCCGGAGTTTGCAGTGGTATTACAGGCCTCAGAGATCGAGCTATATTTTGGGTCAGTTTGAAGATCGTCTTTATATCGAATTTGTTTAACATCTTACTTATTCGATTTGTCACGACCTTGACGTATGGTAATAAAGCTCGTGATCTACTTGGCTTCTGAGTTTCGTCTGTATTGGATTGCGTGCGTGTCTCGTGATATTTTTCGTAATAATTTTTCCTAAGGATATCATTAACATATTCCATCTTCTGCGGAAAATAGCGTTGCATAGATCACATGCTCGATTTACGAGCGACGTTTGCACTGAAAGTAGACGGTAGAGATGATGGTGTGAGCTGGCATGCAAATATCCGCCCGTATGTATGGGCTTCCGATATACTGTATGTCCGAGATGTTACTTCTCCTCGTCACTTTGACATCCAAAAAGCCAGAAAGCCGTCCTTTCCTATTTCAAAGGTGAATATATTTTTTTCGGCGTATGGATCGATGTATGGATGACTCAACAATTCTTCTATCGTTTGTATATTACCCTTTAGGATGCATACCATAGTCATTGCAAGTGTCGTCCATATAGCGAAGCCAAAGAATGGGGTTAATTTTGGAGGTTTTGATGGCTAGTCCCTCAAAATGTTCCATGTATATATTGCTATCTATGTGCGATACATGATATCCCATTGCTACTCCGTAGATTTGTTTATAATAATCTCTGCTCCACAGAAAGTAGCAGGATGTCAGGCAATGTTGAAGCATATCGGCGCAGCTAATCGGAAGATCTTCAGACCTTAATTTGTCTCTCACCACTGTAAGGCACTCGTATGATCAATGGACAAATTCGTAAAGGAGATTCCACATCAAAGCTCACCATAATTTCGTCTTCGTGCAGTTTTAAGCTTTTAATAATGTTTACGAAATGCCGAGACGTCGTTTTGCCCGTAAGCGATTGGAGGTCACCAGCAGTTTTGCCGCCTAACCGCAGAACAACGGATGATAACTGACAGTACCTACCCTAGACAACGGCGGTTGCAAAATCGCCGAAATGTCGAGTTCTAAAAAACTTCACGCGGTAAATTCGTCTAATCTTATATGTTTATAACACCTTTTTTATTTGCTTATACCATATACATAATATTTATTGAGTTGTGAGAAATTGAGTACATCCTATGGCGAAATATTTTATCCGCATACCTAACTAGGTCTAGGACCCATATCTAGGGATGCGGATTTTAGGTTCTGGTATCGACGAGCTGGATCTTCTGATATTATGTACTTAATTTGTTATTATATAATATATAAGAAACATATTTGATGATATTAGTAACAGTAAGAATTATAATTTAGTTAGTAAAAAATGCTATTTTTATGTAATTGTATTTAACGTAACAATATATACACATATAAAAACATTATAACAATAACATATTATCTAAATACTAAACACATCTACCTTTAGTAACGAGAGCAATTGAGATTCAGCACACAACGCTCCACTTTCTAGAAGGTGTATCTTTCTAAGTATTTTGACAGTATCTAAGTTGCTTACGTTCTTACAATTGTCACTTAGATTGTTATATAATAGCGGTGCAAGAAAGTAAACATCTGTTTGTGCAAAGAAAGTCTTTACGTTCGGAATGTTGTAATTATAAAGAATTGCAGCTTTGATTAATTACTAGTAGAGTCCAAGAGTTTTATGGAAAACGACGACAAAAACTCAATATGAAAAGAAATAAAGCTAGCCCCGTGGCTAAAGTTAATTCAAGTGTATTGATTATGAAGCTCCCGTAGCCCTATCTATATATGATCGCCCACTTTTACGAGATGAATAATAAAAACTTTGTCTGCGAAGGACGTTATTCTCGAAAGCGCCATCGCCGTTCTTCCACATTTAACTCAGTCAAGTAATACTGGCCTCTACCATAATTATTGTTATTGCAGTTTTAGCATTTATTTATTGTGATTTTGATTTGATAAAGTTAAAATCAACAACGATTGTCGATTCAGAGCTTTATTTCAGCTTGGTTGCTATTTAATCAAATTTTTGCCCCTATTTATTCCGTTGGAGTACTCGTATACAAGTGGATGACCACTTCCACTCTCTTGCTTAAAGAGGAAATTTCGATTAAAGTATTAAATTGATATTTTCCGGTAATATTGCGTAAAATCTCGTTAGCCCGTAGAGGGGGTAACAGCACCAGGTGCATCGCCCTATGGGAATATAATTTTCGTGAAAGCGCCATCATTTAAATTGGTAAACTAATTACGAGAGTCTGATTACTGTCTCGAATTAAGATTAGCGTTAATGTTGCTTTTGTAGCATTAGCTACTATTAGATATCATGTTAGTGTATCGTTATAGCTTCTAAAATATCTATGTACTTACTTAAATAAGAATAGAAATGTTTTAGAAGATTTTGCCCTAGCCTTCATATTATATTCTTTTAAGTAAAATTTACTAGTCATACCGAATTATTCACGAGGATCTTGCAATAACCCATGCGTTATAGTACACGTTCCTCCGATAAGATAGCATGATCTTCGGCATACTTCGATCCACCAGCCCTGATTGTGCTCTATTAATCTATATTTATATTCTACGTAGTCATGTGACACGATACTGAAATGTACTACCTATACGGGAGATATTTTTATCGGTCGATCCGATTGCTTCCAATTTCTAGCGGCCCGCATTTACTGTTTCAATAAGAAACGAGCAGATACCTCTTCAATTAGAGTTTGGTGATGAAGCCATGAAGCCCGATCTCGAAGCTATGTGTTCTTCTGGTATAATGCATTGACACGTTAACGTATTCATATCCAAGACGATTCTCGACGATTCTCGACGATTCTCGGGAAGGCTGGCAACTGTCACATATAGATGTCATATATGTGACAGTTGAAACAATGTTTTTAGTGCGCCATATTTTGGACGTAAAAGCACCACACGTTATACTTAGTAAATATTTTACGCCAATAGGAGCGCCATCTGTTGAACTTAATAGAACGGGCACAGAATGGTCATCGGGTACAGAGTACAGCTTGTTAAATAATAAATTCGTAAAACCTAAAAATACAGATATATTATCGTATGCGCCGCTGTTCAGCCGGTAGCGACGTATGGTGAACCTTTTTATTCTTCTTAAAATAAAATAGAATTGAAATGGAATTAAACAAACAAATTGAAATAAGTCGCCACAAATAGCGCCCCAAGCGACTACATGACTTTATTTTCAGGATCGGCGTTTTATAAAGTCCTCTCCCCACGCCCAATTCCTTCGCAAAAGAGTAGCCTTAAGTTACTTCGAAGTGGCAGGTCCATCGAACCTATCTGTCGCGCACCACACTACTGCAAAACGAAACTGGGGCAGGGGGAAAACCTAAGGATTTGTCAAACTTCGGCCCATATGATTATTTTCTTGTATGTATAATATATTAAGATGTTAAAGGTAGTTTAAAATAACTACCTGAACTGAGCACGTTAACCATGATAGATCCATTGTGCAACTCGTGTAATGACTCCCTCAATGAAGTGGAATTACTGTGTGGAATGTTATTTTAGAGATAAATCTCATGACGTCCAAAATATTCTTCCACTTTAATTGCTCTGAGAGAACAAGCTTTCCAAAAACTTTGTGTGGTTGATAGTCCCTAGCCCCGTGTGTCTCTTTTCTAGAGTTTGGCCACTTAGGTGGCCAAAGTAATATAAAAATATCCTGCAATCTACGCAAACTCACTTATTTTACACGTTATTTTAGTCATATATTGTTTTAAAAAAGCATAATAATATAAAACACATAAAACCATTTTGCCTCGTTTTCATCGATATTTCTCCGCCTATATTAGTAATAAGATATGAAGATTATTAAATAAATATTGTATGCATACGTAAGTTTAAACCTTTATCTAACTATTAATATAACATTTTATACCTAGCTGAAACATTTACTTCCAACCCCCTCCCCGAGGGGGCCAAGTCTTCTTCTAAGAATCTATACTATTCGTATTCTTCGAAGAGCTCCGAAAATTCAGCGCTTGCCTAAAGCTTGTGGAACTCCATAATAACCTATAAAACAATGCAACGACTCCATATTATGTAAAGAAGTTACATAAAAAAAAACCACAAACCGCTATTTACAAAGCTATAAAGTCGCTAACATACCTAATTTAGCAAATGTCATTTCAACAAATGTCAAATATGAAAATATTTTCCAATTATCGCTTTCACTTTATTTTACGCGAAAATTTTAGAAAAATTTGTTATTTTAGGGATATGTTATTTTAAAAATCATAATATAAAACTCTTAAAGTCATTTTGTCTCTTTTTATCAATATAGTTCTCCACCTATTACTCATAATTAAAGAGTAATTAATAAATATTTTATTCAAACATGTCCTTTATCTAACCGAACATAGTCATTTCACTACAGTATCAGGCGTTTATGAGCGCGGGCCGCCGTAACACGAACCGCTCGCTGCCATGTCAGCCGCGAGACCGCTATATCGCTTGAATCTCGCTCACCCACGCTGCAAGCAGCGCCCGGCGCGTCACGTCTTTCTATCTTATAATGCCTTGATACATAAATCGCGCGCTCAATAATACAAATCAATTATTTGATATTTATTTACCAGGATAAAAAATAGACCGTGGGTCGGACAACCTTCAAAATCAACTGGGCTCTGGACATTATCTATTACTATCGATTGGCGACATTTTTTTTATCGGACTTAGTTTACTCGAGTTATCGTGCATACTAATATTTTTCGCGCACGATTTTCAAGACTTGGCCACTTAGGTGGCCGAAGTAATTCACATCACCTCAAACCTATGATCAGAATTTTGCAAAAAGCAATTAACCAACACAGTCAGCGACTTTTTTTTGCTGACAAATTGTGCTGTCATTTGAATTGATATATCTACGAATATTATGTAAAATTGGATGTAATAAGCATTTTAAATTAGCTGGAGTTCAGTGTTATCTAATTCTTGAAAGACGTTGGTTTCGATTTTATATTTAAACAAAAAAAAATATGTGAAAATTTCATAACTTCACTGAGCAAATTCACTTTAAAATAATTGTTTCTTACAGTATTTTTACAATGAAAGGCAAATAATATCGCCATTATACTTGGTGCGCAATTCGTACCTCAGTGGCGGTATAGGGTTATAACTAGTTAATCTTCGCATGCATTTGACTGGTCTGGATTATATTATTGTTTCTCAATTAGCGGCTATTTAACCAATACTAATTTTATTGTTTGTATACAAAAGTCAATTAGAATACCTTTTGTAAGTAAGTACACAATAAAAGCGTTTAATCACAAGTTATTTGAATTTCATATTCATATTTTGCAAAAACCAGTTAAATGATATTTTTACTTATTGTCAATAAATGAAATTTAGTCATAGTATAACTAAAAATTACGTCATAGATGTTATGGATATATTTTAGAGAGCATTTAGAACTCCTTTATCTCTAAAAGTCTTTATCTCAAACCTAATCTTGTGTGGGTTGATTGGTTGCTGCATAACACGGCTCAATTATTACCTTACCATATTCAAGAAAGCGTCGCAAATAAAATTCCCTGCTTCGCATTCGGCTCGTCGACACGAGGCATAGTCGAGAAATATATCCGATACGCCTATTTTAACGTCTTGGGAGAATATTACAAGTTTTTTTTTATATGGTTCCAACATTTCCAACATGTCCGAATCTTGTTCTATTATGTCGTCCAACAAGACGGAGTTTCCATTGTATGTTAACAATTTTCCATGTTGGTCGAATTTTAATTTTAGATGACCCAAGAAGAGACACTTGCACATAGACTGCACGATCAAAATCTGAAATGATATGATGATATCATGTATTTTTTTTTATAGTACCTGAGTCTACTATGTTTACCCTATGTCCACTGTCTCTTTCAATAACGACTGGGTACTCGTGCTCGGCTTTCAAATTATATTTGGGTACACCGTTATAAAACAAATAGTGAGAATGGCCACCCACTATCACATCAATATGGGGACTTCCCAGTTTTGCTATTTCACTGAAAAGGTAAATAAACAAATCAATATTCAAATCAATAAAGATCTCGGAACTCAATTTTACAGCTGGTCGACAAGAAAATTTGAATTTGGAACGATACGTATTGGTATCTTTTATTGCTCTAAATTGAAATATTCTGATCGACTCAGTAAATTTGACTTCAGATAATTTGAATATGGAACAATATTTATTGGCATATTTTATTGTTCTGGATTCAAATATTCTCATTGGCCATGTAAAATTGACATCTGAGACTATTTGAATTTGGAGCGTTATATAAACATCGATTCCTGTTTAATTCCGGGGCAGTTCCTATCCGGGAACATTTTTTATTGTTCCAAATTCAAATGTCCTTCTCGGCCAGCTATAAAATTGAGATCCGTGATTTTTATTCAAAGTAATGGATGAAATTATTTTCAGATTTTTGAAATAGGGCTTATATAACGCATCCTACCGATCAATAGGGAATCCAACATGAGAGAGAACTATTATAATGTTCACTCCTTCTGCGGCCAGGCGGTCTGCTTCTTTGCTTACTGATTCTACTTCTTCCGAAAAAGTGAGATTGCCAATATTTGAAATTTCCTGTAAACATAATAATTTCCCATAGTATTGTTGGTGTATGTTTGGAAATTGAATCACTGAACAGGTTAGACGCATTCATGTTTTTTTTTATTTATTTAATTTAAGAAAAAAACTTGGCATGAGGAAAACCCAAGGGCTTGTCAAACTTCGGCCTATATGATTATTTTCTTGTATGAATGTATGTATACATAATAATACATATATTAGGATATTCTGATATGACCTTGAAATCAGACAATTCTAATTTTTTGACGCCGAGTCGACCGAGTCGAATACCAAGTACTAGCGACCGAGTCGAATACTAATTCGTGGCCAACGCACCGAGGTCAGGTGGTTCCTGTATGGGCCGATAGAGGGTACTGACGGTCGTCATTAAATTAAGTAGATAATATTAATAAAATAATTAGATCGTACATACCCCAAAATCAACTATGCTCTGCGCACTGGACATGACTATCAATTGGCGAAAGATTTTTTTTAAAACGGACGTAGTTTACTCGAGTCTACATCCAGACATACAGATACAAACCCTTCCCTGGTTTGGATGGAGTTTAGGACAGTCTTTTTGGGCGTTTTAATTTCATGTCCTAGAGTCCATCTAAACCACATAAAAACTTGTGACTGTCAGTCTGGATGTGGAACGCCGAGAAAAGTATTTTTGGACCATTTAATATCATTACATTGTTCGCACGATTATAGGACTTCGACCCCCCCCCCTCCCCCGTAGGGATGGCTGAAGTAATACATCAAAAATAATTTTTAAATACAATGATCCGCGTCACTCCTTACTAGATAGCGCCTGTTCAGAGGAAAACCCTAATTTTATATATTATGCAGTTTTATATGTAGTTTTATGAGAAGATGTTTTCTAATTTAATGATTTCGTGGTGGAAG
>JAOPUG010000010.1:1595568-1607415 GCA_027564375.1 Micropterix facetella | reverse complement strand
AACGAACATATCGTTAAAACGCTCCGGGGTGGACGAGTCGAACGTGTTCGCTCGTAGTAGTTGACATACCCAGTTGTCGATTAGATGAGTAAATTCTGTCATCGCAAGGGTTCAAACATGCGTTAAGGCTAAGACCAAAATCATAAATTAGGACAAGCCAAATAAGGAAATCCATAATTAAGACAAGCTAAATTAGGAGTTGAAACCAGACCACCCAAACATCTACTGTATTATAGCCCCCCTGAGATCAGTGTTCAAAAAGGAGGTGCACTTGTGGGTAGGCGACGGATTCCCGTCGCCTATCGGTGACGTAAGTAACACTTATCCATCTATGTGTCACTTTTGATTGCTACTTGAATTACTCGCTATTTCGATATTTTTATGCTATTGTTATAGAATATGAAGAAGAAATTATATTGTATAAAATCGAATCATCATCATCATAATCATTTCGGTCTTTGTATGTCTATGGCTGGACATAGGCCTCCTCCAATGTCTTCCACGCTCGCCGATCTTGAGCTGTCCTCATCCACATTTCACTCTCCGTTTGCTCTGACATCATCCACACAGCGTAGAGGTGGACGGCCACGTTGCCTTATATTCATGCCTGGTCTCCATTCGCGTATTTTCCTGGTACATTCATTATGATCCATGCTGGCAGTGTGTCCAGCCCATCTCCACTTGCAACCTGCAATGGTTTCCACCGCGTCTTTAACTTTTGTCTTATTCCGGATCCATTCGTTGCATTTTCGGTCACGCTGTTGATTTCGAGCATGATTGGTTCCATCACTCTTTGCTTGCGTAACAGTCATGATCTCCTATCTGTTAATAAAGACAAGCAAGACACATTGCCCGAATAATTTGGTCTTTAGTTGTATCGGAAATTCTTTGTGCATTATAGTTTAATTGGCGCCAAAAGCTTCCCGTGCTTGGGAAATCTACCTCTCGATATTTGCCGTTTGGTTTTCGCCACCCTGTATGATTTTACGGCCTAGATAAATATAGTTGGATTATGACTTCGACCAACATCTGATGAATGGTACTGCTAAGGTTGGTAATACTCTTCGTCTTTGAGATGTTCATCTTTATTTCAACTGTCGGGATTCCTCCTTTAGTTTTTCAATCATGGACATCATGTCTTCAATGTTATTGGAGAGCAGAACCAAGTAGTCGACGAATATAAAGTTTGACAATCACTCTCCATCAATGTTAATATTCTTTCAATTCTAGTTTATTGTTTTTAAATAAACATATAATCTATTTTGGAGAGATTGTATCGCCTTATCATACTCCTCCAGCCAGTTGAAATACATCGGTCTTTTCATGCTCAGCGACTCACGCAGGCTGTGGCATTCTCTTGCAAATTCTTGGTCAATCGAATGTACTGTTCGCCAACCCGGCAATTCGCTGGAGATTTTTTTATTTTAAACTTTCAGAATCAATGAAAGTCAGTATAATCGGCTTTTATACTCATTGCATTCTCTAGTAGGGTTATTAGTGTCTCTACGTGGTCAAAAGTTCTAGAACCTGACAGGAAACGTTGATAATCACTCTCCATTAATGTTAATACTCTTTCAATTCTAATTTATTGCTTTGTAATATACATATAAACTATTTTGGAGATATTGTATCGGCTTATTGTACTCATCTAGCCAGTTGAAATACACCGGTCTTTTCATGCTCAGCGACTCACGCAGGCTGTGGCATTCTCTTGCAAATTCTTGATCAATAGAATGTGCCGTTCGCCAACTCGGCAATTCGCTGGAGATTTTTTGATTTTAAGCTTTCATAATCAATGAAAGTCAGTATAATCGGCTTTTATACCCATTGCATTCTCTAGCAGGGTTATTAGTGTCTTTACGTGGTCAAAAGTGCTAGAACCTGATAGGAAACGAGCCATAAAAATAAATAAATTGATAATTTTCTTACCTATGGGCGATTTTTCAATAATGTGGTTTACATGATGTAGGGTTTGAAAACGTGGTGCGGTCATTCAACTTTTGATCTCATTGCGAAATTGCCACATTACTGGAAAAAATCCTTCATCACAAACGCTCCCTTCGCTGGACACTGATAATGTTGCCATGATGCATCATAAAGCTACAGGCGCCATAATCAAAACGACCGACTATTAAACCAAAGCAGAAATGCATATTTTTATAGGAACAACGACATATTGTTTATACAAGGAAATGCAATGCCACTTCGAAGATTGACTTTTGAAAGTGACGATATATGTGATTCGCTAGATGCTCATGGTTTTAGGTCAAATCAGTATTTGAGGGATTAAGAAAGTTGGTTATTAAATCATAATTATTTTCCATATCTGATCACATTTATCAAATATTGGAAAATATATAAAAAATATTGGAAGGTTTGCTACGACTAAATACTCAAACAAAGCTTTATAATAGGACAGAGATAGAATTACTAACGAAGTCACTATCAATTAATTCGCAACTGTTTATAACTTTGCTTACCAAACAACCTTTCTTATTCACCAGGATCCCTACTTTCACAGCATATGTCATTGTTTCGTGAATATTTCTCAGGTTATAGACGCCATTCAATAGAGACAAAGATCTATTTAGAAGGTAAATACGGTTCTACACCTCCAAATTTATAATTTTAATTTTCTCTACTTATTTCATTTGCGACACCTATCTGGCTCTACTGGTTTCTTCTAACTTATATGTACATTTTATAGTATTTTTACAATTAAAGTATATTTATTTAAAACGCCATTGAACGCCATTGAAAGAGACTATTTAGAAGGTAAATATGGATCTCGACCTCCAAATTAATATTTTTTTTCTCTAATTATTTCATTGGCTACCCAAATCTAGCTCTTATCAGTTTTTTTTAAGTTATACATCCATTTTCAAGTAATTTTATTAATAAAAATATATTTATCACTACTTACTTGTATTTGATTATGGAGGAAGAACAAGCTCCCCGAAGATTAGGTTTAGCGAGCTCGTTTAAAATATGTAGCGCGATATGTGGTCTATGTCCATTAATCAGTCCGTTAAGGGTCGGCTCCATAAAACATCACTTCGTAATTTCGCATTGGAGTAGTAATTTGCATTACATAACTTGAATTTATATACAGATAAGTAGGCAAAGCTTTAAAATGCTGTCAGAATTAGGTGGTGAAAAACCGCAAAACCTTGAAAATTTTTTTGGTGATCTCATATTCATTCACCTAGCATTTGTCGCCAAATGTTTTAATCGCAAAGCCTTTTAATCTCGAAGTAAATAATTAGTCGAAGAATATTTAAATACAATTAAAACTATTTGAAAACCTACAAGTTTATCATTAAAATTTCATTATTTTTAGTTTGTCCGCTTGAATTTTTTTCTAAAATTTTATTGATAAAATTAAGAAATATAAAAATTGTTTACTCTTTTAGAGTTCATCAAATTACTAACTTAGAAATTGACTCATGGATGTGTATTTTACAAATCGTAACCTAAAATTCATTAAACTATTTTCACGCACATATGACTCATAAGCTATAATAAAAGATTATTAACCTTTTGACGGTTGCGGGATCAAAAGGTCCCGGATGTGTAACACTTATACTTAACACCGTGGCTTAAAACCTATTCGAATAAGTTTCTCTTGTCACCATGATTCCAAAAATACCCATATACGCTACGCTTGGTCTACCTATTGATCAAATCCTCATCCAGGCCAAGTAAACCAAGATACAGAAGCAGCAGCACCCAAATGGCTTAAAAGCTACTCCAACAAGTTTCTCTCATCACCGCGATTCCAAAAATATCTATATACGCTATGCTTGCTCTACATATTGGTCAGATCCTCCTTTCTCCAGGCCAAGTAAACCAGGATATACCTGGAACAGTACTCAAAAATATTAAAACATATTCCAACAAATTTTTCTCGTCACTGCGATTCCAAAAATACCCATATACGTTATGCTTGCTCTACTATTTGCTGCCACCTGGTGGTGCTTAGGGTCACCCAGAGAGTCTACATACCAAATTTGGTTGAGATCGGGCCAATGGAAGTCTTCGGGCATAACGAAAAACAAACAAATAAACGTACAAATGCACAACCGCACGACATCCATCAGATCATATGGCTCCTCGTACATAATACTACGGACGGGCCAAAAAAGTAGCCGTGTCTCGCAGCACTTAGTAAATATAACTACATTGTTTTAAAATAAACACAGAAATACTCAAAACTTCCATGCAGCAGTATTTATAGCTAAAACATTTGTAATTATATTTTTTTCTATCATGCTAAGTGTGGTTTCGACGCTTCCACGTGTTCTAGAGCTTTGCGCGCGCTAAGCGTGACGTAATGACTTACGGTCAAAACATAAATGTTAATTGAAAGTCAACTGATTGTCATTTAATAATATTTATTCATGTTTATTGTTAATATTTATTAATTCGCTCATATTGTTTCAAGAAACAATTTCATACGGTTTTACTTCGCTAGATAAAACGATCATATTTCTAGAAGCGTTTTGTACTCACGTCATAAATTTCTCAGTTTTACAGATTTTTCGAATAAGAGCCACGGCAAACTTCTTGTAAGAAGCGTGGAGAAATAAAAATATACTGCTCTGGAAACCTTATAACAACATAAAAAAAATATATCAATGATTTTTTTCGATTACACACTGTGAAAAAAAATCTGAATTATGCAAAAATCAGCATATAATATTGATATTAGTTTAAGCTGGTAGTTTTATAATTTTAATGGTGTATGAATTTCAGCGAAATTGGAATGATTCTGTAACTAAAAGTTATCTAAAAGAGATTGTTTAATAAATGAATATAAATTTAAATATTCAGCGATGTCATATAATACGTATGCTTTTGTTTGTACCTTATTATGACATGTATATTATTATGCTAATGCAAGGAATCTGACTGAATCTAAATTATTCTACGAATATGTAGATATATTAAAGAAGAATTTATCAACAATTTATCTAACCTCAAGCCACAGAGTCCGTGGTAAAATACTGTCAAAAATGACGAAACAACCAAAATTGCGTCTATCGCGTTTCCAACACTAATCGACATTCGAAATTAATATGTAATTAACAGCTATAGTTGCTGGTGATATGTGAAAGCAATGAGGTTGTGCGGTCGCGAAGTTAGGTAACTAATCGCTTGTTTGCAACTAGATCTGCCCGTGCCATAAATATTCCCCATTTTAGGGTTTTGGCCGGATATTGTTTTAATTTTGCCCGTGTGAGACATACGGCCACACTCTCTAGGAAAATTCGTAGCGAAACAAACAATCGAATGAATGGATTGATATTCTGACTCACGTCAAAACTATTTTATTGAAAGCTGAAAAAAGAGTATCGTGGATGACACCGCGTTTTCAATATGAAATGTGGAATCTAAAATTAATGGAAAAATATTTAAAAAGAAGGTAGTTTACGAGACTAATTAACTGTATTTAAAAAAATCGGAGGCATGCAAATTACGATATTTGGCAAATTACGACTCGTGTTTTGAAAATTGATAGTCTCCGATCAGCGAAATCTCATCAAAGCAAACAATACGTACAAAATATAAATATAAGTTTTCAAAAAATGAGGGAAGAAATGGAGGAAATATGATTAATTTAGTATAGTTTATATAAATATTGGCATGTTAGTTATGTATCTATGAGCTTGCTAAAACTTACCCGGCTTTACATACCCGATGGAATGGCGCAAGCGGCGCGGCATCTGACGACAAAGCACTGCGATCCAAGATTAAGCACACTTCCCTTGGGTACTTTATCAGATTATTTCATTGCAAGGCGGCAGACGTGATCAGACGCCGAGGGGGTTAATATAGCCTTCGATGAGATTTCTACGGAAACTTTTGCGTTGGCACAACATAATCAGTCTGCTTGCTTTAGGATCAATGTGTACTTATGCGATAATAATAAAATATACTAAACGATATCTGCCTTCATCTGCAGGCCATAATAGTGAAACTGTGTACAATGTATATCACGTTTACTCTTATTTCAGTCCGCGAGTTCACTACCACTTCGATTGGGTGGCCGTTTGAGTTGTTATGACTGTAAAGATAGGAAACGCCGCCGGTCGCAGATTAGGTTGGTCAATCGCAGACTTCACTTTGCGTGTCAGACCGTGTTATCTACTGCTATCTGCGGAAGTCCGATCTAACATAATAAAGTTCGCAGAAGAGTTCGATGATGGTAACTACGCTATACCACGATAGCTTGCCTAGGACCGTTTCATCTCAGGAGACTATCAAGGAGGAGGCCTCGAAAACACCTTGAATTAAATTACAACGATAATTTATTTCAGAATTTAAAAAAGTTATTTAATATGTAACGTATTAATTAGTGATCATCCGCCGTCTGCTTCACGTATTCCTCTACGGACTCGGGCTACCGACACTTTCCTCAGCCCGACGTCCAGCAACAACTGGATATTCCTCCGCTGAGCTGCCGAGATCAGGTGGTGTCAGGCCGGTCACGCGTAAGTGAGCTACATCCTCACGTACATATTCAGCATCAGCAGTCGTGTCTTCGCCTGGTCGCTGCCGAACGAATCTTAGGCAGCAGCGCATAGAAGGCGGATTTTGAAGCGGCGACCGTCGCGTTCGCTTGGTGCGTAAAGTTGAGGCGACGATCAATGTGCACTCCGAGGTATTTGACCGTTTTGCCCCATGGTACCGGGGTGCCGCCTTGTTCCATCAGTTCCGGGTTGGGTTTGAATGAGACGGTGATGATCGCATCGAAATTGTCCACATTGACGACGATCCGCCACTTCCTTAGCCATTCTAGTAAAACCCATCCATTATTGCTGCAGTTTCTTGACCGCGAGGTAGATTGAAGATGATGGTTGTGAGATGATGGGGCCCACTTATTTTCGCAATGTCTCCTCCTCCGTCTCGCCACACATTGTCGCTTGTTTTAGTTTTGTCTCCTTCTCGCCCGCTTTGACATTTCTCACCTCGCTGTCTCTCGAGGCGACCATCTCTCTTGCTCGCCAATGTAGGTCCAAGTCTATTTCGAATTGTTTCTCAAAATGGGCCACCCGATCTCGGGTGAAAGTTGCCGAGCAAAGGCCGCCCCGTATCAGCTACATTCCAGTTAGGAATACCGCTTTAGAGGTAGAGGACCGCGCAAGCGAGGACGTCGGACCTGTGACCAGACGGGGAATCGGAGTAATCTGATCCGCATTTGGGTTGAAAATTCCCAGTGCCTCGCCGTAAGGAGTTGGTGTTTTACGGGCTTAGGTGGAGTTTGATAGATAGATTTGTATCGTCTCAAGTCTCTACGTTTCGCCTCGGGGTGATAGAACGGTCAATATCGTTAAAACGCTCCGGGGTGGACGGATTCGCCCTTAGTAGTTGACATTCCTAAATGTTACCAACATTTGTTTCAGCCAACCGCCCGTAAATATAACTCGAGAACGGATACACTCTTCACCTTACTGTTCACCTTATTGTTGTCCATTGCCACTCATTTTTTTCCTATCGGACGCACAGCTTTGTTGATGGCAAGGTTTCACGTTCACTACTATTATAGATACAAGCCGTGAAGCAATTAGTTGCTATATCATTGCTAAAAATTACAATTTTGGTTATATAAAGGGGTTTAGGAGATATCACACAAAATTTTGGGTTGATATTATAAAACCGTAGACTGCCTCAAAAATTGTACTTGAATAGTCGCTAAAGGGATGACTTGTAAATGACTTGACAATATCAGCCATACCCAGTGACAGGCAAAATGTGACAATAAATGTGACAAAATGGGACTTACAAATCATTATGTAATAAATTAAATATAGATAGGTAGGTAGCCAAAGACAAAACATTTATATCGCAATAATGTGTTCTATGTAGTGAGAAATCCGTGGACGAAGTTAGGTGAAAATGCTTAAAAAGTCTTTTATTTTGTCATTAAATAAACGCTATAGCTATATCTTAAATGCAAATACTTTTGTTAATATCAGAGTCAAAAAGTTGAACAACACTATAAATAAATTGGAAAGCTTTTAAGTTTCTTATTTTTAACGGATAAAAATACTGAATTTTACTAAAAACTAATATGTTTTGAAAGATTTCTAACCCTATAAGAAGATTGATAAACTTTTTGGTCTATAAATTGACACTGGTATATGTTATTTTCAATCATTTTGGCTTGTTTTTAATTACATTTCTCTGCATATTCTTCATAAGTGAAGTAGCTCATTACAAAAAACTTTAGTTGCATGGACCTTTAGACCTTAATCTTGCTATTAGTGAAATATTTATTGTTCAATGATTTATAATGATTCTACCTTGTATTTGAATTACGCGACATGATGTTTTAGGGTAGTACCCCTTCTTAAAGGGAAATATATAAACATCATTTCCATAATTTCAAAACACATTTGTATTGTATCATATTAATTAGGCTACGAATTCTAATGTATATGGAAGTTGAATCACTTAAATTAAGATTTCTGTTGCACGGCTCTCTATAATGGCGAACTATGGCAAGGGTCACACCTCTCTACCTCCTCCCTCTTTTCATAGATGTTTGTATCGCACTTCGACCTCTGTGTTTGCACTACGGTCTAGACTCGGGATAATCGCAATTTACTGCCGTACATTTGAGCCCGTGCGTTTCGCGCGGACGTTTTTTCCGCCGGACATCAGCCGTACGCATTGACCCCACTGCCATGGGATAGAGGGATGTGGGGGCGCAATACTGGAAAATAAATACTCGATTTTATCTACGGCAAATGACGATTTCAATTCAGATGTTCTTGCTTGTGTACAGTGTAAGAAACTTTATAAAAATCTTTAGCCTCATCATGTACATTATTTATTTCTGGATGTCCTACTTTTATAATTTGCAAATCGAGCTAATAGTTCCATAGTTATTGACGGCTGAATATTGGGCAAGTTTGAAATCGCAAACGGAGCTCCGCTCCAGCCGATGACGTCACTATCGAACTTGCTATGGGAAAAGTTCTAGCGTATTGGGGAAGGGGGGTCAAGACACGTTGAGCGGTTTTCGATGGTGCTTCTAATTCGTAGATTCACTGTTATTGTCTATTATAGGCTATACTACATAGATGTTATCTGTTTAATTTTCTAGATATAACACAAGATCAGACATTTTGATCAGACAGGTCGCAGAAAAAGTGCTAATGTCAAAAGTTGAAAGTTTAATATCTTGAAATCCAAAGTGGTATTATATATTTTTAAAAAATCAATATATAAATCGACATCGCGAAGTCGATTGGTGCATGCTTCAAAACTGTATATTCAATAGTTCCCGAGTTATAGGCAAAAACTGAAATCACAAAGCGACATGCACTAATCAGCTCGAATCAAACCGTCAGTGTTCACCATTATATCAGAGATGTTTAGATATTATGTATGGGTGATACATATCATATCTTTAAGTCTATTGTTTGGTATATATTACAAACACACATTTTCGATGATTCTTAAGCTACAAGTTGAATGCCTCATGGTTGTCCAAATTATATTTTTTTATCTTCTAACTCGACAATAATTCAACTAAATTATTTGATTTACAAGCTGTACCGCGGCTCCGCCCGTGTATTTATTTCAGCTGGTTCATATTAACCCATTTGTTACTTGATTTTGGCATATAGCTTGCGAACCAATGAAAATATATTTAAATACAAATCAAACTTACTTTTATTACGCGTGTTAGGGACGTCACGCATCAGGCTACCAATGGCAAGAAACCCCATCGAAATCCGCCCAGCAGTTCTCGGTCACCCGAATCTTTCTCGGCGCGAAATATGTTATATTAAGGTACCTATCTCTCTCAAAAAGTGAAAAACTGACATTTTGCAGTCAAATTTAAGTGACTCCCGCGTGCGTTTAAACAAAAATAAAAATATTGTAGTAAATTTCTTAATCTTTAGTACTAATGCAAAGTTTAAATTTTTATTTTTTTCTGAATAAAAATAAATAAACGCCTGAAGTTATCCCCTTTTTGTATTTTTAATTTTTCTTGGAATCTATAGGAGCAAACAACTTGAAATTATATTGGTAAGACGAACCAAGTGAATGATTAAAATGTCACGAAGCCATATAAAATATTTTATTCTTTTTTTTCATTTTAATCTTTCAAAAAAACAAAAAATATATTATTTGTCACTTGCGATTTCAGAAGAATGGTATCACTGCGCAATCAATAATAGGCGTTCGGTCTATTTCTCTCCGCTGGAGTTTCGCTTGGCGAAGCAATAATAGTCATATGGTGTATTGTTGTCCGCTAGAGTAGCGTTTGACAAGTCATTCCGATAAATGTAGCTGCTAGTGGGGCCTAAGCTCTTGCCGTTATCTCATCGTAACGTCACAATACATTTGGCGGATTTATTTTGAACGTTCGACTTTTAATTGCTCTATAAAAGTTCCGGTATTTTCCGTCGTATTGCAAAATTAAAATAGCTGTACTTAAAGGTCTAAATCTAAATCTAGTTTCAACTTATGTTTAAAAACAGTCTTCATTTCAGTCTAGAAGCAATATATCGAAATTATCATTATAGTTTTGGTTATTTCAGATTGCTTGACGGCCACCGGGCTGTTTCTTAACCTCATGCGATAGATACTATATCTAAAGTTATTTGTTATCAATATTTTCACATATGATAAAATGCGTCGACCGATCATATCCTAAATATGCTGTAGAGACACACTACCCCTACAATACTATTTTATTTTTTATTTATAACGATATTGCGGCTGTTAATTTTTTCGCGGATCTCTCCGGTGGTTTTTATCGGAAAAACACTCGTCGCCAGATGGCGCCCTGGCTGAAACCCCGACCCTAATGACATCCCGGCCAATACGTGTCCGGAATCGTACGCGAGATCGTAACGCTCCCATACGAGTTATATGAGATTTTGCCGAAGGCTTTTTTCATATAACGTTTACATGTGATCGTATACCGTGTAATAGCCTCCCTTTACGCCTGTTCCAGTGCCTGAAAAGTCCCAATTAACGCTCCCCAACCGCTATGATAATTTCTGAAAAAATGGTCGCGCGTATTACGTGATGACATCAGTAAACAGAAAATAGTTTTGTATGATAATTTCAGGATCAGAATGCGTCAATAATATCGCACGGATCTTACTTCAAGAATTAAAGTGATCTCGCGCCAAAGTGCTTGTAAAATTTCTAGCTATATCTAGAGAATGTTACAAATTTTAAATTAAGTCAAAATCTGAGTATTTTTTTCATGCCGGGTTGGTTAAATTAGATAGATTTTACTACATATTTAAATATTGAACTTCTCTGTGCGTCTTTCAGGTTTATCCGAAATAAAATAGCAAAAAATGCGAACTAGATGCCTTTAAATATGTCTAAATCGATTATTGTGAAATTTAATAGCAATAAATTATCTCTAAAAATTAACTATCTGGTTGAAGTTGTGGAATCAGTGAAATTTCTTGGACTACTACTGGATGAAAACATGTCCTGGAATTTACATATAGAGCATGTTAAGCCCAAAACTGTCGTCAGCCTGCTATGCTTTATCACGCATCAGAAGCTGCATGGAGCGTCCTGAGGTGATATCAGCCTATTACGCGCTGGTGGAATCACATCTGCATTATGACATTCTTCTATGGGGCACTGCGGCTTACATCCAAAGTATGGGTGTTTTTTTAGAGGTGTAAATTTAGACCCTTACCACTATAAAAATGAAATAAAACACATAAAAATAATGTTAATGGCTATGGTGTTGACTTCATTTAAAAGATAATTTTATGCTAAATAGTGTTTAAACATGATTTCGGGTATATAGACACCATGGCTGGCTCGAATGTAGCGCAATGGGGAAGTCCAATT
>JAOPUG010000010.1:1569299-1579317 GCA_027564375.1 Micropterix facetella | reverse complement strand
TTCCCAGTGCCTCGCGGTAAGGCGTTGGCTTCTTACGGGCTTAGGTGGAGCTCGGTAAGTAGATCCTATATGTCATCATCGATCGGCGTATCGACTTAAGTCTCTGCGTTTCGCCTCGGGGTGATAGAATGAACATATCGTTAAAACGCTCCGGGGTGGACGGGTTCGCCCGTAGCAGTTGACACTCCCAGTTGCTCATCTTTGGGTCCAAATGGTTCCGTTTAGTTTGGGCTATATGGCCTCTTATTATCTAGCCGGCTCAATTTACGGGGCAGCTCCTATCCGGAAGCCTCCTCGAAGAGGGGCCTATCCGGTTAAGCCGATGTGGATCTGGGGACGGGACCTCGGGCGCAACTGGATGGCTGACACACGGGGCGGGCATACCGACCGTGTTGTTAATGGACTGAGATCCAGAGCAGTCTGGGAACGTGCGTTCCCTAAGGCGCGGGGGTAGGTGTCGACCTGTCGTCGCCTAGCCTTAAAAACGATCCGATGGTCACCCAATCTTGGGTGACTTTCCGAGTAAAGGACGCTACGGGTTCGCGATATTTCCGAGTTACGGAATGCCGCGGTATCATGGTAGGTAGAGGTTGCGCAAGCGACTTCGGGTCTGGAACCAGACGGGTGGACAGAGAAATCTGACCCAATCTGGTAGTCAGGGGGTGAGGCTGCCCGTTGGGTGGCAATTCTGACGAGGAGTAGGGTAGTTGGATTGTGGATATGTTATGTCCAAATTTTGTACGTTACATCTCTGGGCGATATAACGATAAAGTTCATTGAAACGCCTCGGGGTGACGGGCTCGCCCGAATATAGTCTTAAATCCAAAGTTGCTCTTGGGGCCTACTGGGACCGTGCAGTTTGGGACCGATGACCAGCTCTGTTATCTTTGACCAGATTAATTATGTGTCACCTGCTACGAGCGAACCCGTCCACTCCGGAGTGTTTTAACGAAATTTATCGCTTTATCATCCCGAGGCGAAGCACAGAGACTTGGGTACGTAGACAAATCTACGTACCAAGCTCCACCACTGCCCGTTAGAGTCCAACGACTTACGGAGAGGCACAGGGACATGCAACTTTGCTGGCAGCCTCACCCCCTAACTCCCAGATTTAGTCGGATTCCTCCGACCACCCGTCTGGTTGCAGAGTCGATGTCGCTTGCTCGGTCTTCTACCTCAGGCAGCGGAAATTCCTTACTGGAACTATCGCGGATTCGTGGCGTCCTTTGCTCGGCTTGCCACTCGAGATCGGGTGGACAGCGAATCATTTCTAAGAATAGATAACCTGAGGTACCTACTTACCCCTGCTTTCTTAAGAAGCATACCCTTCTGAACTCCTCTAAGTATTCGTCAGTGAGTAGTGACACGATTTGCCCGCCCCGTGTGCCAGCTGCAGTCCAGATCAGCCCGAGTTCCCGTCCCCAGGTCCACCGCACTGTGGGTTCACCGGGTTAGTTCCTCTTCGAGGAGGCTCCTGAATAGTAGTTACTCCGCGAGGGCCGACCAGAACACAACGGCCATCATAACCCAGACTACACAGAACCATTATGATCCAAGTATTATCTTTGGCCAGTCCGACTCATGATTCAACTCCCATCCGGCAGACCCCTCCCCCCCAGCGAAAAGGGACTTAGCCAGGTGAAACCGATGTGTGACGGATCTTGGGGAATACTGCGGGGTGGCTCCGTGTTTATGATGCACGGGTCATTTTACCGGCCTTTGCTCAATTAGCGAATAGCCGGGGGCTCTAGACGTGATTATTTAATGTTTGTGATTATAGTTTTGTTGTTTTTATAGTTTTATCTAAATTCAGTTTCCGCTTTTCGGTTTAACGCGGTGGCGCTCATCTTTTTTAAGTTTTTAACCGGCAGGTTTTTTCCCATTTATATTTTATCCCGTCCAAACCATTTCAGCTAAACAGACGTAAATACACGCCAATCTCCGAATAAAAGTGCGAAATATGAATGTGAAATTGCCGCGCGGATGAAAATCATTTTCCATTTCACGCATAATTGGACGCGTTTCGAGTATTCTTCTCATTCCATGCCTAAAGTTGACATTCACGTGCGCTTCGCTGCGAAAATCTTTCAGACGAACGACTCCGTCACTTCAGGCTATGAGGGACAATTTAGTAAATATATATCAATATTGAGAGGATTCTATCGCCTGTACGCGTTATGATTATCGGCCGGACTCTGTTTCTTCTATTATACACGAATTGTATCCATTATGGTTATAACTTACTTTAAGAAAATATTTGCTAGTACCTAAGTTTAAAAAAAATAATGCTATGGAAATATTTCTTCACAAAATAAAGGAATATTTATGTACTTCAAAATACAAAAAATGCTAAATATTAAAGAAATATAAAACTCGTCTTTAGGTAAATATTCCTTTCGTAATACCATTTTTTTCTAATGCGCTGTAATTAAATAAACTTCATAATTCTCGCAGTATTGCATGTGTCCTTTGCGACTCATTTTGTATGTGTATGTAAAGGTGAGGGAATTCCAATTTGATTTGCGATAATATGCGTTGTGAGTTTTGGCCAGTTAATGCTTCGCCCGTTTATCTTCATTGTTAATCTGTGGTACGCTGTTAGCTGAATATTGGATGGTGTGTTGTGTGCTATAAATTCGCTTGGTTATAAGTGAGCCGTATATGGTTTTAATGCGTCTATAAATTATATCAACTATGCGAATATTTAGGAGATAGAACGCCATATTTTAAACGGTAAAGGTCTTGGAGTGTTAAATTTATTCTTTGGCAAATCAGAATGTGGTGCTTAAATTTATCATTACCCATACATATACTTACGTCATATTCCCTCTCTCTTCTTCTTTCCCTCATGCTATCTTAATCGTCATTACGGCTTTTCTAGTTCTTAGTGGAAATTTGTTTTCGGTTTAAGATATTATATTATGTTAAACCTATTTATACATTAGTCATTTAAGTTTCCCAAATAAAATTATATTAAAAAAAACTTTTGCGGTCGGGGAACCCCCGTCAGGAATGAAGTTCCTTACGCTTTTACAAATATAAACATGTTTATACAATTTATATATCGGGCGGCAAAAAAAATCTCCATCTATTGGCTGTAATTCTAATTACTTATTTGAAGTTTTAACAAGCATTCTTGTCAGCTGATAGATGGCGAAATTTTTATTTTTATTATATTAATACCCCGCATAATGTTTTTTCCTACCAGTCGATTGCCCACAAACCGCGTTAAAGAACTTCGGGTCAAAAATCTATGAGTTAGACGACGTATGCAAATTTAGTTCAAAAATATGTTGCTATACTGTTAGAAAATTTATAAAATTCCCGAAACTAAAGATAAATAAAAATCGAAAAAAATAAGAAATGCTTATTTGCGGTGCAAACCCTCAATATCCCAAATTTGTCCTCCGCTAGTGTCAAACATACTGAAAAGCATCGTAGCAATGTACCAAATTATATCGGGGTCGTAAATCTATTGAAATTTTCATTTGCCATGCCCTCGTGTCCCATTGTCGGGCCCCACGTTGGGCGCCAAATGCTTCCGAGAGGTTGGCCAGCGTGATAAACGCTCATCCCCTGGTATTATTTCCCATTATTAAAGGGGGAGGGTGCATTGATTAAGTCCTCTCGCAGCCACGAGTAATATTTGGAAAGTTACCGCTATTTACATTTGTTACAGTCGTTTGTGAACCGTGTTATTTGTCATTAGCTAAAAATATAAATTTGAACATATTTTACCCCAGCGGAAGTTATGCTAGAAGATTATCGGATTCATCATCCGTTGCATATGTTTAATACGGCATTTTCTATTGTAGCATATTATGCAATATGTCCATAGCCAAACTGATAAGACAAACATCTTTGGTACTTGAGTACATTTCTTCGATGAAAAACCACCTTTAGGTGGCTGAATTCCTATTAGTCGTTTTCTATGGATTTTTATAAATTTTATCTCGTAAAAATCACCGTTGAATAACAGTTAACCCACAACTTTTAATATAATGGGTTATTTATAAAATTTAAAATATATTTTCGAAGCGAAAACCTGTATTATACGAGTTCTATTTGACTGATTTAAAACCGGCACGCGCCGCGTCCTGTTCGCATCCATAAATTCATTGTTCAAAATGCGCGTGGGATTATAAGTAGTTAAGGTTGCTTAAGAAAAAAATAATAAATAAATATTGGCAAGGGGAAAACCCAAGGGTTTGTCGAACTTCCAAATTTAAAAATGGTACAGAGTTTTTCAGGAAGGGAATTTTAAATTGAGTTTAAGCATTTTTCAAGTTTATAAACTTAAAAGGTGTCCTTTTAATTTGATAAACTTGAAAGGCTTTCAGAATGCAACTATTAATAACACTTCCAGACCCCAATAACCTTGCACATTAGATATATTCAGAGGATAGTTCATGTACTCTTTGTAGCAAGTAACACCCCTTGCACAGCTAGACATATTTTGGCTGCCTGCAAGGCTGAAAGGTGGCCTTAGAACAAGGACGGTATACTTACCGCCATAACAAAATCTTTGCTATTATTCTTGAGGTAATCAGCCTCTCAGTGGCTCGTGCCAACGAGGGTGTTACAGTACCCTCCAAACCACCAATGCAGTTTGTGCGGGATGACTCTAAAGGCAAAAAACATTCCACTACAAAACCTTTCTCAATAATCGAAAAAGCTCCAGATTGGATTTTGGAGGTCGATTCGGTCTCTAAACAATATCATTTCACTGAAAGTCTCGGATGCACAGCCCTCCGTCCAGATATAACTATTTACTCCCTATCTCGGAAGATGGACTTTATTGTAGAATTAACTGTTTCATGGGAATAAAATATCACAAAATACCACGAGTACAAATTAAATAAATACCTATTAAGGATCTTGGTCTCTCCAGGAAAATAATCAACTCCTCCCTAGAGAAAATATCTATACCTGCGATTTCCGCATCTCAAATTCTATGGCTTCGAAGGGGGAGTGAATGGGTGGTAAGTTGAACGCTCAAATGTGGCAAGGCAGCTGCCCTAAACCTACCACAGCCGATCATTAGTCCGGAGTCCACCGCTCAACGCCCAAAAGTGTAACAATAGAGTATTATGATGGGCCCGACTCTGGTCGGTGAATTCCATGGCAACTACGTTTGTACTTACTTTTTCATTGATGATATTGTCGACTGGTCTTTAAAGTACCCTAATTACCTTAATCCATTAGCAAGAAATTTATTTCTTTCACCATAGTTGATATCTGAACGAAATTTTTATCCATGTAAATTTCAAATGCGATTATCGTAGAAATGTTCAATGTTCAGTTTCTCAAGAAATTGTGTTTTTATTCGATCATGAACACAATCTCGCCCGATAGTGCCTCGGTCTTCGGATAATTTTACATTGTTCGTCTACTGAAAACGACCACGCAGCCGCAGGCGAGAGATGCACACACTACTCTCCAGCTCTATCGTATGATACAATCACACCTTTGTAACACAATACTGTCTTAAACACTTCTTACAATGCCTTACATACTTACATAACACACATGTAATAATGTTTTCAGTCGAAAGTTTGTCCACATTAATTGATGCCTTTACACGATTGTCAATCTTTAACATGAAAGAATTTCTATATGCGCTCATCACCAGTGTAATATGACACCATGTTTCTGCCCTTGCATTTCAGGTCAGCTTGAGGGAGCTTTAGGTACTTGCACCATCACCGTAGTCAAGTTGAGAGTCATTTTTAAGGCATAAGTGTGTTTTTCCACATCGGTTATTTTGGCATTATACTGATGATAAAACAGTAACCAGGTGTCTAGTCGTATTTATTAGAATTTGGTCACCGGTTGTAGCACTTTTCACTCCATCAGAAATCTTTTCCTAGAAATCTTTTGCACTGCATTAAAATTGAATATGCAAAGCAATGTTAAAAACAGACAATATGAAGCTATGAGAAATACAAAGATATTTTGCACTGCCAATTTTAGGGTTCCCTACCAACACATACAAATGGAATGAAGAGCTTGAGGAGCAGTATTAAGTGGTCAGTGCTGTCAAAGATCTTGGAGAAATCTTTGTATACCACATCAACATTGGGATTATGCAAAATTGATTTTCCGATGCATATAAATGTATGCTGGATCTTTATAAAAATGTATTATTAGATGGATTGGGGGTAGCAGATCCCGCACCCCCATTTTTTGATCCTGGGATTTCGGATTGAGGTAAATCATTTCCGGGATCCCGGAACTGGTGCCTTCACTCAAATTTAGAAAGTAATAAAACTCACTTTTTGGCAAGTAATGGACACATTAATCTTCATTGATAGGTAAACTGACATAAAATTTTAATTAATAAAGAAAACAAGAAACAAATATTTGAAACTTTCTTACGAAACAACAAAACAAAAACTTTGTCACTGTTGAACAAAATAAAAACTTTTGTTACTAATCGACAAAATAAAAACTGGTCAAGTCAGTGGTTATTTTCTACACTTTTGAAAGTATATTCGGAGCAGTATAAAATTGTCCATACTTTCATCGCTCAATCGACCTTTTTGCTTCCGCCCAATGTACGAAGCAGGTAAGAATGCCCTTTTAGGCTCCATACTAGTAGGAGTAATCGTCCTTAAGCATTTATAATATTTATCTAGATAATGACCCAAATGGCACTACCGGATTCAAAAAAGTCCTCTGTTTTCTAATAGTTTTAGTAATATCTTCTTCCTTTAATTCCTTTGATTGAACTAGTTTCATACTTCTGTCTATTTGTATTAGCAGTTTTTCTTGTAATGTCAGTTCTTTAGTGGTTTTTACCTCTTTATCTGCATCTTTAGCACTTGTAGTTGACAGGCACAGGTTCTCGAAACAAACCCCAATGGCAATTGTATCACCAAATTGGGGATCTGGGCTTTTGAACCCAGGTGCACTGCGATCTTTACAGATTTCTCATGTCTCAGTTTTCTTACAGGTCATTATCCAGTCTTGTGCTTCCAACAAATCCAGTATTGTTGAAGGAATGATTTCTTCCATCTCGCTTGGGTCCAGAACCTATCTTCCAAAGTGTCGGCTCCTTGATTGTATTAGCGGTTTACACTCAGACAAAAAGTGGAGCGATGTCTGCTTCTCGAGGCAAAATCTGCACAGATTGGTCTCAGATAGTACCAATAATGTAGATTATTATTAATATATTGTTCTTAGAATTGTTCCTATTTAGCAATATTAATATGTAAATTGTATAGGGTAATTCATTTAGAGGTGCTTTTTTCAAAAATAAAAAACAATTTTATCGGGTAATCTTTATCATCATACGAAAGAACCATTCTTGACATTTATTTGTAAAAAATTATTTCTTTCAAATTCTGGCCGTAACTGTTCCAAATTTCGATGACACGTTCTAGCATTTTGAGTGGTATTTGACGAATGACTCGAGTAATGTTGGCTTCCAATTCCTCAATCGTAGCCGGGCCATCCATGTAGACGTTGGACTTTACATAGCCTCAAAGAAAAAAGTCTATAGGTGTGATATCACAATAAATGTCAAGAATTGTTCTTTTGTATGATAAGAAAGATTACCTGATAAATTTGTTTTTTATTTTTGAAAAAAGTACCTCCAAATGAATCACCCATTATAATATGTAGATTGTTCCTATTTAGCGCTAAAGCCTCATGAGCAGTTTACGGTCATAAGCTTTGATTAGCGCTTTAGAATGATTCAAACCTGGCGTTCTGTACCAGTGTTTCAACTTCATAGTTAATAACAGGAAAAGTAGCGATGTACATCGGTAACTTTGGCCCGTTCCGCGAATGATAATCCCTGACTTATCCAAAATAGCTTAAAACCTATTCTAACAAGTGTCTCTCGTCACCACGGTTCCAAAAATACCCATATACGCTATGCTTGCTCTACCTATTGGGCAGATCCTCATCCAGGTCAAGTAAACCGAGATGCACCAGCGGGACTCTGATTGAATTTGCTGCAATTTACAGTGTGATATAACAAATTGGGTTGATTGTGAAATTCCAATAGCCAGTCGACATTAAATAATAGATATCACAGTTACTTTCTTTGTTTTATCGGTTATCTAATGAATTCTCTATTAACCGTAATTTTATGTCATGTCATGTCATGTTTATGTTTGTGACAAGCGGTGTTGATTATGATATTCAAATGGCCGGTTGATAATAGATGATCACACACATTTTCTTTGCTTTTATCGTTTATCCATAATTAATGATATACGATTTCATGTACCTCTGCATGCACATCCGCTTTCCGACTCATGGCTCAACACCCATCCGGCAGTCTCCCCGAAGAGGGACTGACCCGCTGAGCGAGCAGATCTGGTGGGGAAATACCTCGGACGGCCCTGGACGGTTGAAGTATTGGTCAGTTTACCGGCTTCGCCAACTGACGAATAGTGGAGTGGAAGAGCGGAGGGAGTCGGATTGCATATGCGGTTTATAGAACGGGGGTAGACATGTACTTTGAGATGTCTATCCGTTGGCCACCCAATCTCAGGTGAAATTAGCCGAGTAAAGGATGCCTCGGATCCGCTATAATTCAGGTGGGACCAAATGGGTGAATGGAGAAATTTGTCATTTGGTAGTCAGGGGGTGAGAGAGGCCTCTGTTTGTCTTTGCTTGGTGGCTTGCCGTAAGGATTGGCCTCTGACGGGCTGTGACGGAGCTGGATTCGAGGATTGCATCGTCCAAAGGTCCTTGTAATGGTGCTTGGGGTTACTCGGGGAGGCTGCATACCAAATTTGGTTAATATCATACTGCAGAAAGGCCTCGGACACACGGACAAACGCACCACATGCATCAGACTATATACCCGTCCTATGTAATACTACAGACGGGATAAAACCCTAATGTTTGAAGCATTCTGTAATGTAATAATATGTTTATGTGGAACTTATTGCGTACTTTCAAGCACTCAGAGATAGAATTGCATCGCAAGACATTGTAATCTTTGTATCATTATAGGTAAAATACGGAAACAGTACATTCTGCTGATTATTATCTGCTATTATATACTACTTAAGATAGTTCATAATCCAAGGTAAAATGATGATAATAATAAACTGATTAAATTTATATTGGCCATAATAGAGCACTTTAACAGCAAACTATGTGTAAATAATTTTATTAAGCTTTTGACTACCAACTAACAATGCCATGACCTATATACAGGTTGAGTTACACCTGGGGGCCAATATGGAGAAAACCAAAACTATAAAGGAGTTATAACATCGATTTTGATGAAATAAAAATACATTTTTTTTAAAAAACCACATTTTTTGAGAAAATCGGATTTAAAAAAACAATTGGTGCCAATCTATTCAGTATCCTATCTGGATCAAAACACCCAAAGGAATCTCGAGTCTACAGTACTCAGAAAGTGTCAAGATGAACACCAAGATGTCAATTTTTTCAAAATTGGAACGAAAATTAAAATACAAATACATTCTTCACACAATCAATATCTACATATAAGCTGGCAGGGGGAAAACCCCAAACTTTAGCCAATATTTAAAAACGCTCAGTTTCCAGCTCAAGCGACGATGCAAGAAGCATGGGTCTCGCGTCACGGCATCTCGACTGACGCCGCTAGCAGCCGTCGGCATCAGATTCTAAAACTGAAATATTAAATAATTTTCGATCGCCATCTATCGTCCGAAATTCTAATCACTCACAAGAAAGCTTGTGGCGACACTCGATAGAAAGTTAATTTTAATATTCATAAAAATAAAAGATGTCATGTCTTATAGACGCATAGGTCTCTAATTTATTCGTTTTGCTATTGTGGCAGACAGGCAGCAACCGCAAATTTAACTGACTAAATAAAAACACCTCGTACATACCCCAAAATCAATTCGTCTCTGCGCATTAGCCATAACTATCGATTGGCAAAAGATTTTTTGAAATCGGACGTAGTTTACTCGAGTTATCGTGCTTAGTAACAAAACCTGGCATGATTTTAAGACGGCCCCCTCGGGGGTGGGGGGGGGGGGGCTATTTAAAATTAAAA
>JAOPUG010000010.1:1384617-1395883 GCA_027564375.1 Micropterix facetella | reverse complement strand
GTCCAACTATTGTTTAATTTATCTTTGATCAAATTACAAAAAAATACATCTAGGTATCAGTGGCCATAGTAGCAATGAATTAATAACTTTGTGAGTTAAGTGCTTGTCACGCCAAAAAATCTATCTAAAGTAGAGATAGGATGATGGAATTTGAGCCTATATTTAAGCAATAATGGTTATATATAAATTAACCGTCAATAGACGGTATCTATAGAGAAACTTTTATACTCGTATTGTTATTGCGAAACTTAGAACAAGTTACGTACTCTACCAACCAATTCTCGAATTGCTTGATTTCAATCTTTCCCCGCGGCATAAAATAAGTTAGCGCATGCTCGCGATGTTGCCAACAAGCCGCCCCCGAGAGTGTCACTTGACTGACCGCCCGTCTGGCAACTCATCAAGAGGATGGCCAATCTTACCGCTCCCTGTTCCCATTAAAACTGCGGCTTGAACAGGGGTTCCGTTAAATTAAAGTGCCTTACAGACGGCACAGTAATATATGTCCTTTTATAACATATTATCCTGATAAATACGCAGATGATAGAACCAATCGCTTTGAACGGAGAAGCTTCCCATAGCATAGTGTTGTGGTTTAAATCTCACTAAAACCTATTTTGAAAAGTAGGAGCTGGCTACTCAACCCCGGTTACAAGCAAGATGCTGACTAAAGAGCAATATTTTCGGTTCTATACTGGACTTTGAATAGCGCGGTGAACTCCACGGTAGTATGAATTGCCTTATTGATGCGAATTTTCAATTCTGTTTTTTTATTCCAGATTCTTCGGAGCCACGTTCTTCCGAGGACGAGGAGGAGTTTGGAGTATATCCTGCATCCGGGCCACCGCCGACCCTCAATTCTCCAGACAGCATCGGATCCGATGCCTTGCACTATGTGAACGTACCCCGTGAGGCCGACAGGGGTGTTCGCCGCAACCCTTCTCCCTACTACTACGCCGATCTGTTCCGCGCAGCACCACCACAGACGACTGTTCCGCAGCCGTCGGCACCGCAGAGGCGCTACCGCAAGAGCGCCAGTTTGGACGCGGCGCATGTGGCCCCGCGTGTCCGACTGCCGAAGCGGTTCTCGGTGACCGGTGAAGGTGAGGGTTTTTCGCACTAAGATCATATCTTCTTAGACAATGCTATTTGTTCTTAATATTACTAAACTATCATAACGTGGCTAAACATTTACATAATATAAATGAGGTCATCTTTATTTGCAATCGTTTCCAGTGTGGCTGCGTTTGAAACATGTTATCTCCATGACAGAAGTAGTACTCTGTTGTGGAACTAAATATCAACGTTTCTAGTTTTTTGGGTGTAGCTTTGATAGATTTATACTTTAACTCCATAGTGGAGATTGAAATCGTATAGTCGTTCGGTATCTTCAACATCTTCATAAAAGCAGATCTGACTTTTTAAATCTGATTTTTTTAAATCCGTGAAGTCACTTTGAACAAATGAAAGAACTAACTGCAAAAAAAAATGATTATGTGAAATCATCATATTATTTTATGTCCACATCCAAACCATAGCCACTCGTCCAACTTAGGCAACTAGTTCTCGTTTCCAATCATGTGGCTTGGCTGCATTGAAGAACAGAACTAGCGGAAGTAGTTCTATACAGTGGACTGAGTAATTGAAGTGCTGACTCAGTGCTAACTTGACACAGTGGTGCGAAATATTGAAGTTCATGAAGTTATTCTTCCAGCCAGTCTCCCGTCCAGGATTGCAAATGTTGAAAAATGCTAGTGCCTAAATATTTGTATTTAAATATTATATTTAGACGCGCGACTTTAGGACGACATCTACTAGTCAAGAGCGATTTAAAGCAGTGAGATTGCATCTGGTTTTTGGGGACGGAAAAGGATGTCGAATGTTGTCCGGGCATGTGTTTTATGTCAGTGGCACTTTAAGATACTCCTAAAAACCCGGCGGCAGATAGAGGTGCAGATTGGGTGCATTAATCATTAAATCAGGGTAGGTCGTATGTCTGGCTAAGAAGATAAAAACTTGAGAGATTTGAGGATGAACATCACATACCTGTCTTTATTCTGTGAGAAACGATAGTTAACAGTAAGTTAGTTTGCAAACCAGTGAAGTCAACACCCGCGATAGCAAATTGTTACAGCAAACAAAACCGATCAATTATTTTCAACTGCGCAAAATATCAGATAGGTTACTCTTATTACTCGTCGCCATTGTTGTATAATCCATTGATTGTAGGTCTATGCCACGAGTCGGAGCGCGCGTCATCGTCGTCCAGCGAGCGTGAGTGGATGCCGCCGCGGCGTCGCCAGACCGGCGCCGCGCCCGCCTGCGCCTGCGCTTGTGATGATCTAGGCGAGCGCTTCAACCTATTTTATACTCCAAACAACGATCAAGACATGGCAGTGAGGTAAGTATCCTGATTTGACTAGGTAAATGCACACCGGACTTCGTCTCGCGTAGCAGGCTCGCGAGTTAGCGCAGCGCGTCCCTGTCTGCACTGCTACCTGGCACGCTTGCCAAGCGATCGCGATGGGGAAACAAGAGCAAAAATGTACGCTAATTTTTTTTTGCCCTAAAAGCAGCCAAAGACGCAATTTCTCGACGGGTGTTTTTGAAAGGACGATATTTTCTCAAAGTCCAATATTTCTGAATGTACTATATTTTTGGATAGTGAGATATTTAATTAAAGTACGATATTTTCTAAAAATATTTGATTTTCCAAAAATATGATATTTTTGAAAAGTGCAATCAATAGTAGTAAAAACGATTTTTTATAAAAGTAGAGTATTTTCTGAAAATACGATATTTTTTGAATTAACGATATTTTAGAAATGTACTTTCACACCTTTGTCCTGACTTGCCCTGACGTACTCTACTCACTTCGCATTGATTTGCCCTGTCCTAATCTGCTCATTCCCCCGGACATGCCCCGACATTTCCAAGCCATTCGACACCTGGCGCCCAAACTTTCCATACTAATTTTGCGCCTGCACGCGACTTGCCTTGATCGCACGGCTAAAAATATGATTTCAAAGAGATCCGTAATAATCAGTATATCGGTTCTCTAATATAATACGTTTTTTCATTGACGAATAAAACCTATTGTCTAAAGATTTATTAAATCGGATGATATCTTCTCGAGTTATCGTATGCACAGACACATGAATACACATAAACACAACGAATTTTGCCTCCCATTGAGCTTCCTTTTGCTTGTAATATCGTTGTAATGCTTGAAAGAATATTTAGAATCACATTACTTGAATGAGATTAGGAACTTTCTAAAAATAATTGTTTTTTTTTCGGATAACTAAAAATAAATGAAGACCAACAAATCAACCTTCATAAATTGTCTATCATAAAAATAGTGTGTAAAAATAAAACATTAAATCAGATGGCATTGCTAATTATTATAAATCCGAAGCCGTAGTATTTCTAACTTCTGTCTCTGCTGTATTTCAGATATATCCGAGGACTTTATTGTAGAGATTGGCGCTTTAATGATCCATCACTACCGGTTGGATATGCAGCTAATTGATAATTAGGTTGCCTCCCTCGATGACTGATAATGTAGCACATTGTCCAAAAGCGCAATTTCTCTGTCTATTGCTTTCTGAGCAGCTCGCGTCTTACTTCTTTCTTCTAAATTTTTCAACCATTCGGTGGAACATATAAGGAAGGATAGAATGCGAAACTGGACGAATTGACAAAAGCTGCCATAGTCTTGCCACTTACATCGAATAAGTGCTGTTCCACCACCTAGAATTAGCTGATAATGAAGAACTATTTTTTGGGATTTCCTTGAAATGGGTATGATAAAATGGCCGCCTATAGCACTGTTGACAATACTATTATGTATATCCCAATTGTTCTCGAATATTCCCGGACCTCAACGGTAGATCTTCTTCTCCTCGTTTCTTATAGTAAGGATCAGCTGTATTTCTGATGAATATGGTGCATTTATCAGGGTTAAGATGTTCAAAAAAGAACCTTGTGACTAGGATTATCTATTTGGGAATTACCGATGTTTAGATTGCACGATTTTCTTAATTTCCAATTCATTTCTTTTGCTAAAATTTGCATTATGTGTCTGATATCGAAAACTTATATTTGTTTACAGGCAACTCTACGAAACAGCCTTCGATTGCAAAGTCGCCCGCTCAGACGACGACCTGGATGACTTCGACCGCGTAAGCAATCATCCCGTCCTTCTACACGCCGCTCCGGCAAACTTAGAAACCTGCACCAAATCGCGGAGGAAACTCAACATCCGCCCCGAGATACGAAGACCTAAAGCAATTCTCGGCAGCGAAAACAACAGCAGCATCTCTATACTCTCGGAAAAGTTGGAAAACGTGAACCTGAACGATAACGAACAAGCGAATGCGACCACATCCCAGCTACCTCTCCGAGGGTATACTCCGTCGCCGCCGTCGACAGCGCCGTTGCCCACTAAGTTCCAGCAGAGCAAAGACTACCTAGCGATGAATAGCATAAAGAGCGCTCCGAATCTACCATCCCAACCTGCGCATCCCCGGCTCAAAGACTTAAGATTACCGGTAAAGTCATTGCGGGCTAGAGAAACGTCGATCAGCAGTGAAAACAGCATTCTAGACTTAAAAAGCAGACCCGAGAGCGCTACTAGTGACTACGAATTAGGGAACCGCTTAAGGAACATGATTCAGGATTCGCATGAGATAAAAGGGAGACCTCGTTTAAATAACGGGCTTTTTTTAGAGATTAAGGGCCGGCCCACGTCTGACAGCGACACCCCAGACATGAACACTAACAGATACAGAGGGTCAAAAAAGGAGTCCGGTCCTATAATAGAGTTCAAAGGAAGGCCCGTGAAAAAGCATATAAGGCGCAACTACTCGAGCACTGAAAGTATGGCGACTAGCAGCAGCGGCGGCAGTATGGAGTCCATACGAAGCAGTACCAGCGAAGGAAACCGAAGCACCAGCAGCTCTGAGAGTAGACGATCTTCAACTCTGAGTTCGCACAGCTCTGATTCTGGAAACAACAGCGGATTTCAAAGTCACCTATCAAAACCTTCAGGATTTATATCGCACCACACCAAATTACACATATTAAGCCCGATATCCGATAAATCATCACAGGAACCAGCCTCGGAAACTTCAGATAACAACAAAAACAACAATTCTCAAAAGGTTTCTCCTGAGGACGCTGAAAATACGACTGTAAATACCACAGAAACAAATACTAGGGTAAAACGAAGAATCCCCCAAAATAAAAACCTATTAAATTTAGCATTTCAACACGCTATAGCTGGAGAAAAAGAAATCCAAGGTTCCGATAGCGGTATATCACTACACTCCAGAGACGGCGTAAATTCCCGTAATGCATTCATAGGTTTTCTCAAGCTCAATCAAAGCCCTGGAGATAATGTAATTAATAACAGGAATAGCGCACCTCCTATAGAAACTAGCAACGCAATCGGGACAGATTTCGCCGATTTACCTTTTGACATGCCAAAATTGAGGCGGAAACGAATTCCGACGAATCAGCTGGAGGTCAACTCTGGGAGCACGACTTCGATAGATTTGAAAAATTTACCTTTCGACATGCCTAAACTAAGAAGGAAGTTGAGGACGCAAACTGCTCCGTTAAGCAATAACTCGAGCTGCATATCGCAAGCGTCATCAAGTCAGAGTGTTCGAGAAGCTGACAAATCTGGTAAGTTTATTGTACAAATAAAAATATGCAATTCTCTCCCAGAGTTTGATATAAATATTTCAACTATCTCAGTGGATCGATTTCAATGGTGTTGGAAACTGTATGTGCCAATTTCTTAGTTTTCAGTACCTTTGTTTCTTTTTATTCTTCTTTTTCTTTAGACTGGCCATTTTTCTTATTTACTTGGGGTAGGCTATCCTGATCTTTAAGCGCAGGTCTTCCTATCCTCGACTGACCTTCTGCTTAATTAGGCATTTTTCGATCTCTTTAGACCAGTCTTATTCAGGCAGATGGTGGCTTTCTGTTCATCTAATAGAATCGGGCGAATCTAAATTTGATACAACTCGAACCATGTGGTCTATGGATCTATGCATCACATGTTCATAACATGTATCGGAGTCTGATTTCACTGATATTTTAGGTTATATGAGCCGCTTTAAAGATTCCACTTTTATGGTCAATCCGGATCTTATCGAGCATTGTACCGCAGATCGCCCAGGGTAGCATTTGCATGTCGGCAAAGTGCATTATTTGCTCTTGCAGTTTCTTTAAAGCCCATTTTTCTGGAGCCATTTTTAAAAAAAATGTATTTGTAGTGTGGGGTTGTTTCAAGGTTTACTGCGCCTTGTATCTTTGTACCATTTCTGGTGTGTTGTGATTTCCACGCAATATAGTTCCGTGGTGAGCTTGGCGTTATTAAAGAACCGCAATAAGCTCTTGGCGCTGGATTGTTTTACCTCTTGAACATGTGTCTGTTCAGGCCACAATGCCCCATGAGCGCCCTCATAAGCATGCGTAATTTGTTGCTTTAGTGCTAAAGCCTCGTGGGCAGTCATACTATCGAAGGCTTTGATTAGCGTTTAGAGTGATTCAAGCCTGGCATGTTATTCCAGTGATTTAACGATTGTTATAAATATAGATTCTTGAGCATTACTTTTGCCAGCCTTTTAGTACGCCACAGCATGGTTGTACAGCAACGTATAACATTCCCTTTGCTCCCGCCTTAGCAAGTTCGTCGGCTTTTTCGTTACCTTCTATCCCTGAATGACCGGGAACCCATCTCGGAACTACCCTGTTCTTTTCGCCCAGGGAGTTCAAAACTGCCACGCAGTTTTACACCAGCTTTGAGCGTATAGTGGCCGAAGCCAAAAGAGCTGCCTGGCTATCCGAGTTACATAAATTCAATGGTTGGCGTAATTCTTTCGGAGGTTGATATACGCACATTTAGTAATGGCGTATATCTCCGTTTGGGGAAATGGAGGCATACTTCTCCAAGTTTATACTTTTTCAAAGTTTGGTCACTCTCCATATATTCCGCAGCCAACATCAAGTCCCGATTTGGAACCATCGGTAAGCCAGTGAAGGTTACCGGCCTCCTAGTGCAATTGGTTGTTTCGCCAATCATCTATGAGCGGCAGTTCCACTATAAAAAGTAATACTGGAAACATATAACATAACTGACCTTATGGCGATTTTGTACACTAGGCATTTCACTTTACTACAGACATGTATGTATATGCTTATCGTAGAGGACTCCTGAAATTGACCTCCATTTAAGCCATTCTGTGGTTTGAAGTTCTTTCATATTCTCGCTGATGAGAACCACATCGCCTGTATAGACGATATTTCAGGGCAATTAAGATTGAATTTATTTTGCCAGGTAGTTCATTACAAGGTTGGATAAAAGCGGCCTGATGGCTGAGCATTAGTAAACTTCCATCAAAGGCCAACTTCTTTTACTTCGGTTCATTTTGTTATTACTTAGTTTGTATAAAGATTTATCAGGACAGAATCGGGAAATACACAGACTGTTTTGACAATAGAGATTGTCGACCGATTGTGTCATCGTTGGCATAGGATCGTTGATCTTTGCTTAGACAAAAATAGGGTTGAAGTTGCAACTCTTCGCCACATAAACTAAAAATAATTTTATTCCAAAATACTGGTTGATTATTTTGGTTAAATTAAATAAGGGTATTTTGCTAAAAGCTGGTTTTACGGAAAGGAGAAACAATATACAATTTAGTGTACGTTAAAGATACATTGAAGGATATTTTCAAAATTAAATGAATTAAAAAATTAAATCACCAGTTGAATATTTTACTTACCAGGTCTAGTTTGTTGTGCAGTGGCTGGTTTTATTTATCTGGTTTGTGTCCGGTCATTGCTTTCTTGTTCACTAAACAAGAAAATTTTACGGTTAAGATCATCGGTTTGTTAAAAATATTTTTCGCAAAATGTTATTCACTTAAAATTGTGCGTGCTCCTTCAGCACTACGTTACCATGGTTTTTCCATGGAGGGCTAATATTTCCTTACAACGTAGGTATAAATAAACAGTTTGTTAGCAAAACCGATTAGGCCCAAATCGCTCAGGCATGTAAGTTGAGCTATCCCTTCCAGATCCCCCAATCAACGCTGCAAATGCCGAAAAAAGTTTAGGCTTCCTTCAGAGGAGTAGGTAATTACGTTTTGGGGGACGCGTGCTCAAGAGAGTCCGGTGACCCTATCAATCTCAATCTAGATAATGTAACGGACGTACACCGTATAATCTACGTCGATCGGCTCGAATTACGTCAGATTAAATTTCGATACCTCCCGTCTACCTGTGACGAAGGTAGGGATACCGGCCCCGACATCGATAATTTATATAAAATGATGTAAGGAATGGGAAACTATGTATGTATAAGGTAAAATGAATTTACCGCGAGAACTTTGATAAATTTCGTTTTATCTTTTTTATAAAGCCAAACAACCGCGATTGTTGTCGATTTCATATGTGTGTATCGTTTTCTATTTCGTTGTGCAACTTATTGTTTTAACTATTTTGGTAATAATACAATTGACATAATAAACAAATAATACACCATACGTACAAAAATATTTTTACATTATTTTGTGGTCCAAATGAGCTGGACTAAGTCCGGGCTAATGGGCGATCATTGTCATATTATGATGAAGTAAATTTGATTGCCATTTCTAATCACACCTGAATATTATAATTATTAATTGCTTGGTGGGCTGAGGTAAACAATTGCCGGTAAACTCTTTTCTGGTGAATCATTTCTATGAGCTATTCGAAAATAATTTAAAAAAATAAACCTGAGTTGGAATTATAGAAAAAATAAACAATTCCTACCCGACGAAGAATATAGTGAGTTCAGAATGCGATAAACAAAATTAATATCTTTTTCACTAATCCAGGCTTGAATTCCTGATTTTTTGATATTTTAAAGCGAAAAAGAATTCAAACGGAAATTCATTAGATGACATTTATATCATGAAAAATAATAATATTAATATACAATAATTCAAAATGAGTATCAACTCTAAAGTCATATCTATAATGTAATTTATTAGTCACCATAGTTTGAACTAGATCTACTATGTTTACTGTTTCCAATTTGTTTTTGTTTTTTCTGTATTGCGCAATGATATGTAGTATATTTATTCTATTTTATAAGCGTTTATTCTTGTAGTTCCTTCCCTTTTAGAAGTCCGCCATCGTCAGAGCCTGGTCAGATATAATCGTGAATGCGTTAGCTCGAAACATATTGAATTTAAGGAGCTACGGAACGAAACTGTATATCTAATGAATAAAATTTTACAGGAGAAGCAATAAAACTGGAAAGTGATTTACAATTTGATTTTAATATTTAATATATGCAAATGTAATCCTTTTAAAAACTTAAAACAATGACAAAAATAAAATAAAAGTTAAAGCAAAACCTAAAAGTAGGGTTTAAAAAAAATTTGCGCATTTAGTATAAAACGCAAACTTCTTCCATTTTTTGATGTTTATTATTGACCTCTTTTGATGTGTAACTATTGCACTTTCTGTTTTAAATAAAAAAACATAGAAACCATTGAATAGGGATTCAAATATTTGAAATAACCCAATTTTCATGATATTTGTAATGAATTTGTAATGTGAGAAGATTAAATAGACCGTTAAAGCTTTAAAAACAACAATAAGATGACGATTACACTGGGCAAACATCGTAGTATGGAGTAAACTGTAAAATGAGATGAGAGATCGTGAGATAGTGCACTCATGCGATATTTAATTTAAATATATATTTTTTCGTATTTCATATGCTAATATAGCCACAAATGCACTCTCAATTTCAATTTCGATTATTAGTAACTTTCAATAATACAATTCAGCTTGCTCAACATATCCAAAGAACGTGGTGAATCTTTTTCAATAAATATGCATTTTTAATAAGTATGTTTATTATGCGCCGCCTAACTGGAGTATACCTGAATACCTTCCTGCATACTTTAATTTATATAAAGTATTTATTACCTTGATGTTATGATTTAAAAATAGTCCCTATTAATATAATTTAATTAAACGGTATGTATATTCAACGATTTAATAAAAAAGAAATATTCAATTATTATATACAATATTAAAAGTCGAATTAGTAGCCAAATATTAAAACTATATTATAATCTACATGGTTTTATGGATTTAAACGAAATAAGATAATCCAAATAGATGTTATGAAATAAGTATATATCAGGAAAGACAAAGATTAAATTGAATAATAAAATTAAAATGTAGACATGAAAAATAAATAAATAATTTAATTAGTGGGTCTACATCACTATGTCTAATACCGAGTTATTGCCAAACGATTCTGGCTAAGCAGCCCCATTTTGTGAGTTTTATTTTAAAGACTTTTCGACTAGCACACTTCTTTAAGCTGTGAAATACTCTTGTCGCTATGAACTGTATTGAGATATGAGGATCCCATTCTTGGCCATATCATGATCTCATTCTTAGGATAAGATATTTATTTTTTGTTCGGTGGCGCGTCTATTCAATTAATATTTTCTAGATTTTGAGACTTATCTGTATATACAAATATCACAAGTATGGCCGATTTGATAGAAAATAATTTGTTTTAAATTGCACGTACTTCTTTAAAGAGAGTATTGCTAGAAATATACTTTCTGTACATGATTTTCAGGATTAACTTTTGCACAGTTTGAGGCTTTAAGGGAAGCTATCCCACTCAAGTACACCATAGTAAATAATCGATTCAAATAAGGCCCGATTAACATTGGATAACGTAGATTCGCAATGTTGAAAGATTTGTCCGGCTTTCGTGTAAAACTTTACGATTCATATTTTTTTCCTGTATTTTCTAACTGAGTTATCCACTTTTGATAGAAAACGTGGGCTTCAAGTCAATTTCCAGTTTTATGTTTGCTATTTATAGAAACGATTTATAGTACAACAACTTTCTCGTTGCTTAACTGGTTGACAATCTACAATATACAATTTAGTCATCTGAAACCTGTTCTGTTGAACCCTAATATTTTGAAGTCGATAATACAAACAGCTGCAACAGCCGAGTGACGGATCACTCACACAATTGTATACAGTGCCGCGCAGTGCCGTGCCACTACTCCCCCGGGAGGATCCGGGAAACTGAGATTATTCAAGGAAAATCCAGTCGTCCGTTTCCCTTCGTAACTCCTTTTGATAGATGGGTCTGGCATAAGTACGGGGCAGGCGCTCGTTTTGCCCGCTGCTTATTTGAATTTGTTTACTCACTCCCGCT